>JAWWEW010000088.1:36815508-36830627 GCA_035583185.1 Anabacerthia variegaticeps
GTAGAGTGTTTAACATGATGGGGAAGGATGTAGAGAAGAGGCACAAAAAAGCATTCAAGCTTTTGTGGCATGCTTAAGGTCACTTTGAAAAAAAAAAATTCATAAAGGACCAAAGAGGTCACACAATGAGGACAAAACCTCATGAGAAATTTAAGAAACCTTCAGAAAAATTCTTAGAAATGTCCACTGTATTTTAAACCATTAGATTCACCACAGGTAAGAGTCTCAAATCTTTAATCCAGACAAATTACAAAGACACCAAAGAGACATATAATGTCCAGCAAGGATGAATAAAGCAAAAGTAAGATTCTACTAACTATGCATAAGTGATAGGATTTGATAGATATACTGTATTTCTCATATTATTTTCTTTCATCAAAATACTTTAAGGTTCATCATGGCTCTTTTCATGCTAAAATAATAACAATAAACAAAAAGCATGATCAGCTACAGTGGCTTTTCACACCACCCATCAGTTACAGAGCTTGAAACAGGAAGCACCATTTTCTAAATTGAAAATGTTTGAATGGGCTGTCAAAAAGCCTCTCAGTAAATGTGTTCCGTCCAACAGAAACAAACCCTCTGCAAACAAATCAAGTGGTGCAGAAATCCTTTCACAAGATGATAGGCGAGGCCTACATGCTGACACTGTATGCAAGCCAACTTTTCATGTACTTTGATGGCTGACCTCCAACTCCTGACATATTCATTATATTCCAGCATGTTGGGCGCAGATTGCATTGAAGTGATGACAGCTACAAGACAGCCAACAAGGAATATGGGCATTCTGGCAACAGGTGGCCTTTCATTTGTACTGGGAAAGTTAATCTAGTTTATCATCAAAGTATATTATGTTCAGGGAGTGTCATGTTTTGAGAAGTATAGTGACAGATCAAACAGAGGAAGCAGTCTTCCATAGACTGTGACATTTTTCGTAGACCAAACCTTTCAAACTACTCTATTGTTTATGCTTGATTTAGGTCACTTAAAAGTTATTCCATTGTCTCAAGGTTTACATTGCTGGCTCCAAATTACAGTTTCTGCCCTATGTCAAAGGCTGATGGAAGCACACCATAAAGTATGCAGCACTGTGACACCATCAGCTGCACATTGGGGAATACTCGATTACCTTGAAAAAGGTGACTTTTTCAAGGTAAAAATGGTACTCCTCAAGCTAAAATAGCAGCTAGAAATACTTCTGTGAAGGCACATGTCTTCAGCTCTGAAAATCACATTAACTGTAAATCCAGTCCTGAAAATTCTTACACCCTTGTCCACTTTGCTTATCTATTTCAACAGACTGAGGAAAAAGCATGCAGAATTGAAATCATGTCAAAGTCTCATAACTCAAGTGGTTGATGTGAACTCTTGGTTTAATTTCACCTCTGCTTTTGGAGGTAGGTCAGAGAAATACTGCACCACTGTTAAAATAAAGGATTGATTTTACATGGAAGAATATAGTCACAGAGCTGGCACCAATTTTTCAGTTGAAACTGTTTTGTGGTAAAAAAGTATTTTTTAACTGAACTGATTTTTAATAATTAAATAAATCCACTTGCCATGGAAATACAGTCAAGAGATATAAATGAACAACCAAAACTAATATACTAAAACTAGAAATGGAGATCTGGAAATCCTCGTGCAGTCTCCAAATACTGCAGCTTTAAATCTTCTTTAATGACCATTCTCTAGAAAACAGACTTAGCTGAGGCTCTTGGAAGTAAAATTAGACAATCAAGAAAAATGTGGTCTAAGCCAGGAAATTAAGTCACCAACAGAACCAGCAGACTAGCAGGGCTTGAATGACAGATCTAACAGGACACTATTGCAACATCTCCAAATCAGGCATTCAGATGACATAATTTGTTATGAATTTCTATCAAAAACAGATTAATGGACAATGTATACAAGCAGCTTCAATTCATAAAATAACATTGGCCAAATAAAAGAAAAAATCCCCATCATTTTCTAGCATTTGTTGCTCAAGATGTAGTTTATATTAAACTATTACTGAATAAGGATCCAAATGTAGTTTGACAGAGAAGCAGTTTGAAAACTCAAGGTATGTATATAAAAATAATTTTTGTAGAGGTGAATGTTAATAAGGAATATCTTACAAATATATTGCTTTTGTATCAATTGAACATAATACTTGAAACACTTTAAGCAATAGATGCATTTATGCTTTAGCTGAGGTGAATAATGTGTTCTCTGAAGTCATCACCACCTCCTTCGTTCTGGAGTTCATCATGGGGTTGCTTTTTGAGCATATGAACTAAACTAATTCAAGATGCAACTTCATGAAAAAACATGTTCCAGAAGAGTGCTGATCAATTACATCCCTTAATCCTTACAACCGGATCAGAGACCAGACTTAATCCAAAGATTTTACAACCAGTTTCTAGCTTTTCAAGCAAAGAATTTACTTCTTTTTTTTCTTCTGTTTTAATTGAAAGATGCCAAGGAGGTAATTTCTCAGGTAACACTGCCTTTAAGACATCTTAGAAACCTCCAGAAACTGTGGCATAAATACATAATGTTCCTGACACAACCACGAAGAAATCTCCATCAACTTCTCATATTATCTTCACATATGTACTTGTTAAGAAAGTAAAATATTTTAGGATGAGTCCAGAGAAAATATTGACATCTGGTGAACAGTGTCCTCTTTCAAGTTAAGAAAAGCAAAAACACACATCAACTTGAAAAGTAAGCCTGCTGGGGGGGGGGGGGGGCAAGTGATAAATAAATTACACAAGTTTTCAGAATGTGACAGAAGAAATGGTGCTCACAGCATTATCTAATATGGAAAGGCAGACAAACAAACAACAATTATGCCAGTTTTCATAGATGAATACACCCAAATCACCACCCCTCACTGTTCTAATGGCTGTTGACTCCCACTAATTAACAAATGTGAGTATCTTCACTTCTCTAAGTCTTTTCCTGGGCGTGCAAGACTTGCTCCTGGTTCGTCAGTTGCTTCTCCTAACCTCTTCAGTGGATTTATAGCTTCTGATTATGATTGTCTTGACCATGTTGTACAATTAATTAAGATATATCTGCATTCTACCCCTTCTGTGACTGAGAGCGCAATCATGCCCACAGGCTCTAATTTCTTTCACATTACAACAAAACATGTTTCTATTGTTTTAAGCAGAGATGCCTAGGTTTGTCCCATGTTCTCTGTCTATTGCTGATGTTAGCTTAACTCCCTACAACTGATTTTACAAATGACTTTTAATTAAAAAAATACTATGCAGCTCCTTATGCTGCGCTCTTATCTTTCCTAGCCATTAGAGACAGAGTGTTTTGGAATTTTAAATTAGTTTTAGTGCAAAGTTCTTCACAATCTTGTCCTTTATCCCTGTAGCCAGTTATTGAATAGTTGGAAGCTGAAAATCACATGCTGTTTGGTTAACCAGGTAATTTTGCAAGTTTTCTGCAACAAAGAACACATGGCAGAATTATGACACAAGGTGTTGAATGAAGTAGAAGTTAAATGATAACCATTTGAAATAATTTTACCTGCTGTTTTGTAAAGAATCTTCCTCTTTTCTGCCCTTATGGTGTCGCAGTTAGCCTGTGAAATCAGATGTATGGAAAATAGTTTTTGCAATGGCTTCCTGCCTCCTGGAAAGGAGAAAAGAGTGGACTCAGATGTGAAGTTTAATGTCTCAAGACCATAGTGGCTCTTCTGCATAAGAAAAAGGACAGAAATAAATTTAATTTGAGTCATGCACCTCCTTCAGATAAAAGGAGTGTTTGAGTCTTGATCCAAAATATTTTAAGAAAAAAAAAAGGCTAAATTTACTTCCTTCTTTATAGCCACCATTCTTGTGAACATCTGCATGGCAAGAACAAAGTAAGAGAAAATTACACCAAGAAATTTTGCAGTCTTACAAAATCTAGAAGCAGTGCTGCATGGCTTTCAGTGTTGCAAACAAGCATATCAGCTTCCCATGCACACCTAGGCTCTGCAGAGTACTTACTTTTGCAGGGTGTTCCAGTGGCAGAAACAATTCCAAAAAAGTAAATTTTGTTATACAAATCACCCAATTCAATAACTTCCAATGCTTTTATACATGGCCTAGAAGTATGGGGTTCCAGTCTACAGAGGAGGTTTATTGACATTATTTTAATAAAAATAGTAAGCAATAATATTAAAAGACAAACAAAATAATCATGAGAAGTTCTCAAAAGAAGAATGCTGCTAGAGTCAGTATTGTTTCTGTCACCTTTGAGTGAAAACATCTAATTTTTACCCCAATTTATAGCTGTCTTATCTTAGTTCACCATTAAAATATTTTGCCTAAATTATAATTTCTAAGAATAATTATTAAACTTGAGATAGTTCAGTGCTGCTCACTCAAAATACTTGGAGACTGAGATAGACCAGTTAACAGGACAGAGAGGCACCATGGCTTTCACTCATGGGAAGTAACACTTTACCGTGTGTTTCTAGTAAAACCTTTCAGAACTAGAAATTACGTTCCTCAGTGTTCTTTCTTTCTCTCTTTCTCTATTTCTTTCCTGAATACTTCTTGTATTTGCTTAAAAGTCACTTTTGCAGCAAACACTTTAACGAATAAATTCTTCTAAAAGAGAATTTCTGAAGGAAAGCATGAAGCAAACACTAAGGTTTTCTCTGGACTCACTCAACGCTATTGTTTTTAACTAGATTTTTAAAAAAACATAGTGCTATTTCACTCAAAAATCTTAACAGCAAACAAAGTGTGTTTCCTGTTTCCTGTGAAGTATCCAAGTAAGGTCAAATCTGTACCATTCTGTTGCAGCTGACCTTATTTGATTGACCTTGTACCAACTCTGAAAGTGCTCTGTTTATACTACAGTTTTGCCTCAGTTTTCTCCACGTAAAACACTTCTTTGCCATGTAGGGAAACTAGTGAAAAGGAATGTATACAACTCTTGCACTTATGGGTGCTATCAAATAACCCCAAAAGCAAAAACTGTGTTAGACAATTCTCCTTATTTTTCCCATTTTGCTGTTGCCGCAGAGAAGTGACAACAGAAACACAACTATTATTGCAAGACTGTGCACTGGCTCAAGTAAATGCAAACTCCTCTGACTAAACTATGGGACAAGAATAGGAAGTGTGTTGGCTTTCCCAGTCTCCCCCAAAAGCACAATGTCAATTATGGAGAAAGTGAAAGTTTGAACATTTGGCTGACAGCGTAACTGATTTACATCCCCAGACTTCATTTGGCCTCTGGTAGATATTTATTCTCTAGAAAATACTTTCTTATGTTTACACATCTGTAGCACACATCCCAAAAGCTTACACTGCAGCCTTCTGCTGATGCTGTCATACAACAAATAGTTATGACATCAAAGACATTAATAAAACATATAATGTAATTAAAATGCATTCTTGATATTGTCTTTTACAGAATACAGTTCAGAAAAAGAGGAGCAATAAGCTTTTTACCTTAAAGCGTACATACATCCTGTTTATACAAAGCAATGAAGGTATCAAAATACATGCTAATGTGTCAAATATCTGCAGTAATTTTATGGCATGAGCTTCCAATGAACTTCTGTGACATTGCCACTAATTACTTTTATTAGGAAAAATTATTTCCATCATGCCAGTTTCTAGAGGTATGCACTAAGGAACGAGTGTACAGTAACTCAAATTAGACACAACGTGTCTGCCTAATTTACTTCATGCTGTTAATTACTTATCCAGAGAGATTTTAATGATGGCACATTTAATAATCCAGATCTGTCTATGTATAAATACATGTTTAAACTGAGTGGAACATATTTTGTTTTGGTACATGGCTGGCAACCTAGCAATTTCATGTAAGAGGATGTTGAATAAGCTGATTTTTGCTTGTCCTCCTGCCAATTACAGATTGACAGAGTTGAAGGTTTCCCTAGGAGGCATTTTTTCTGATGAGACTCTTCTGTGGAGAGCAAAGTCACTTAATCCCTAGGTCCTTTCCTTTTTTGCAGTTCAGAACAAAGGATGCAGCCACATATGGTCCTTTAATATGTACTCTGCAAGGAGTTGTGCCAAGGAGGTAAATCCTACACTTTCCTCACAGTCCAGCCTTGACTGTGTTTCAGTGTCCTTAGAAAATAAAATTGATTGATCGGAATAAAAGGCACCTCCAGGCAGAGAAGTACTGGCGAGTTACAAGGGGTTAGGCTGGGGTGAGAATCTCTTGTCTAAACACCAGAGCTAAATAGGACAGAAACTTTGTTTCAAGAGGATATTGTAGTTCTAAGTGCACTGTCCCTATTAGTCAAGTTAAATACACATTCTGGTACTTGCTGAATTTGAGATAAGAATCTTGCCTCTTTATAAGCTATTTCACAAATTCACATTTTTGACAATTCCAAATATTTTTCAGAAAATTTATTTCCACCTTACACCTTATGAGTGCGTGCAGTAAGGATTCCTGATTCAGTCTATGCTCACCATGCTCAAGTATTGCAACATGTGGTCTGTGGCCCTCCACATCTCTGGTGTATCAGGGACATTTAGTTAAGCAGTAATTCCAGATGCTTTTTTCCCATTGTAAAATTTCAACTACATGGCTATTTTTGAAAAATGAAATAATGCATTTCTAAAGATATATAAACTGTACTTAAATGAAGAAGACACACACCTGTGTTTTTAGGAGCTTAGTCTGACATGGGCAGAAGACTTGATGACTTCCTTTACATCATGTTTCATCAGTCATGACGATGAAGGTGAAGACTATGCAGAGAGCAGTACTTTAACTACTGCAGGAGAAAATGTGCTTATTTAAATGCAAAAAAATGCAAGAAGTAAAAAGATTTGCAAATTATTTTACAAATTTCACAAATAATTAATAGTGTTAATCTGTCCCATTTCTGTCTTGTCATATCATTTACTTTACTTGTATTGAATGTTCTGAAAGTCACTGGGCTAGCAAAGTGTTTAAGATGGAAAAAGAACTGAGAAATGTTAGGAGTTTAAACTCAAATCATGCCAGTATACAAGAGGGTTTTGTAAAATACCAAAAAATCATTGTCCTTTCTTTGTCCAGAGTATTGACATTGCAAACATCTTACAGTACAGAATATCCATTTTGAAAGCAGTGAGAATCATTTATTGCAACTTACTTTCAAGCTCATATTCATCTTAATAAACTGACCACAGAAACTGTGGTCTAAAAGGATACAACTGTTAATATAATAATCTCTCACAAAACTCAAGAAGTAAGACCACATTCTTTTAAGTCTTACAATCAATTAGTTTTCTCAATTCCTTTACCTATGTGTTAGGGAAAAGTTGCTGCTCCTTCATTATTACATAATATTCAACAACTTTGATTTTATATTTCTAAGGCAATGATTTGGCTTCCATCAGTTTGAAGGCATTTAACTTTTCCTTTTACATGACTTGGATCATCTATGTTTTAGTTACCCTATTCTAACTTTTTTTTTTTGGTTTGTTTTGGTTTTTGGCCTCTGAAGGCAGGAAATATGTATTTTTCTTCATATACTTCCTGTTTTGAAAGATTGTGGATGTCTTCATGTTTCTTACCTATGAACACTCTGCAGTCTGTTTTTAATAAACTGGACTCAGTTTCACATGTACCAATAGTCCAAATGATACAAAATTCTTAAAAAGACTGAAATATATCCCAACATTTCCACAGTTAACTTTCTTATTCAAAAGTGTTTTAAATACCATAAGTGATGCAATTTTCTCTTTTATCACTTATTTAATTTAAAAAAACAAATATTGTCAAATGGTGTTCTTGCAGTAGTTTGGTGCTATGGTTTCTTCATACATACAAAGATGACACAGAGTTATTACAGAATTGTAAAGACAGAGAACAGTTCCATAGTTTATTGGCAAGAAAGAGGTGAACATATAAGTTCACTCTTAAATTCATCACATTTCATTATAGAACAAACCCACTTCTGTAGCATGACTCCATCTGGGAAGCCTGTTAGAGAATCTCCTTTCTCTGGTAAACAACTCAAATGAAGCAATCTTGGAGGAAAGTTTGCCTGATACATTTTTCAGCAGTATCTCATTCATTAAAGGCAATATTTTTAAACACAACTTATTCAGTATTTCCTTTAAATTTAATATGGGCACATTTTCACATAAAAAGACCACCTAACAAAACTCCTAATTTTGCAATTGTTTCTTTTATACCCAGACTCCACTTAACTAGCGGGAGTGGGCTTTCACCATATTTTTGAAACTGTCACATTTTTTTATCTGTTATTCTTCACCATACAAAGGACTTGATTTGACTGACATAAATGTCCTAGACATTATACAAAAATGTATTAAATATATTAAATGAGAGTCCCTTGTTCATCACAGTTATGAAAGAGCCTGCAACTTTGCATATTCTGAGATTTGTACAACCTTCAGCTAAAAATATCTGATTCTGTGTGGACTGTGACCTAAAAGATTAAAGATATTTCTCTCTGTCAACCTGTCAGTAAAAAATTTATTCTGATAGATGAAAAAGACTTTAGCTTATTAAGTCTTCAAGACTAGACCACTATCAGGACATTTGCCTTTGATCCAATAAAAATGAAAATACCTGTTCTAAGGAATGGCCTGGGTTTATTTGTGCTTTTTTTTCACTAAAGAACTGTTAACAAAATATGGGATTTTAAAAAAATATATTTTAAATATAATGAATCTTATTGAAGAAGGAGTTGCTGACTTTTAATATGGTGAAATTCATGGTTCTTCTAAAAGCACTCAGCCTATGAGAGAGAGGCTGTTGCAATGAGCAACTATACCAGTAAAAATTGTTAAACTACTCTGAGTGACAGGAGATGCTTGATGTCTGGCAGTTTCAGGACATATGAGAAACACTTCAAAACGTGTCTAACACCAATGCCTTACTATGTTGTCTGTAGTGGTCACAGCAGGAGGTAAAGAAAGATGGACAAGTTCCAGGCCTGTGAATATGAGAAAGAGCTCAGTTCCACTTTTCTGTACCTCCTTTCACATTCTGCTCAGCTGACAGATCCCATTAAACTGGGAATAAAGACCTTCATATTTTTTAAACCATGAGCACTTAAGAGTGAAGTTTTGTCCTTCCCCATGCCACATTTGCTATTGCACAAGTGAGGGTCAGAATCCAAGCCCAAGAGTCATCAGACAAAAATGTCATCAAATAAAATCTTCGTTATGCAGAAATTTCTGTTCTAGGTGCTTGTAGCCTAGTTATCACCTCTTTCTGCGAAATTGAGAAGAGATCATGATCTGCTGAGTTTATAACCTTTATGAAACATAAAAGTTCACACAAAAACAAAGGTGAATTACCAGAAGATGGAAGACTTGTATTGTCTTTTTTTTATTACCATACCAGATTGGGTGTGTTTTGAGCATAAAGAACAGTACATAAGAAGAGTCTTAAAAAGAATTTAAAAATTGCCTCACAGACTAAAGAAAAAAAAATGAAAATTACTGGATTTGCATTTATTGCAAGCTTTCCAGGTGTTTCACACCAGAGAGCATCTAAGCTGACCTATGATTTCATACTGACATCATAGCAATATAAATGAGAAAGTGGTTAAAATGTAGCACTAGCAGACTTGACATTCAACACTGAAGAAATAAAAGACAATGTTTTCAGCAGTTTTTGGGTCATGGAGATTTCTGACATATGCGCAGTCTGATTCAAAGTCCATTACTGCTTTCATGTCAGACCCACTTATGGTTTTGATTCACCACTGCTGTCACAGAGAATATGTCATTTGAACATCTTTCCTTTTCACTCAGCTATTTTGAATAGCATGCAAAATGTGTTTTGAAAATTGATGTTATCTCTCAGCTCTAGCAGTTCTCCCAAGCCAGGTCACTTGCTCTAACAAAATAAATAAACAAAACTCCCACCTACCTTGTGGTAGTAGATTTGGGAAAAGATGTCTCCAGTTGGTAAAGTAAATCAGACCAAATGGCATTGGGGAGTACAAAGAAGGTTGCTTTACTCCCTGCCTTCAAGATCACCTGACCTATGAACCTCTGTCTGTCATTCCACCAACTTCTGGAAACTTTTCTGGTGATCCTACCACAAAATGCCTGGGTGGAAGTTTGCCTGAAGTGGCGTGAGTTTTAGCTAGTAGTCCAGATGGGCCTGAGAATACCTCTCTGCCACCCCAGTTTTGCAACCATAACCTCTTCTCTCACTCCATTTCTTATTTCTACCCTGACAAGCATTGCCATGTTCTGTATGTGAGATTCCTGTGGCATAGCAACTTTGCCGGGCTTGTTCCACAAAAGGGACAGGTGGAGAAAGTGAAAAATACGAGTGCTGATATTTATATATATATACACAAATCTGGCAGCATTCATCAGCTCTTTCTACCCATGCAACTTAAAGTCATCCGACTATCCTATGGACTACAGATGAAATAGGAAATGGGTCAGCTTCTCATTAGTGTTTGGTAGAAGATCTTTTCATTATTCAGAAAAACTCAACATTTGAGCTGAGCCAAAACAGGTCAGAAAGGACCTATAAGGAGTAATTTCAGTAAGACAGGCACAAAAATTTTGCTCATGGTAAGACAATAAATTAAACTAAATGCAATGATAAATATGCCTTTCATTGATTAATTTTGCTATTGTTTTGCTGTCTGTGTAGAAATAGATTCTCAGCACTCATTGTTTTGTTGTTGTGTTTGACTGTCTGGAGAGTGTAGAACCACAATCTACTCTAAAGAAAGTGAAGAGCTTAACTTGCCTAATTTTCAGAGGCACGTATGTCAATATCTTGCAACCATATTTTGAAACTTGGCTTGATTCTTCAGTGTTAGAGCTCTTATGTCGTCTGCTTCATTGGATGATTTTCTCATTTAGAATGATTTTACTTTTATTTTATCATCAAAACCAAAGATCCAAGGATAAAAATGATGTCTGAAATACAACTTACCAGCATCTTGGACAATTCACAAAAATAGTAATATTTTCCTAATTTGGGAAGACTGTTATAGAATATTGCTGAAATTCTGTCACAGATTTTTAACAAATATTTTGCCTGTAATGAAACAAAAATCAAAAACTCTAAGTTTCAAAGCTCTCATACATAATTTTGTCATTAACAACACAAGTTGTTCGCAGCAGTTTGTCAGGCAGATATTTTGACAAAACCTTTAAGATATTTTGATAAACCTAATTATCTAAGATCAGTGAAGGAAAAAAAAAGTACTCTTTAAAGGGTATAATGTCTTCTATTACTGAGAAGCAAAAGTGCAGCCAGAAAACTATTTTGAGCAAAAGAGTGAACAATGACCCAAAGAGTTTAGCTTGAGCTTATGCAACAGCTTTGATGTCACCCTGACCTAAAAAACTGACAAAATTTTTAAAAACTATTCCTCCTTCATTGTTGCAGACTCTTGAATCTTATCCTTTGGACTACAGCACAGTTGTGTTTCATGCTGTTGTGTAGTTTTTAATTTCTTGGTTTAAAAAGTTTGTTGTTTTTCTTTTTGGGTTTTTTTCCCAAATATTTCTGGAACTTTTTTCTACTGAAGAGAAACAGTGAGTTCAGAAACCTACGAATTTAAACAGCAAAAAAAATAAGGTTTTTTGTTACAATTCTTATACCTTTATTGTGTTGAATGACAAGAATAAATATTTTGGATTCAGTAATTAAAGTTGAATCCACGATTTTTTGAATGCAGAAATTTACAATTCATTCCCATTATTTATGGATCCCCGAGGAATTTGAAACAGAGGTATATTAAGAATGAATAAATTCATTTGTTTTATGAGTTGAAGGTGACTACCCCTCTCTACCTGACACCTGATGTTCTCAGTACACCATGAAGTCTTTTTGCTTAATGATGGTCCTAGACAATTTGCAGATTTAAATTAACAAATACATAGTTAAAATTTAAAAGTCAGTTAGGATCAGACTTCCCGTGAAATCCAGTTAGGGCACAAGAACTGAAATGCAATTCTCCACAGGGGGATTTTTTTTAGCAAAAGAACAGCAAGTTATTTCCGTTCAGATGAAGTAGTTAAAATACTTACACCTTTAGCAATAACAAATCTTAATTAATGTTACTTTAGAGTTTAAAAAAATAATGAAGAAACAGAAATTTAACAAATCATTTTTCTGAAATATAAAAATCATGGCTATATTATTTCTCTAATATTTAGTAATTCTTGATGCATAAAAGTACAGGAAAACATTTCTGTTTGTGCTCACAATAGCAGAAAGGAATTTTAAATATTGTCATACGTTTCTTCTCCATAGCTCAATGTAATGTTTTTATTTAATATTTGAAAACTGGTATATCTTTATCTTTCATTTTGTTTTAGCATATTCTTACAATACATTGTTGAGATAAATCTGTAAGGCTAACATTAAAAATATCTGAAACAACACATTTTCTGCAGCTCACCTCCTACTTGTTAATCATTAGAAACTTCAATATCTCAATTTTTTTAAATATTTTTTGTTTCATGACATTGGATCCTCAATATTGTAGTTTAAACTATAGATACAGTTCTGATCTCTTTCCCCAGGTAGTGTACCTCATTTAGTGACTTTGTAGAGGACTTAAGGTTTCCTGAAAGATGAAGAAAACTCTGATCAAACTTCAACTCTTGGGTTGCAAATCACTTATCACTACCTGTACAGATTAATCCACATAACAAGGTTACACACCTGTTAGTCCTTTCCTCAAAGCTCTACAGTGTCAGACAGAAATAGTAATATTCTGACATAACATTTACCACCAGGTCAAAAAATTCAACAAATCAAAAAATCCATCATATCTCAGGCTGCAAAGAACCTCTCCCATGATGCAGGGAATCAACAAGAGTTCCCTGTTTATTGTCTTTCAGACACTTTCTTTCAGAAAATTAAACTTCTAAGGGTGCAAAGTTAAAGAGAGTGCTCCAGAATACAGAGGGAAAGATGACTACAGTGTGAGCCAACTCACGTTTCAGTACAAGGTCTTCCAACATGTTGCAGAAAAATGGGAATTCCTTGTTATCAGTTATAATGAATGAGGAGTTGAGTTTGCTTACACGGCACATCAATACAGCATGATTTTTACAAATTCAAGAGTGTTGTCTCAATTTACATCATGCAATGGTGTTAATTCATCAAACTGCTGAATTTATTTGCCATTATATAAATTTCTGTATTTTAATTTTATGAGGGTCTTAGACCTAAAGACATAGGTTAAGCGTTAGTCTGCATGACTAATATCTCTTTTTTTTTCAAGACATTTGAAAGAAGTGGTAAATAAAATGGCAAGAATGACAAACAACCAGACTGCCACTCAAATGATGTGCTACAATACGAGCTTAGCAATCCATGCTTGAGAAAAAAATTCACGATAGGGAATTTTCCCAATGTACATTGGATGTAACTAGAGATTAAATTGATTTTTAATAAGCATGGAAATACTGCAACTGTAGAAATACTTCAAGAAAACTTAATAGAAACTGCTTCAATGAAATGATTACCCATTTGCCACATTCCTCTTCTAATGTTTGAGAAGTTTGTAGATTCATCATAAGAAGTATGTTTCAAATTGAAGAGAGTCCACCAATGCAAGGAATAACAGGAAGGGCTTCTACAGGTATGCTAACCAGAAAAGGAAGGTCAGAGAAGGTGTACCTCCTGTGATAAACAATCCTGGAAAACTAGTAACTGGATATGGAAAAAGCTGAGGTTCTCAACATTTTTGCTTCAGTCTGCACTGGTAACCTCTCTTCTGACACCTCTTGAGCAGATTGACTTGAGGACTAGGGGAGCAAACTCCCTTGCATTGTAAGTAAAGATCAGGTTCATGATGACTTGAGCAACCTGAGTGTATGCAAGTCAATGGGACTCAATGAGAGGTATCCCAGAGCCCTGAGGGAATTGGCTAAGGTAGTTGCCAAGCCACTGTCCATGACATTTGAAAAGTCGTAGAAGCCAGGTGAAGTCTCAGGAGACTGGAAAGAGGGAAACATTGTACTCGTCTTGAAAACTAGTAGAAACGTGGACCCTGGAAAATACCATCCAGTCAACTTCCCATCTGTGCCTACAAAGATCATGGAACAGATCCTCCTAGAAGCTATGTTAAGGCATATGAAGGACAAGAAGGTGATCTGAGACAGTCAACATGGTTTCAGCAAAGCCAAGTCCTGCCTGATCAACTTAGTGGCCTTCTAGGATGAAGTGACTATAGCAGCGGATAAGGGAAGGGCTACAGTTGTCATTTATCTGGACTTCTGTAAAGCCTTTTACATGGTCCCTCACCACATGACTTTGATGAGTGGACTGTTGGATAAGAAATTCTTTTGCATCCAACTGGTCACATCTAGAGGGTAGTGATTGATGGCTCAGAATCCTGATGGACATCAGTGACAAGTGGTGTCCCTCAGGGGTCTGTACTGAGACCAGTGTTATTTAATATCTCCATTAATTATATAAGCAGAGGGAATGAGTGCACCCTCAGCAAATTTGCACCAAGCTGCGTAGTGTGGTCGACACACCTGAAGGATGGAATATCATTCAGAGGGACTTAGACAAGCTTGAAAAGTGGAAACCATCATCAGGTTTAACAAAACCAAGTGCAGGGTGCCACACCTGGGTCAGTTTCAGCAGAGACTGAGGGATGAACTGATTGAGAGCAGGCTTGTCAAGAAGGACTTGGAGGTGCTGATGGATAAGAGGCTGAACAAGTGCTGGCAAGGTGCACTTGCAGTCCAGAGGGGCAACTGCTCCAAAGACAGAGTGACCAGCAGGGTGAGAGAGTGATTCTAACCCTCTATTCAGTTCTCATGAGACCTCTGCTGGAGTTCTGCATCCAGCTCTGGGGTCCCCAGTGTCAGGGCACCAATCTACTGGAGCAAGTCCAGAGGAGGGCCATCAGGATGGAGCACCTCTCCTATGAGGAAAGGCTAAGAGAATTGGGTTTGTTCAGCCTAGAGAAGAGATGGCTTCAGGGAGACCTAATTGTGGCCTTCTAGTATCTGAAGACAGTCTACAAGAAAGATGGAGAGTAACTGTTTATAAAAGAAGGTAGCAACAGGACCAGGCAGAAACTGGCTTCAAACTGAAAGAGAGTAGGTTTAGATTAGATATTAGGAAAAAGTCTTTATTGTGAGGGTGCTTCAGCACTGGTACAAGTT
>JAWWEW010000088.1:36835176-36849068 GCA_035583185.1 Anabacerthia variegaticeps
CTATGTCAGCTTGATATTTAAAAGCCCACTAACACTAAATGTAAGGACTTTCCACAAAGTTAATTTTAAGTAGGAAATATAGTGCTCAAAATTCGATTTGATGTGAATAATATTTGAAAGAATTAATTTTCTCACATTTCTGTTTGAAATTGATAAGGTACCGTAGTTTTTCCCAGAATTATTTTAAATAATTGATGATTGTTTACCCTTGTCAGCTTTTCCTTTGATGCTTGTCATATCATTTCCCTTTTAGAAAGCACTTACAGCTGCATAGTAGAATTGTTTCATCATCAATAAACTGACACATCATAGATTATTGCTTGTACCGAGTTCCAGTCCTGATTTCACCAGGTCAACAGGAAATATCATATTAAATTTAATAACACAGAGATGAACATTTTCATCTTCTTTCAACTTTGCAGCCAGAAAGCATACAAGATCCACATGCATACAGCCCTGGAAAATCAAACACTGCATTCTGACTCATACAATTAACAATATGTCCTACCTTTTAAGAGGAAAAGAAATCTCACACTGATGGAATCACCACTGATATGCTGTTATTCATACCTATACCAAAATAGCTGAAGACTCAAATGTCAAGATGTTATGCAATTAATTGCTCTGTGTTTTCACCTTTTCTACCAAATGAGTACAGATTAGAAACTGCTTTGACAATCAGGGGGTTTTGTCTTATTTTGTTTTCTTTTGACTTCATTTTTATGTCAGCATATTTTAACACCAGTTGCTGGATAAAACTTCATCTCATATTTAAGAAAAAATTAAATTTGTAGTAAAATTTTTACATGGGACAAAAATGTCCTGAATAAAAAAATAAATAAATCACAAAGTACCTAAACTCAACAAAGTAGAAACCAGAAAATAAACAAAAACAAGTCATCATCAATTACTTAACATTTAACACATGCTACTTTGGGGTCTAGCATATTAATTTCTTTAATCATTGAGAAAATAAGGGCATTACTTGTTATCTAAATGAAGTCTTAAATTCTTTTTTTTAGCTCAAGAGAATTTTTGGAAAAAAATGGCAAATAATAATTCTGCTTGGATGAGATTGCCTTTTCTTATAATAGAAATGATTAAGTTACAGGAGGGTCCAAGATCCACCCATGCTGAAGAGGAAGTCATGGCTCTCAGCTCTTCAGTCACTTCAGTTTATCTCCTTCCACTGAAAGTTAGCATCCCTTCAAACTTTCCATCTGAGCTTCCTAATATTTCATTTCCAGGTGAATATAACTGGCTCTTTTTATGCTACACTTTGCACTCTTTCAGCTAACTTGATGCATTTGAACTCAAATAGTTTACAGAACTTTCACACAAACAGCTTTTCTAGCAATATGGGAGACAAGGAAACCCCGAGATGGAGGGGAAAGGAAGATGCCAGCCTGAGTACAGGCAGGGGGAACAACTATGTTTTTTACTGGTAGAGCTGCTCATAGGACCCTCACATTTGTCTTCCTCCATATTTCACTCTTATCCCATTCTATGTACAATCTCTCAGAAAAGTAAAATTCTTTTTTTTTTTTTAATTTGAAATAATCAACTCTATAGATAATAAAAATAATAAAACACCAAAGTAAATGATAAACATAAAAACAAATTATAACTATTTTGTTTCAGGGTTCTGAAATAATATTTGAGGTGAAAATAACTTCCACTAGTATCTGTCAAGTTAGTTTCTAATCTGGAAAATATATAGAGAGATATGATCTTTTTGATAACTGAAAATGATCCATAAGTATAATAACCCTGGATTCATCTTCATGTCTGTGCGATGTATACAACTCAAGCTTGTGCACTTGAGTACATGTTTGCATCTCCATGATCAGCCATTGTGATAAGGGGGAACTGCTGACTAGCGTAGATGGGAATCAACCAGATGAAGAGAAATAGATAAGGGGCTTGAAATTTGCATGTGCTACATTGCATAGAGGTTTGGAAACTTCACAAGATGCAAAATATAGTATATGTTTGAAGGAATTAAAATAAAAAGTTATTCTTTTAATGATAAGAAAGGGAATGTGCAGTGTTAGCTGTAAGAAAGCCAAAAATTCTGAACAAGAATAAGCTACAAGCAAGATCCACTGACAAAAAAAAATCTAAACAAAACCAAAACCCAACAGCAAAGAGAGACATTGAGACAAGTGAGAAAGGTCTGATGCAGCTGCCTGATCTAAACTAAGAACTAAACTGAAAAAGTGCAACAGCAATGCCTTGTCAACACTGAAACAGAATAGAGAGGAAAATGGAGAGATATTTACGAGTTTCAATGCCTGTTGCCTAAAGATGATTTTTAGTTGGCAATACCAAAAAGACTGTGGTGATAGCCAACCAGGCCTATGTATAGACCAGCATCTGGAACAATAAGGCTGGTGGAAAACTTGAGAGCAGATGACTAAACTCAGATCTTACACAGCAACTTTTATAGGCAAAAAGCAAGAATGTTATGGACCTTGTCTATTTCAAGATCAAAACACAACAGCAATCTTCAAACCTATTCCTACCAAGAGTCTCAGGTGGGAAATGAGATAAAGGGTCTGGTTCAGGGTAGAGAGATTGAAAGAAAAAAGCCAAGACCGACATATCTATAGCCCACACCTTCTAGAAATCTATAATTGAGTTTCGTTTCCCATTTCAAAGGCTAATGTTACAAATAAGAATGCAAATAGAGATTCACATGAAGAGCAGGTCTTAAATCTGGGCATATCTATAGCAAGGACTGTTTGTAGTTTGAGGTCTCCTGCATGCTACATTCAGCTTGCCTGTCTTTTCAGAACATAATCATGCAACCTTATGGTGTTCTTCAATATCTTTTCTGTGTGAATTACATTTCAAAAATGGTAAAATAGAAATCTAGTAAGATTGAAAATGCAATATTACTGAGTTGGAAGATGGTTTGGCAGCTTCAGTGGTGAAAATAAAATTCTAGCATTCTGTGGTTTTTTTGTTTGTTTTTTTTTTTTATTATTGGCTGACAAATAACTTCATATTGGTTTTAAGAAGAAAATTATATGTATGCTTTTGAACTACAAAATGTTCCAGCTAAGTGTCCAAAACCAGTCATTTAACTCTGCCAAAATCTTACATGTCCAAGTATAATGCATACTGTAAACAAACAAACAAAAAACTTCATCCAAATGTCAGGAAAAAAGAAATGCAACAAACAAAACTAAGACTGGTTCACTCATCTAAAGACAGACCAACCACTAGAAAAGAAAGCATGACAGACTTTCCTATAGCTGTACTATTTGCAGATTGCTTCACGAAGGTTGCACTGTATTTATCTTCTCTAGAAGAGAGCTCTGACCCCATAAAACACTATGGCTATGCCAATACTTCCAGCTTCACAGTACTACATGCTGCCAGATGACACTGCTGCTCCTGGATGACCAGCTCATATGAGCCTAAATAACCCAAATTAGCTGCAATAAACAGGTGCAGTAGTAGGTCTTTCTGTCATTTGTCTAAAACAGGTTAAAGTATATTCACCCAACAAGCTGTGCCAAGAAATTTCAGGGAAAATCATGACTGCTAAGAAGCTGGTCATGAGAGTTGGTAGCTTGAAGCAATTCACCTGGCAGAGATGCATTACAAAGAAGGTGTGCTTCTACAGAAGGAAAAGACTTGTCTTGGAAAGCTGACAATGCAAGTGTATGATGTAGAAAGAGGCCATCCAAAAGGGTTGGTATTTTTCCTTAGTTTTTTAGATGAGAAGTTAAGTAGCAGTGGAATTATTCTCTGTGTTCCATTAAATACTTGTCTTGCAATCACTGGGACATAAATCTGTGCTTAAACCTTTTGCCAAATCGTGACCTGAAAATTCTGGTTGAGGTCACTCCTGGCATCAGTAAGAGTAAATGCAGTGTCCTGAATCTCTGGCAAGTGTCTTGCTAGAAACACAGAATTTGTCTCCCCAAAGAAGTAGGTGAGCATCATGCAAAATGTCTGTTAGTTTGACTAGCCATTCTCAAGCTCCTGTTACCTACTAAAAAGGGCAGTTTTGAATTTTATTGTTCTTTAGAAACGTTGACATGAAATAAACATACTTTAAACTGATGTGCACTTGGAAAAAGACTAAAGGCCTGTTTATTTTGGCAAAAGCATTGCGGTACTTATTGCAGAACACCTCCCTCCCTTCCTCAGCAATCATTTCTAGAATGGCAAGTTTATTGACGTTTATTCTGGAAATACTACCATTTTCACAAAGAAGGGTACACTGTCCACAAGAGGAGCTATTTTTCAAAAGCTACTCCGTTAGTATTTTGAGGGTATTTAAGTGAAAAGGAATACACCTATCTGCATCTATATTAAGAATTACAAAGTTCATTTATTTATCTAAATATTTTAAAGTATTTTCTCAAGATCCAATTTACACACTTTTTGTTCAGAAATACTTCATTCTCTGTGGGAACTCAACAGAGGTATATAGCCAATTCTTGGTCTGGCAGGCAAAAGTAGCATCTGCTTCATGCCCATATTTTTTTTTTTTTCTTATTTTAACAGTCATGAACACTTCTGAAACTGAAAAAGAACAGATAAATTAAGATTTTTGATCTCTGAAAACTGCACTCAGAATTATTCACCAAACTAGAAGCAAATTGATTTTATTCACAGAATGTCACATTCTATACAAGTACTAGACCAGGTTTTCAGCAGTTTTGCTCATCCATTTGCTTTTGAGTTTTGCAATCCCAATAACACCAGTAATGGTGAGCATTTGGAACCAGGAAGTTTAATCACCACAGACATCTATATCACACAAAAGCACCCTAAAAAACTGTTAAAAACCAAGAATTCTTCATAGTAGGAAAGTTAGCAGTTGCTGATATCTTGAGAGTAGAGGACGACTGGGAAATTAATCAAATCCTGAATATATCTTCTCTTGATACTCACACTGTGGAATATCATAAATTATTTCCAAACATAAAGGAACAAAGTAAAATATCTCTTCAGTTTCAGGAGATTTCTTTATATCTCATTTTTTCCCACTCTGAGAAAGATATTACATAAATATTTACATGGAGTATGTAAGTACTAAAATACATTAAAAAGGAACAAATATAATTGCCACGCAAATAGAGTGTTATGTAAAAAGATGTGTTCTGTAGAGCATATAAATCCATCCTTCACATAAAAGTACATATTTTTCCCAGTCAGAAGAGGATCAAAATACATACTTGCATGATTTCTTGAAGTTGAGCCTCAGCTGACTGTTATTTAAACAAAACAAAACAAAAACACAAAACAAAAAAAAACCCCTCTTATATTAAAACAGATAAAACACTAAAAATACTTTTTTTTCCCCAATGTAAAGACATTTCCTCTCTCCTTTATCCAAGGTAACATAAAAGTTCTGATACTTATAAATTCTCTTTAAAATCAGATTTTTGTTTTAAGAACTGTAATCACTTCAGGTTCACCTGAATTTCAAGTGCCACTGTATTTCAGGACTTAAGATATCTAAGAAAAAATTCTTCCTTGAAATGTTTCACTTGTGCTTCCATTTTGAAATAGATGGTGCAGAAAGAGTAAACCAGAGAACCAGGCAATAGTCCTAGGGAATCTAAAAATGTTCAAATGATTGCATAATTCAAACACACAAATACATGCATGTGCATGATGATGTGCATGCACACCCACACACTTTCAACCAAAAATACTGTAGTTAGATGGTCCCATACAAATCACAGCAGTGAGAACAATGGTGAAATAAAAAAGAAACGCAATAATATTTGCTGAATAAAACAGACATAGATTAGATATCAGCCAGTCTAAATACATTCGGCAATGGACCATAAGCCACTGAAGGGTTCAGGATGTACTTAAATTGGCAACCTCAGTCTGAACAAGAGGGACAAACAGAAACTCCCCCCAGATCTACCTCCTTCTTCACAGGGCTCCATCCAGCTTCACCTTGAGCATCTGCAGGGATGAGGCATCCACAACTTCTCTGGGCAACTTGTGCCAGTGTCACACCACCCTCACAGTAAAGACTTTTTCCTATTGTCTAATCTAAACCTACTCTCAGTTTGAAGCCATTCTGTCTGGTCCTGTCACTACCTGCTCTTGTAAGCAGTCCCTCTACATCTTTCTTGTAGACTGTCTTCAGATACTAGAAGACCACAATTAGGTCTCCCCGAAGCCTTCTCTTCCCTAGGCTGAACTAACCCAATTCTCTTAGCCTTTCCTCATAAGAGAGGTGCTCCATCTATCTAATCATCTTGGTGACCCGTCTCTGGACTCACTGCAACAGATCAATGTCCTTTCTGCGCTGGGTACCCTAGAGCTGGATACAGCACTCCAGGAAGAGTCTTACCAGTTTAGAGGGGCAGAATCAATTCCTTGACAATACTGGCCACACTGGTTTTGATCCAGTGTTCCTTCCCTGATTTCTTATTCCTGTGGATTTCTAGCTCTTGTGCTCTATGGAAGACTTCTCTAAAGATGTGTCAGTGTTGTTCCACTCCCTTGCCCCTGAGGACAGCCTCCCAGGAGATCCCATTATTTCCCTGAAAAGCTGGAATTTTGCTTTCCTAAAGTTCAGTGGTCTAACTTTACCTGACCCATATTCCTGAGGACTGCAAACTCCACCAGCGCATGATCACTGCAGCCCAGGCTGTCTCCAGTCTCAATGTCCCCAGTTAGCTCACTTGTGTTGGTGACCAACAGATCCAGTAACACATCCCCTCTGATAGGGCTGTCTATTACCTGGGTCATGAATCATAGAATCGTCAGGGTTGGAAGAGACCTTTAAGATCATTGAGTTCAATTGCCCCCCGAGCACTGTGACTGTAACCCCTAAACCAGTAAACCATATAACCTAGCTGATCCAGATCCAGACACCTCTTGAACACCTCCAGGGATGGTAACCCCACCACCTCTCTGGGCAACCTACTCCAATGCCTGACCACCCTAACAGTGAGAAAATTTTTTTCAAATATCTAATCTGAATCTCCCCTGTTTCAGGTTAAGACCATTGTGTCTTGTTCTCTCACTGCAAACACAGTAACAGTGACCAGCCCTCACCTCACTGCAACCTCCTTTCTCAAGACTAAACAAAGCCAGCTCACTCAGCCATTCCTCACAAGACATGTTCTCTAGTCCTTTCATGAGCCTTGTTGCCCTTCTCTGGGTATGCTCCAGAACTTCAGTGTCCTTCTTCTGAAATGAGGGACCTGGAATTGCACACAGTACTCAAGGTGTGACCTAACTATTGCTGAGTAGAGGGGTATGACCACTTCCTTAGTCCTGCTGGTCACACTATTCTTGATATAAGATGCCACTGGCCTTCTTGGCCACCTGGGCACACTGCTGGCTCATATGGAGCCAGCTGGCAACCAGCACCCGCAAGTCCTTACTGCTCAACATCTCTCAAGCCACTTCTTCTCCAACCTGCAGGGCTGCATGGGGTTGTTGTAATCCAGGTGCAGGACCCAGCACTTCACCTTATTGAATCTCATACAGTTGTCCATAGGCCATTGATGAAGCCTGTCGAGGTCTCCCTATAGAGCCTTCCTACCCTCAAGCAGATCAACACTCCCACCGAGCTTAGTGTTGTCTGCAATTCTCCATGCACTCTCCTGGATTGCCCACAGTTTGCAGTGCTACTTTCTCAGGAGATGCTGGGGTTGTTGAAGTCGCCCAGCAGCAGAGCAAGAGCCTGTGAATGTGATGTCTCCTGTAGGCGGACCAAGAAGGCTCTGTCAATAGGCTCACCTTGATCAGGTGCCTGTAAGTAGACACCAACCACAAGATTCTCTTTGTTGCCTCACTCTCTGATTCTTACTCACCTGCTTCCAGTCTGCTCATGTCTGTTCTTCATAGACAACACTTCACAATCAATTCAACTCCTGATGTAGAGAGCAACCCTTTCACCTCTCCTTCCTCCACTGTCTCTCCTGAACAGCCTGTAGTCATAGATAGTTGCACTTCAGTCAGAGGATTTATCCCACTAAGTTTCAGTAACAGTGGCAAGGTCATACATGACTTACTAGCAGCATGGTAGCTTCCAATTCCTCTTGTATGTTGCCAGTGTTGTGTGCACTAGTGTAAAGACATTTCAGCTGGTCCGTCAGCCATGTCATGGTTTCAGCCCAGTTGGAAATCAAGCACCACACAGAAGCTCAATCACCTCCCTCCTCTCTCCCCCACTACCCCAGTGGAATGGAGAGGATAATCAAAGTAAAACTTGTAGGTTGCGACAAGAACAGTTTAATAATTGAAAATAAAGTAAAATACAGTAGAAATGGTAAATGATAATAATGATGATAATAAAAAGGGAAAAATAAGTGATGTACAATACAATTGTTCGTCAGCCACAGGCACTCTTTCAAGAAACTCCCCTCAGTTTATTACTTGGCATGATGGAATATCCTTTTGGTCAGTTCAGGTCACCTATTTCAGTTGTGCTCCCTCCCAGTTTCTTTTGTGTACTTCTTCCCTGGCAGAGTATGAGATAAAAGTCCTTGACCTAGGATAAACACGACTTAGCATAAAACCAAAATATCACAGTGTTATCAACATCATTTTTATTCTGAATCCAAAACACAGCAATGTAACAGCTACTGAGACTAAATTAACTCTACCTTAGCTGAAATGAGGACATCTTTCTAGGGTGACAGTCCTTAATTCCTTTGATATATTTTGCTGGTGTTTCCCTCTTGGGCTTCTCTTACCTTGGGAGACCCTGGCTCACCTCCATAAGACTGCAAGTGTGCTCCAGTTCAGTGTCACTGGCAGGCCCTCCTCAGCACCCTGTCCCTCTAACTTTTGCTTCTCATCCCACAGCTTGCCAGAGACAAGCCTGATATTGTTCCCCTTCCCCTCACATCTAGTTTAGAGCTGTGCCAGTGAGTCCCAATAGTTCCTGAGCCAAGACTACTCCCTCACTGAGAAAGGTGAGCCCCATTTGATGCCAGCACATCCAGTGCTGTGTAGGCCATTCTACTGTCAAAAACCCCAAAATTCTGGCAGTGACACCAGCTGCGGAGGGTGGAAGTTTCCAAAGATTCAAAGGGAGAAATGGGGTGAAGCGAATAAAAAAAACCAGTAATTTCACAATCATAGTATGTGATTTGCATGGTATCCCACAAGGTCTCACAAGATAACAAAACTACACATTTGCATACATGAACCGGATGAACTAGAACTAGGTGATAGAGTTGACATATATCAACAAGCTCTTATCTTAAAAAGCCTTTGGTGACTTGTACCAATAGCTAAAAGCCAAAAATTCAGCTATTAGAAAGACTGAAAAACGTGTAATATCCTGATCAGTTAAAATTGATATCTGAAAAAAAATATATGTATCTTTTAGGCAATCACAGCAGACTGGGATAAGATGCCTGGCATAACATGCCTTCAAAGCACACTTCTCCTTCTATGATGTAAGAAGTCCGTGCTGTCTAAATGATTCCACTGAGATAGCAGTCAGAAGGAATATCACTGTCATCAAGAATAGCACACAGCTGTATTTATCTACATACAGCTTACATCTGCAATGAATCCTGCTTGACAGCCCCATGAAACATTTTTAAACACTTGTTAACTCCTAATGAAAACATGGCTTCTGATTACACAATGGGCCAGGTGTAGTTTAGCTTTTCAAAGAAAGAAAAGTCAACGTCTCTCAACTTTATGCAAACATTGAATAATCCTCTTCTAGACTGCAAGAAACATTCAACAGTGTAAAACAGCAATACAGCATACAACTCTGAGAATAACAAACAAAAACCTCCAATGAACCACCAAAACAAATCCCAACCATAATAAATAAAGAAATTTACTACCCTGAGTAAAGTTAACAACTAAGGCATACTGGAAGTCTGTCCAGCCTAGGTTGTTTCAGATCTTTAAAGCCCAAAAAGTTTGAAATGCTCAAATGAAGCCATCCACTCTTTCACTTTTAGTCTGGTATGGAAAAGAAGTAAGGAAGAGAATCTCACAGTGTAATTTAGTACAGCACTCTGGCTGCCAAATTTTCCATTGTAAGCCAGTATGAAACTGAAGTGGCCACATGCCTTTGAAAGTGTCCCCTATAATTTCTTTCTTTTAAATAAATCTTATAGTGAGTAATCATTTTTGTATCTTATAAATGATTACAAGTTATTATAAAAGTCCTAAATATCTAAGCTCAGGTAAAGGATTGTTTTCTTTATTTCACTTCCTGAGCATATTGTAAATATTTTGACACAATGAGAAGTGCACAAAATAGTGTCTGACATACACAAAGTCTGAAGAACCCCATCATTTCATACTAGCAAAAATAAAGTTTTTACACTTTGAAATACAGTCATTGCAATCTATGAAATAAAATAAAATGTAAAATGAAACAAACCAAAACACTAAAAGGATTCATTGACTGTATTTAATTGCTTTTTCACAAACCAGGACATATTACCAGAGGCAATTTAGCCTTTCTTGTAGTAACAGACTTTCTTTCATGGATCCTTTTCCTGAGCTGCCAAAAATTTTGCCCCTTGGCAGGCAGCCAGCACTGATTTTAAGCTTATAGCAGGAGCTATTCTCTAACATGGTTGCTTTCACTGACAGAAGCTTTCTCAGCATTGTACTGGTGGTTTCTGCAACAGTCAGCGCATTCTTGGAAACATGCTGTAGCTCTAAATTAGGGATGAAATGCAGTAATACATTGCTCTAAATTTTGCACACCTGAGAGCAGCAGCATTTGAAGCTTGAAAGTGCTGCAAGATGATCCTCCTTCTCCAATGACTTCCTGCAATTCAAGGTCTCCTTGAAATTGGTAGCAAATGGTGTGAGAGTCAGGTACTTCCTCACCCAGTCCATCTTCTTGGTGGAATGCCTGTTTCTGCTCCCACATTACATTTTCCCTAACGGTCTCTCCTAGGCAGATATACTGTGATTTTCACACCCACATTAACAAACAGACTGTGGACTTTATTTTTAATTCTTCTTCTTTCTCTTTTTTCTTTTTTTTTTTTTTTAATGCAAGAAAAAGTGTGAGGCAGTAGTATTTGAACTGGGGAAAAGAGATTCTTTCGCTGGTGGTTAACAGTAATTTGAGATAGAAAACACATTTTTCACCTTTTCATTACTCCCCCAATGGGTAGATTACTTCTGCAACACATGACCCAGTGCTCAGTAGCACCTGGTCTTATAACTCTTGAGGTTTTGAGAAGATAGGTTACCAGGATTTTAGTATGATTTCTAAAGCACATTTCCATATTTTAGAAAGATTGCTCAGTATTTTATTATGACCACTCAAGGGCACCTAATCACACATCACTAGCAATCACCAGGTCTTTGTTCTGGCAATACAAGGAAAGGACAAGAAATTGCATAAAATACCCTTTTGTTAAAAATGGAGTTGCAGACAAATTCAGTTCTCTTAAGCTCTAGCCACTTGTACCACAAGTGTGGTTTTGCATGGCTTAGCTCTTATCATCTGCTGTTTCTGTGAGGTACTTGATTTGACCTAAAATCATTTCAGGTTAAGTTTCCTGGTGGCTGCAAGCAACAAAACACCATATCATAATCAATAAGTAATTGTTGGAATTATGAGAAAAAACATTAAACTACTCTCTTTAAGACCTTTGACAAGAATTTTCAGGGAGCAATGCAAGATAAGTGTCATTTATCAATTGTCCTTCTGTTGAAGAAAAGAACATCTGCGAAATCTGTTAGAGAAGAGCTATTCATGTTTCCCTTTTTCTTCCTCTGCTTCCATGACCACAAAAACCCCAAAACACTAAAATGGTGTAATAAAAATTACTTTTTACAATACTGCAGGAGGAACAAACCAAATGAGACTTTCATTGACTTATGTTTGTCTGCAATATTTCTTTTAAAAAACGAATGTTCAACAAAGAAAGGCAGTTTTGAAATCATATTCACCTAACAGTTTTGTTTAGACATTTTAGAAAGAGAAGAGCAGATAAACAGAATATTCCTATTCCAGTTCTGTTTGGCTTAAATGAAGAGCTCTTCTATAACTGTGAGTGTCCTTTTGTAGTCTGCATTTCAGCAATTTCATGTCAAGTAATTATACAGACTGAACTATCTTGGAGATTGTTGGTTGTCTTCCTACTTGTATAATTATAATAACAATTATTTTAAAAATCATGAATTTATCCTTGCTGTTGATTGCAATTAAATATTCACCTGTTTCTGGAGAGTGAAGGCCTAAATTTTTGCATACAGGTATTATCTCCCATTGTGTACATTTGCATATTGAGATACATATTTGCATAACATATGGATTATATTTTTAAGCACTCCTTTCAGCAACATATTTATAAGAGAAAAAGCATTTTTCATCATCATGTTTCCTACCTGTGTTGTACTTCACATTTGCCTTGTTTCTAAAGAAACCAAGGCTCAGAGTCAGTTTTCTACGAATTTTTGTTCTATGAAAATGAAAACTTGTTGGGCTGTGTGTTTGTTTGGTTTGGTTTTTTTTTTGACAGTTGACATTAGACTTTAAAGAAGGCACTTTTCAAAAGCATTTTCATACCCCAGGTATTAGTTTCAAAGCCGTATAAGCAAAGTTGTTAAAAAGTGCAATAACAAAGCCTAACTCTATACCATAATCTTACTTCTGTACATGAGACTTTCCCTAAACAAATATATACAGAAGTGAGGGGTAATTTACCCCAGGGAGACTAGATGAAAATCAAAGGACTGTCTCTTTAAGAAAAATATGTCTTCTTTTATCACTCTGCATGGTTGCATTACAGCTTTGCTGCTATTGTGCCTCCATTGAACAAGTTACAGATATTAAACAGAATGGCACATCACACTAGGACATGAAATGAATTATAGTATAATGAGTGAACACATCTACTGTATCATTATACAGTCACTTTTTATATATTATGTAAAAAAAGAACCTAACTTGAGAGATCTAACTCATTTTTCATTTCAAAAGGGTTTTTGTGGAGAACAGTTATAGCGTCAATTACTGCAGTATCAAATAGCAGATTTTTTGAAAGCTGTAAGGTTTCAAGCAGAAGGCCAAGCAGACGTAAGTACATCACCAGTCACTTGGGCAGCATTGATCTTAACACATAACAATGAAAAGCAGCAACAACAAATTTCAACCCTGTTTTGTTATCCAGCAGCATAACTGCTCTGCTTGGGATAAATAACAATGCAGTGTCAGGACTCTGACAGGCTACACATAGGTCTTACCAGTGTCTCAGGCAGACCTTCACAGTTATACCCACCATTCTATTTTACAGAGAGCTGCCAGCACTGCTGAGGGATTTTATTCAGTAAAAATGACATACTGTGAAAAATTAAGCAAAGCAAAGTGAAACAAAACATTCCTTTCAAGGAGGAAGTACCTTTCCCAACATTAGCTTGCAGAAATAAGTTTCCATGCAGTAAAAAGGGAAGTAGGTTAAAATTGATGGCATATTTTAAAAGATATGAAGTTTTCCAGACTTTGTTATTTCTTCTTGGAACAAAAGAGCATCAGGTCTTCCACTTTTGGACATATATTCAAGCCAATGCCTAAGGCTCCCCAAAACAATCCTGTGCTAGCTCAGACCTAATATGTTCATCAAAATTTACAGATGCTTATACAGAAAGTGTTTTACCTTAACTTCTTGAATCATAATGTCTTACAACCTAGTGGTGTTTCAGTCATTAAAAAAAAATAAAAATTCAGCCATAAATAAGCCATAAAACAAAGAAAGAAACAATGGAAACTGTACTCCAAATTGAAATTATAGATTTCTTCTTGTTTAAGATAAATTACTTGTCTTATTCATGTAATTCACTTGTAGCTTATCTGCATGCAACCAAAAGTACCACTGGACAGGTCAATCACTTAAATAGGCTACCCACTTTTACACAGCTGATAGTGGTTTAACAACTACAAGAAGCATAGT
>JAWWEW010000088.1:36852867-36864931 GCA_035583185.1 Anabacerthia variegaticeps
CCTATGGGCTATGATGCCAGTGCCCTGCAATCACACACACATTTTCATATGCCTTAAAAAGACTGCCTTAAAAGCAGTTTGCTTTTTCTTTGCAGTCCCTGTATTGGAAATCCTTTGTAGGATTTCTCTGCTCTTAAGAGGAGCCTCTTTAATTCCAGGTTACCCTGTTTTTCCCACTTGTTTTTCTTTTGTTCTAGCTTTGTCTTTCAGTAGTAATGCCATTTCACCCTTGATGAACAGACATTTGAAGTATTTTTTGGTGACATTTTTATCTGCTCTCATTCTGCCACCTTGTAAGACTAAAAGAACATAGGCTTTTCTTACATGACATGTTCTCAATTTCCGTGTTTTTCCAGTCTGCCCAGTAGGCCCTTCTCCCTGTCAGCCTCGTTTTCAATTAAGATTTTTGAACACGGGTGACCAGGTTTGTACTCACAATTCCAAGTGAGGTCTCGCCAGTGCCTTGTATAATGGCTGCAGTACTTCCCTATCTCTGTAGTAAATGCCTCTCCTGATGCATCCTGTATCACATTTGTCTTTTTCATGGCTGTCTCCCACTGGCACACTGAACCTTGCTAGGACTCCCAGCTCTTTTTCCTCCTCTGTTGTTTCCAGATGATGAGCACCTGTGAAACTTGGTAAAGCAAAAGGGTCAGCTACACAGAGGACTGCTCCTACTGCATCTCTCTATTTAAGACTGCTCAGAGGAAGGAGGAGGCATAAGTGAGTCTGTAACAGCTGTCACAGCAGTTGTTACAGCCAGCCAAATCCTGTGAACGCTTTCCATTCCCATTCACTGAGCAACCCCCGAGATCAAGACCAAGCCATAAGCAAGAGCATCTCTTGAGTACTGAACACCTGCTTCAGTAAGGTTCTCAATGGTGAAGGAGTGAGAAAATAGCAGCAGAGTCACACACAACCCACAAAAAACCTAAAACTGATATGATGTAGAGAAGCTCTTCTGATGAATAAGTGGATGAAATAAGCTAATTTGCAAAGGAGGTGGGAACTTTTTTAATCAGGCAAAGACGTTCATAGGGAAATGGGAGGATGACATTGACATACTTTGGAAAAAATATTTTCATCGAAATATTAACATCACTGTTCACACTTAGAAGATTATACTGTAAAATAAGCAGGTCTTTTTGGATAATACTGCTTCATGTGTTGGAGAGGAGAAAGCCTAGTAACTATCCTCACTATTTCAACTGCTATTTTTTTGTAAGGTGGTCAGCTATGTAATCATTAATACCACAAGAGGATTCGTGCTTATTTATCCTAAAATGAATGTAAATTAGACTTCATACCTAATACCGTAAAGCCATGCTGAAACACAAAGAACTCTGCTATCTTTATACTATGCATTTTAGGTTTTTTTCTCTTCCCACTCCAGCAGAAGACTGGCAGTTTGTAACACAGCAGTGCAACTGCCTCATTTGCACATTTAAAGTACTTGATAAGGGGTTGAAATGCCTGATTCCCCAGAGGACCTGCTTGTTCTTTTCCCGACATAAATGCCTCCCTGTATTTCAATAAAGCTGTGACAAACTTTTCTAAATAACGGATAGCTAGTCTTTACATAATGCCTTTCATGCAGAAGAACATAAAAACACTTTACACAGGAATCATGCAAATCATTTCACTGGATGCCAGTCAGCATTGAGTGCAGGCTGGAATCAGAAGCAGAACAACCCATTCCATATGCCACCTCTTGCCCGTGGTCCTGGGACCAGAGCTGTCCCTAAGTCCCATTTTTTGCCTCAAACACACTCTAATTACAGTAGAAGTGAAATCAAGACAGAATTGTTGAAACCCTTTGAAGTTTCCCTAAGCCACACTGGACAGACATCCAAACACATTCAAATACACAGCCAAAATTACATATTCCTTTTGACCAGGAAATGAGGCAAGTAACACCTTTGACTACCAAATCATGCTGACTTTTTATTCAATGTCAGTAGTATTGTCTAAATCTGGCTTCTATAGCAGCCATATCACCTATTCCCATTTATGGCATTACTGTTGACTGTTACAGCAGATTCGTTACAAAATTATTCAAGAATAATGAAAATAAACCCAAGAAAATTACTCCATCAAGCATTAGCATTGGGGTATTTTTTAAAGAACAGATTTGATTGAAAGGTAAAGATTAGCTTTAATTTCCTCCACCCCTTCTTTTATTTGAAAAGAAGGTGTAATAGAGATGCTTACCTTGATATGACATTAAAAGACAGTTTGGGTCAATATAATTACTGTAGAACAGCACAGTTTTTAGAAAATCCTTAAATATTTGTACTTACTGATTTTACCCTTCAGATGCATTTTAGCATGCTGAGGTAACCAGTTAAATCCAAACCACAGATGCAGAGGCAACTACCGGACAGTCCCTCCCTTCATTTGTACACCATGCATAGAGTATCATAGGTTAATACCTCCCAAAACAAGGAAAAATGTATTTCTGCAACAGCATTTTAGAACATAACTGTGTGAGTCAAAGTAACCCCACAGAAGAGCTTCTTTGCACTCGATGGCAGGTTTATGGACATGTTGTAAATGTCAGCCTACACAATTTTTAATAATAAAAAAAGACACCATAATACTGTTTCCTTGTAACTGGGACAGAAAATCATTTGGTAAGAGTAAGAACTCTTATTGGTTTTGACATAAAAATTTCTTGCTGTGCGATGGAAATGCTGTAGTCCAAATACTGGAAGAAACATGAAATCTCAAGGGCTATGTTTAGTAACTCCTGGTTCAAAAGCAGATGTGGCAGGTGCATTATTTAAGAGCTTGTCAGAGATCATCTTCTACAGCACACTACTCCAGAATTCATCTCCTACTATGCTTGGGAAAGGAACTCTCACATTAACATATGGCAAAACTGGCTGGCTGAAACATCAAGCCCAAACTGCCCAACCCTCTTCACCACCACCATGGTCACTGCAAAATGTCAGTATCAGAAAAACTCTCCAGTACTGAATGCAACTATCCTCCCACCTACCCCATGTAAGAGCAGTTCTTTGGATGAGCTACTCAGAGCAAATTTGCTCTGAAAAATCCAGTGACATTTTTCTCAGCAGCCATACTTTATATTCTAAAGTGTTTTGCATTGCTGTATTCAATGTTAATTTGGTGCTGCAAAGATGTAGTATATTCAACGCAAATGAGAAATACTAGCCCAAGCCAATGCTTTGATTTTCTTGACTCCTGCACATGCAAAAACTTGATTGTATTTTATTTTAATTTTCTTTCACAGCATAAATCCATGAGTAGAAGCTAGTTGTATCAGGACTTCAGTAGGGATGAGCACAAATAAACATGCTAGTAAAAAACCAGAAGAGGCTCAAAGGATCAAACTATTTCAAACAAAGAAAGAAAAAAACCCTAACAAATTGAACCCCCCATCCCTCAAAAAACTCAACACCCAACCCAGTCCAAATGGGTGTGTTTGGTCCTCTGTGCTTTCTGTGGTGAGCTAGATTTTCATGTGTGTAAGCATTGCTGTCAATAGCACAGAAAAGCTCATTTGTGCAAAGAACCTGACCTGTGTTTCTATATAGTCCAGACATATGTAGACCTGCACAGCTACTTTCCTGTTTCTCCCACACACCTGTCAACATTTCAGAAAGAAAGAAGGAATTTCCTGTGTGCTTTGGGTGCCAGAATGAAAATGAAACACAAAATCCAATTTGAACTACTCCAGTACAGACTTAAATATCCCTCATACAGGAAAATAACAGCTGGCAAAATAATTCTTATTTTCTTTTTCTGTAATGGAGTATCTTAAGAAATAGGAGAGAGAAATCACTTCTGGCTAAAAACAAACAGGAGAAATATAATTTAAAATTGCTTATCTTTGGAAAATACTATTCTGATCAGAAGTGTTCCCCTTAAACATGTATATACTGCGCAGTCAGAAAAGATACAAAAATTAGAAAGAAATGTCTTTCCTATTCAATCACTGTACTAAACAAGATTTGAGATGTGAAGAATAGAGATAAAGCAACGGCTGCACCTTGAATTTGGAGTACGTTGGCCATGTTTGTAGCACAAAACACGTTTGTAAAAAACCATTTTACACATAATTGTGCTGTGCCGTTGCAAGAGAAACTAATGAATGAAAAAGGATGGTAACCCTAAGTATGCGTAACTGAAAACCAGAAAGGAGCTCTGTACCATCTCTCATTTGCACTCTGCCCTGAAGGGGAAAAAACTAGGATGCCTATACATTTAACTGCAGTAATCCTGGATTAAAGCATTTAATTCTTAGACTGTTTACAAGCCATTAATACAGACATTAATAACCAGATATATGGCAGGTTGGTCTAAAAATATATTACTGTCAAAACTAGCTCTGGCACAAATTGAGTTGTATGCAATGTTTTATTCTTTTTAAAGAATAAAACTTTATATTATGCTTTATATTAGATGTTTTAAGTAATCTCATGCCTGAACTACCACACAAAAATATAACATCCCCTGCAAATATTAAGTAGGTGGTTTTTCTTTTGTTAGTAAATGGAGTACTCTTCAGCCTTTTAAATTTTTCAGTGCTTTGAAAAGATAAGGTGCCTCCACTATAACAGGTAAATTATATTTCTTCAGACAAAAGTAAATAACAGAAGGTATCTGTACCATGTTTACTTTTATGGAGCATTATTGTATTCAGTAGCACATAACCTCAATATGAGTGAAAACATATATTATTCTGGAAAACTCTTCACCGTTACCTCCAAGGAAACTGATAGCTCTGGAGGAAACTTGCTCCTGTGGTCTCCTCCATCAACATGTATTACCCGATCACTCACAGTAGAGGTAAATGACTTCATCAACTTAAGCCTTTTTTTGACATTTCAAAAAAACACCAAAACATTTCTCAGCTTGGGTTCGTGTACTGGCAGTCACAATGGGCTGCACATCTCAGAACAACGAGCTTGCATGACTGGAAATTTCCACCAAGCCTAATATCACTTTTTAGAAATGGGTTATGGGACAATGATTTAATTCTGGTTTTCCCTTGGATTTTTTCCATTTCCATTTTTTCTGTTACAGACAGTATAATTCCACCCACTACCCTCCCCCTCCCAATAGCTATAAATTAATTCACTTTAACCTGAGTCTAATTTCATTGCACCTGGGCTAAATTCTTGATCTAAACCCAAATGTCTGTCTATGGGCATGAACAGACTTTAGGTCTGGCTGGGGAAAATCAGATGTGATACTGCAGTGCAACACCACTCCCCAAATCCTGTTGAGCATCACATACTCCAGCAGGCAGGCGACCAGGAATGGTCCCCAGTTCCACTTTCTTCAAGGTATGGGATAACATAAAGCTTTATGTCAGATGGATAACTACACAAATGGGAGGCGGAAAACTCCCAGGTGACCCGGCCAAAATCTTGTAGCTGATGCCTCCAAGAGTTCAGAATCACTGCAGTCAATGGTAAGTTTAAATTCATTGATTTCACTAGCTCAGATCAAACTCTGCAACTGTCTCTCAGTGATAAAACCACAAAGCATCTGTAGTGCCATGCTCTGTGACTGAAAAGCTATTGTCTTTACAGACAACATTCTTCACACATAACTGCAGACTTATATTAATGCAGGAGAGGGAAAAAAGAAAGAAAAATGCATCTTAGAAGTTACTTATGTTTAATGCTTAAAAGTCTGAATGCACAAACAATAATCTACCATTATAGAAGTACTCGTGTTCAATACAATGCATTAGAACTATGTACAATGACACAGTTTAGTATCAAAATCTTTCTACAATGTAGAATATTACGAAACTGTTAATGACATCAAACACTAAGCACTTAAGACACCATTTTTTGCTACCACATTTGGAACTTCAATGAACAGTCCATTTCAACTTGCAGCATCAATCCATTTCTAGTATGAAATTAAGTAATTTTCTACTTATACAATAAGATTTATCTACACGGGTCTTTTGATTTTGATCCATAGCAGCAAAGGCACTGTACATCAGCAGATCCACAGACTTAAAGATTTTTTTTTTTAAAGCATTCAAAAAAAAAAAAAGTCACAGATCATAGTTTAACAGCAACAACAACAACATAAAAAGATAACACGTTGTCTCTGGCACAATGGCTCAGTCTGCGTCCTTTTTAGGGACATCCAATCAAGACTTGGATTGAACTGCTGGCGAACAAAGCAAGTCCTTATCCCAATGAGAATCCATTCCTTTTTGTATGCTGGAATGAGTACTCTTGTAAATCCTACCTCGGAGGTCATTGCTTTTGTAGTTTGTATATTGGTAGGCATCCATTCTTATTTCAGTGCAGTTTTCAAAGAACATATCAAATATTTTTCATAATCTCTTGTAATTGAAAAATTGCCCAAAGACACATATCCCCATTTTCAAGGAAACATTGCAAAAGTTTCCAGAAGTAACAAAGGTGATTCTCTGAGGCAACTTATTGTACTCTCTACAATATAACAAAGAGAGGTGTTTATATTAAAAAAACCTAGCTTGACACCAAAACGCTTTATGTTTATCAACAGAAAAGCATTGAGAACAAATCTGTACACAAGATGCCATATTAACATTGCAAATATATAAATTAGCACATTCTTACTTAAATTTAATTTAGATGTGAACTGAATTTGCCATTCATCACAGGCATGTAGATCACTGGCTACAGTTTGCAATTTCCTAAGTTTCCAAGACTGTCTAAAATAGTTAAGATACAGCATCTTCCCACCAAATAATTATACTGTAATAACACTTAGAGGTCTCATCCAAGAACAGGACTAAAAAATATAACAAAGTTTATTTTTTTTAAATAGAAACTACAAGTCTATTTAGCATAACTACATCTTGAACATCCTTCTCCAAGATCCCCAATTTATCCACCTGCAAAAACACAAGTATACAATGCATTTTTCAAACTAAAGCCGGGCCAGACAGCTTTATTTAGTCAGTTCATTGTTAGAAAGCCTTCTTTAAACAAAATAAATACATTACAGCTATAATACATAATTAAAGTATCAAGTTTACTGTTCAGTAGGTTTATTCCGTCTTCTTCCAAGCAGGTATCTGACAATTTGGTATCACAAGTTCTTAATGAACATTCACAAATCAACAGCAATTTAAGAAGGTAAAAATAAATTCCATAGCTGTGATGAGCATTTGTTTTCAGTTTAGAAACAAAAAACAAAAGGAATATACAGCAAAGTGCTAGGAGAAGGAGTTCTGTCTGCATTCAGATTTGCCTCTAATAAATAACTTCATAGACTGTAGCTTTCTTGTCCCCAGAGCCAGTGACAATGTATTTATCATCCACAGAGATATCACAGCTCAGAACAGATGAGGATTCTTTGGACTACAAGAAAAGAAAAAAAGAAGAAAATTACGACTTTCCAATCTTTCAATCCTGAAGGGCTTGAAGATCAATTGGAAGAGTTTATAGACAGGGAATACACCAAATTCTCATTTCAGTATTGGTACTGTAGCGGCAGCTTTTTTTAGAGTTGTATCTTAGAATTTGTTCCAAAAAAGATCTATGACAAAATAAAGCTGCAGTGGAAATGGGACTGAATGTTACAGACCTAAAGATAATCTATCAATCCAACAAACAGGAGTTGTCTTTTCTACAAACTTTACAAGGAATGAGCATTTATTGGTATTTTATCCATTGGATTTGCATAAACATGAATTAAAAGCCATCTTCTTCCCTCTTTTTTCGTTGTAAACCAGAAACTCAAATGGAGAAGGACTACAACGCCCTACTGATTCACAGGTATGAAACAAATAGATTCCACAGAAACAACAGTATCTCCTCTCACTACTTCCTCAACAAAGAAGATAAAAGCTTTACACAAGGGAATTTACATTATCAGAGACCAACCAAATAGGAAAAGATACTGTGGTGGAACAGCATGCACAAGAAGTGTATAGCAGGTGGATGGGAGAGAGGAAACATCAGGTTGCAGTAGGTCTATCTCCTCCGGCTCTTCTGTCTGTGCTGAGATTATGTGTATGTATTGTCACATTTACCTTGCTGTTTCAGTGCATGGGTTTTTTTAGTAACATATGTCCACATTCTTCTCTGGCTGTCACTGCAAGAGTTAAACACTTTCCAATCATGCTGTGTTTTGGTGAAGACACTTCTGCTGCACCCGCAAAGAAAGTTTCCATATCTATCCCTCATTGAGAAAGCTGTACTGGGGTTTTTAACATCACTTTTCGGGGAGATGTGTTCTTGTTAGGATGATTTGGACTGTCTGCAGGACTCATGTCTTGGGTAATGTATTACGGCAGTATGTATGAGAAGGTGAGAAAGAAGGGTATTAAAACCAATTTTGGACTAAAGGGCTACTTTACGGCAAGAGCTGAATTACTGAAAGGTTAGAAAGGGCAAAAGCATATTTTTCCCTAATTACAGACAAACTCTTTAAGGAATATAGTAATTAGCTGCATTTCCATCTAAAAACTCCTCAAGCTACTGACACACCCTGTGATGTGCAGCTCTACTGCACTGTAATGTACGTGGAAAATAGCTTTTAGGAGATTATTACCTGGAATATACTGGCTCCATAAGGTGTTCTCCAGGCATTAAGAAGATTATCTTTTCCAGTGCTTACAAACCATTTGCCTGCAACAGATTGTTTAAATGTTATTACTGCATTTTGTTTTCAAGGAATACACCTCAAGAAACAGATTGATCATAACAACAAAGCATTCACACATATCCAAAGAACAGTAACATTTTCATCTGGTTGCACTATGATGTTCAATCACAAAATACACAGCACATACAAAAACAGTGGTCATGTAGAGTTTTTCAAATAACTTCAATACTTTAATACCAATTTTCAACTATACCTATAGTTATAGAAGTATCTATATTATACTTTTATTTAAAGCAATCTTGAATAAATTTCTCAGAAAGGAAAACACTGATATATCAAGATTTGCTTACCACAGTGAGCAAATTTGAGTGACAACACACAGCTCTCATGACGATGCAACTGATACTTGTCTGGCTTAGTAACATGCAGCACCTCAACATTGCTGTTCTCCATTCCTACTGCCAACCACTCACCAGTTGGACAATAGCCCAGTGAGAAGATCTGTAATTAGCCCAGCACATGCTTCAATCAGTAAAGGAACGAGCTTGAGATATTCAAAACCAATTCCTCCTACCCTGTTAACACTAGGCAAAACCACATTTTTGGTCTACTACAGTTTTAAAAAGATGATAATCCAATTACTACAGCTATCAAGATAAATTAATTCATGCAAACACAGCTGTAAAACTATGCTATTAAATGCTCTTAGAACTGCAACAGTGAAGTACTGAGTCAAGCTATAAAAGTTAATGTCCGAGCTTATCTGACAGCATTTAAAAATATTTTCATAAAGTATTTTTGAAACTGAATCTACAGAAATGGAAACATTGCACACAGGAATAATTTAATTTGGTACTTGTTTTATAAAAAAGATTCTCCATTACTCTCATGGGAGAAGTACTAATCTATCACACAGTCATAATCCAGAAAGACATTTAGCTGCCACATTAATTAAAAAAAAAAAATAAAATATGATACTAAGAGAAAAATTCCTTGGAGTTCTGTTAGTCAGTTTCTTCTTCTTTTTTAAAAAAAAAAAAAAAACAACCAAAAAAACCGAACAAACCAAACCAAATCAACAACCAAAAAAACCCCAAACTCAAACAAAAAACCAAAACCACAAAAAAAAAGTGCTTGTATTGAAAAACTGTGACAAACTTTTCTTAACAAGTCAAAGCATCTGAGATTGAACCTGTGATGTGAAATCATGTTGCTGTAGCTGTCTTCCTTCTCTGAGATCCCAGGATCTGACTGTATTGTCCAAGCCTCCTGTCCATAGTTTGGTGCCATCATTAGAAATGTCAATACAACTTGCTCCATCTGTGTGGCCCTGAAATTGCCTGAAAATATTGAAAGAAGAAAAACATGTTCTTGCACTGGAAAGAGTCAGTTCTGAGCAAGTATACAAAATGCCTCCTTTTTATTTCAGTCCCTAACATGCAGCCATTGAAGACAACAGTAACGTAAGTTCCAAAAGAAATCCCAGATTAATATAAACTCTGGGACAACCATGTAAGTTTTTGAATTGATGAAGCAATCGAGCCAGACAACCAAGTGGTAATTTAATTTTGAAAAGCACACTTTAAGAGTCAGGTACTCTCAAAATCTTTGCTGCTGACTCTGTGATACCTGCCACTCAACTTCAAATAATCATTCTCCCCAAACAAATGTAGTACAATCAGGAAAATTACCTTAGTTTAGGGAGAACCTGCAGGTTAACAGAGTTAAAAAAAAAAAAAAAGAGGTCTAAATGGGAACATCGGGAAGTAAAACCCTGACTTTGCATGCAATACTAACATGTTACATGTAAGAACATACACACAGAGAAACTCTGTATGACTGGTTCCTAGCCTACTGTACAACTCTCAAAACCTATGAATAATTATACAGAATTTTATCAAGGTATTACCATAGCTGTTGCCAAACAACAAAACACTGGAAGTTTCTATGCATGGAGAAGATAGCACATATATATATATGCAAGAGTGCACTTAAGGCTGTGTCTAATTAATTCTCCACAACCTGATGTTCAGTTCTGTCAACCTACCTTACTAAAGTCTGGTTATGCAGATCCCACACTGCAATGTTCCCATCGCTACAGCAAGAGAAGCAGACCTTGGAATCAGGGCTGATAGCTAGGGCATAGCAAGCTGGAGCAGAAGATGTCAGCTCTGCTTTGATACGAGGAGTTGGAGCTGCCAGGTCCCAAATGGATAACGTACTGGCTTCCCCACCAACAATCAGGGTGCGGCCATCAGGGAGCAATCTGCAAGAACGGATGTAGTTGTCTCTGTTCTGTGGAGACAGAAGCCATCAAGGGATTACTCATGAGGAAAAAAAACAGCATTAACATGAGAGCAGAAATCCATAGAAGTATTGTATTCCCTCCTGGTTTTAATGAGCCATTTATACTTATGACAATGATAAAGTGTATTAATGCCAGAAAATTACATGACATTAGGGAAGTACTTCAACTTGATCTACAAAATTCAGTAGTGAGAGATACTTAATCTTAATTAGCATCAAAATGCAAAGACCTGAACCCAGCCCAAAATAATTCAAGATAGCTGTATTTGACAGCTGGTGAAGAAAGTTACGTTTTCATACTCTGTTTATTTCAGCACATTAACCTCTCAGCATGGGGGAGTACCAAATTCCCTGCACACTTCCCTGCTTCTGATTCCAGTGAGACTGCTGCCATGATATAGGAGATGTCAGAGGAAAATATTTGGGTAATTTTCTTCATTTGTATAGCAACTAGTGTAGCAATTCATTATAAGTCGACATGTGCTGCACAGTTCTCATTTTACTGCCTCTGTAACAAGTAGCAACATCTTACTAAGAACTGGTAAATGACAAAAGAAAGGCTGCTAACAATAGTTCATCTTGTTAGCACATTCAAACCATTTGGGAATAACACTCGGTGACATTTTTAATTGTCACATTAAGACAGGGCATTCCATTCATACACATACACAAACAAAAAATACGTGACACAATGTTCAAATATTCTCAGAGAATACAGCTCCAAGACAGCAATTTTAAGCATGATAGGATATCAAGCTTTAAGACTGCCAACAAATGTCAAAGTTTATAAACAATATCTGCAGTGCTGTCTTTGATCTTTCCTCCTACCAATACAATTTTAAGATATTAAAAATGTTTTGATTCTTTGGGGGGAAAAAACCCACGAGTATGGCAAGGAACATACTTCAGTCTCAGTTCTAAAAGACACAACAAAATTACAAACATAGTACCAACCTTTGATACCGTGACAGCACTCAATACCCACTACTTTTTCCTAAGCTGTATCATTGCAATCTTAACACATCTCCTGTCTTCTTGCATTGCTGCATACTGCTGTTCACATACCAGGCAGTCCAGCTGAGAGACAGGGCTCTTGTTGCCAGGGTGGCTGATGTCCCAGACTTTGACACACCCCTTCCCACCCGTGTACACATGTCTTGTG
>JAWWEW010000088.1:36868929-36882506 GCA_035583185.1 Anabacerthia variegaticeps
AAGCTGAATGTTTGATACTCACGGTTTTCCTCCTGGGATGCCTGTGAGATTGGGAGGGATGCCTGGGACTCGCATGTGATGATGTGGATCAAAACCAACCTACGGTTTTCCCCAAGCAAAACAAAATGGTGTATTAAAGTAAAAGTCTGGCAAAGGAAGACTGTTTAATTCATGTTCTCTATAGCATACTCCCCAAACTACAAAGAGAGTGATCTGGAGTTAAACCCACAGGTCTTAATATAAACTGCTCTCAAAACTAAACGCACTAATGGCAAACACTTACCACTGGAGATCGCCCATAAGCTGCTGCTGCTGCTGCCGCTGCCGCTGCTGCACTCATTTGAGGGGAAATATTGTGCAGACCGGCATAGGCAGCTCCAGGGCTGGTCAGCTCCCCATTCATACCAGCATGTGGCACGATACCAAATGGAGTAGGATAAGGACAAGGTACTGCCATAGGTGTTCTTAAACCTGAAGCTATAGAGGGTGCAAAAGAAGAAAGAAGTCACAGATGTGTTCCAGACCCATCAGATGAAACACGAGCTTGGTAAACAGCAAAAAAACCCAAACAAACTAAAAACACAACAACAACAAAAAACCACACATACTGTATTACAGTGCTGAAGAAACAGCTCAGCACCCAGTTTAAGCAAGGGCAACATACTGATTTGTCACTAAAAATCTAAAGAGCAACTAACCTATAGGGTCCACACCTGGGGGTTTGCCAGGCACTGGCCTCAGCCCAGGAGTGGAGTTGCTGCCTGGAGTTGGGGCATCAGTCCGTGGAGTTGGGGTATTTGATTTAGACACAGGAGTGGTAGATTTCTCATTCTAATCACCAAAAAGGAAAAAGGAAGACAGTTTGTGAGTTATTTTAGTTTCATAGATAGTGGTTGGAAAGACAACAACAACCAGAATGAGTACAATTAATGATATTTAGCTTTCCGGTTTGAGTTTCAACAGCCCTTGCAATGAAGAGAATCGGAAGAAACACTGAAAAAGATGGAATGGCTTCGGTAATTAACTACAGCCTTCAAGCTTTTCTCATCAGGAGTGTCCATTTGATTCAGAATGAGACAAATGACCAAAAATCACTGCCATCTGACAATTGGCAGCATGTGTGAAATCTGTCAGTGGTCTCACTCTGATCATGGACCTGCCCCATTATGATTATGATTTTCTGTGAGAGGCCACTGCAGGATGGACAGGGGCAGAAAAACAATCCCCAAACTGACTGACAACTCATGCCCAAGAATGGTGCTAAAATCACAGGATGAAGACAATGATGGGTATAAAGTCAGGAACTGTGCAGTGCTGCTCCTGTGACAAGCTTGTTCATCAGACAAACCACTGACGCTCCAGACCTGTCATGCCACCACCTTTCCTGAGCACTACATTCATTTTAAGCTTTCTTTTTATTTATTTCTTTAAAAAATCGCATACTCTGCCCTGTGAGGAACTGAAAGGGGAATTACTGTACAGCTCAGGTAGGTGATTAACTGTGGTCAAAAACATGAAAGGAAAGAACACCCCTTGCAGGCAGCTCTTTTCTTTTGCATTATGATTTGCAATGCAAGTCAAGGAAAGCTCTTTTAAATGACAGATTCCTTTTTAGATAGCAAATAAGAATTATAGATGTTGTACATAGCCTGGTAATTCAAACAAAGCTAACAACAAAATCACATCCAAGCAAGGAACTGAATTTGCTATAAACCACAGCACGGAAAAACAGCTCAAGAAACCCCTGTGTACTTTTATTCACGCTCAGAATGACAGTTTTTCATAGGGAGGAGTAGAAGAATATCTCTCAGACCAGCACATCTATCATCTCCCCACACCACCAATGAAAACCTCTTTTTATACCCCAAAAAAGGCTGTGGACTTTCTGATTATTATTTTATTAAACTCCCTTGAAGACATATATTAAACTAATTTTAAATTGATGCTTTATAGTGTTTTACTGCTCTGTATTTATAGTGAAAATACAGATTATGTCCAGAAAAAAATCCAGTAAGCATGTATTTCAGTAAATGATCATGGGTCAGAAGCATTTTGAAGCGCTTACAAGGCTAAGTTCTTTGGATTTGGATGAAGGAGTACTGCTGGAGGACGCAATAGATGCTGGACTGATTGGTGCATCTTTTTTCAGCAGTCGAGTCTTGTCCAAGCCATTTTCCCGTGGAGAGTGTGCTGGGCTTCCCCGGGGAGAAGAAGGATCCTAAATATCAGTAACACTCGGTTAGCATCACTACTGCTTGTCTTGAGTAGCCCTCATTTTGGAATAAAGATCTGTCACAGGAATTGACATCTTCTTTCTATTGTTAAATGATTTAGCTGATACAATTGTAAAATTGAGACAGCTAATGAAGGACAACTGCTCTTTTTTAAAGGAAGTCCTAAAATTGATGCCATTAACCACGAAAAACCATGTCAGAAATCTCTGGATGTTGAAATATGCAAGTAATCTCTTTTTTTGCAGGTGATAGATTGAAAAGGTTTGATGCACTTGGCAGATGTGATAAAGGTCACAAGTGAACTCGTGGCCAGAGTGAAAGAGAAGACATATACTGTTACAAGCAGCATCCTATCTTGTGCTGGGCCGGCTTAAAATACCTCACGAGAACTTTATGTTTCTATGAGAAAGTCCTTTGTAGAAATAAATGTTAGAGATCTGATTTGTATTCTAAAGAAAGATGACACGACTGGATTCCCTCATGCATTTCAACTTTCTTTATGAGGGCAAATGCTGTAATCTTATTCCTAAAACCAATATGCACAGAAACCACTAAAGACACCCAACCACCATTACTGTAAGGTACAAAACCCACCACTGTGCGTACCTCATTGGAAACATCAACTACCAAGTTGTCATCACTCTTTTCACCATCACTGTCCTGCAATGACAAATCACAGTGTGTTAAAAAAAATTTATTTAATATCCCAACATCTCTTAAGTATTATCTAAAATTATCAAGGCTGCTCACAAGTATGCCACGTACCATTCACTTTTACCAAACTTTATGTGGTAAAATATTTAGGTCACCTCTAGGGCTTCAGCTTTGCAGGTTGCCACAGCTACAGCATTCTTCCCAGTTTTCACACTGGCGGACAAGCACATGCAATGAAAATCTTCATCCAAAGTTGTACTGCACTATGAAGTGGAGTCAAGTTGGAGTCCAGATCTAACAAGTCCCAGCCTAACTAAAGCTCAGCACTACCATCACAGGACCTCCAGGTGTTCTGTACTTATACTGTTAAAAACACTACCAATTATAAGCATCAAAACCTTTAATCCAACACAGACATTAGAAGTACCCAGCAAGAACCTGCTAAAAATTTGATGCTCAATTTTAAACTTAGTTATGCAGCAGGAATCAGGATGAAACTACAGAGGAACACTCAAGTTCAACAATGCACAATGCAGACAATTTACTCACATAACGAGCCGCTATTTCCTTTTCTTCTGTTTTCTGTTTTTTACTATCTGAAGAATAATCTGTTGAATTTCTGTGCTTTTCTGCTGTTCTGAAACTGGCTGAGGGAGATACAGAAGAGCTCTGCAGTCCAAAAAGAGAAAAAGAAAACATTATCAAGCACTCATATGTCACTACCCTTCAATACATCTTAAGCTGATAATATTATATGGACCTATTCTCTCAAGACAGCACTTTGGGTTTTAATCAGTGATAGCTACCTGTCACGTGTCTTATATTAGAAACTGCACACTGTATTGCAAGCGACAGAAAAAGGAGGTAGCTATCTACAGTATCAATGGGATATGTGCAGAACTACCTTGGGCCATTTTATGAATACTGTGCTTGTCTAGTCTAGCTTTGTTTCCCCTACAAATATGAAGGACTCAATCAGTAGTTCCAGAAGAGGGGTATGTGTGTGCACCTGTGTGTGTGTCTTCCTGTATAAAACAAAAAGAATAAAGAGGCTCAAGGTAAGTCACACTTCAGCAAACATTTGAATGAAGATTTCTACCAAAGAAAGAAGCAAGTTCTGAACAGTCTTGAAGCAGGCAAGAACAGAGGAAAACACCTCAACTCGTTTTGATACGTTTTACAATTACAGCCTGTGCCTGCGGCAGACGGAAACAAAATGAAGTGGGCTCAGTGATTTTCTTGCCATTGTACAGCTCTCACGCAAGAACGACTGCTAAAGAGCACACACACAGAGCAGAGACAGGAAGATAACATGTACTTTATGCACTGTCAACCAACAATTCCATTCTACTAATTTAAACAAGGCAGGTAACATTTATTAACTCCTACCATATTTTCAAAAGTTGGTGGAACAGGTATTTTGGTACACAAAAAAGGAAGCAATGAAAAATGCAAAGTTCCTTCTGGGACTGATTTTAGTAGCAGCAGCAGCTTTTGGCTCTAGTTCAAAAAAGCATTTAAGCATGCACTAAACTTTATCTCACACTCAAGTCAGTGGTTCAATGTACACAAGTAAGGATGTGTTTAGGCTTTTGCCAGAATTGGAAATGACAGCAATGAAGATGAAAATAATTGTCAGTTGAAACGCTGCTGTTTCCATCTCTATCCTCCTTACATAACGGGATGGGGAGGAACAGCAATTAACGAAGTCCTTACTGATGGATTTTAGATCCTCCCATTTACCCAGAAACACTGGTTTGGGGGTTCTTTCTCCATCCATCATGAACAGCTATTGTTCCACATAAAACTGTACAACACATCAATTTGTTTTCGTGTTTTCAGTGCACATCTCCCTAGGTTTATTTTAATGTGAACACAAATCAAGAAATCAGCACTCACATTGAACAACTTCTGTTCCATCACTATGACAAAATTTCTTCTTTTCCTTATAAGGATTTAGAACACTGAAGCACAGAAATTAAGCTGTGCTTACTGCCCAAGTCACATGAGAGAATATTTTTCCCTACTGCAACACCCTGCATTTTTATAACATTTTCAGTTCTTGTCAAAAACATCTCAGATTAATGGGTGGTGTAATTTGCAACATTTTCCACATTTTTGATTGGTAATTCTTAATTGCTCTCTAAGAATGCTGAGTGGAAATAAAAATTTTAGAACAAAGTTAAGTGCTGAACACAGCCTGTGCCTTTCCCATTTGCCCACCTGTCTGCCTCCCTCTCTCTCTCTCCGGGACAGCACAAACTAAGCTGAAAAGGATTCCCATCCTAAGCAAATACGTCTTGAAATACTGTTAGCTTTAAAGCAGATCATTAATCAATTACTATAGCAAATGGCACCAACCAACAAAGTTACTTTTTGCTTTGAAGCGACAACGCATGTTAAGACATTTGAAGACAGCAGTGGCAATAGGTACAGAATACAGACCAGGTAAAAACACAACATTAAATTACTTGAAAAATATAGTTGTTTATTTCAATTATATAGCATAGCCTTTTGCAAGAGATTTTAATAGTATGCTCCTATTACATCCATATTCATTTACAGTTTGTGAAGCAGTATCTTGTAATGTGAATTCAATTCATTATTTTTCAGCTTCACCCTACAGAAGGCAAACTGCTTTAAAATGAAGAAAAATAATCACCAATAAACTACAAATTAGAGTGGTGTCTGAAGAATTAAACTACTGTATTATTTAAACAGAAATTCTTATTTTCATAAATATGAAACCATATAGTTTAATTTTTCACAACCTGGTTAACTATGTGCTATAGATACCATTTTAATCTTTGATTTCACCGCTTAATAAAGTAATAAATTAAAGTTCCCCACTAGAAAGATAAAGTAGCTAATTATCATTAGCACATAAAGGATGAGCACCACATTGGGCATTGGGGCAATGCACACTGCTTAAAGCTTTATTGCTTCAAATATGGATCAGACCTAATAACAACATGAAAAAATCCTCCTGCAGTATCTCACCTGACATTAGCAGAAAAACGGAGATAACTCACCTACTGACAGCAGGCAGACTCTCCTTTCCCAATCTGAAATTAGGCCAGTGTACTAAACTAACATTATTTGGCCTCAAGAGTGAATTACTACAGAACAAACCTAAACATTTCCAGTTTTAACTGTCACACACCCTTCCCTTGCATGGAGCAAGCCTATCAACACCTCTTCAGCACTACCTTCTTTTACCCTTAACATGAAATACACTTGCCACACAAAAATCATTGACTTCTGGATCTCTGGTAATGGTGTTGAGAGATCTAAATTTACCTCTTATGCTACGTAATAAAGATATGTCACATACTTGGCAAATGAGCAATGGTCTAGATCTTCCTATGGACCTAATGCCTACTATTCTCACTGTGCAAGGGACAACACTGTTACTCATACTGAGTTCCCTCTGTTGTTTGTAATAGCTTTTCAGTCTATAAACATTTGTAAGGATCTAGCCTCATTGATAAATACCAGGATGGAACAATGTGATCATGGTTTCCACTGACATGAGATTCCAGCATATAATCCTTTACTAACGCACACGTTGGTTCCTGAGTGTGTAAGCCCCATATATTCCACAAAAAGTCCTTACATTTGCAGACTGTGAAAAAAAAGTCTCCATCAAAGCAAACTGTTTAGCTGACAGACTTCGTCCTGTTTCTTGATTAAAACATCACTGTTCCTTGATTAAAACATCAGTGTTCTCCTAACAGCTGCCTTTAAGAAGCTGGAATAGGACGGCTACTTAGAGAAATTAAGTGATTCAGTACTACAACTTGGCAGACTGTAATTTAATGGGTCAGAGTCTTTGTTGTAGTAACTATTAAAATTTATAGAGAAAGTCAGTCTTTTCACACTGCTATTTTCTTCAATAAAATGTGTTAATCTACTGGAAGAGTAGCATTTTCCTACTAAACAACACTGAGTTTGCTCACATATAACAATTAGATCAGACATAGGAAAAAATACTCTTTGGCAAAAGTAGGTTACATTTAGTTTGTGTTTGAGAAAAACATACCAGTTTTTCATATTCTGCTTAGGTAGAACATTTTTATTCATGTTCAATACAGCACAAAATGCTGACAAAAAACAACTGAACATACATATTTATGTTATGGAAAGGTTAAGCATGTTGCTGTGTTCAAATAGTTTGCTTAAGTAGTGGAACAGTGTGTTTCTAGTGCTGGACTCACATTTATGTTCTGCATGGTACGCTTAAGTTTCTGTTTTGGGCAGTGCTCAGCGCAGTGCTAACTGAAATGATCTTCTACCACAGCGATCACCCTACTTTCTTTCCAACACTAGCAGGACACTGGTGGAATACCAGTGCCATACAGGTGCAAATTAAATTAGTATCAAGAGTACCATGCAAGCTTCTTGCCAAGCTGTAAAATTCTCTCCAGCATGGTCACTGTCTATTTGGGATAATTAATAGTTCAAAATGCTAGGGAAAAAAATAATCCCTGTTTTAGCTCCAGCTTACAGTGAAAGTAAGTTGCATCAACATAGACGGTTCACACTGTAGTGTGGCAGCAATCAGTGTGGTCAGGCTGCGCAGACATCCAAATGCTCTCAAATCCTGCAAATCCCAGCTCCCCATATGCTGACTCCTCCAGATGAAGACCTGGCTTGAGTAGACTAAGTGATAATTAAATGAAATCAGTGTTAAAGGTAATGACTAGAGATGACAAGATGTAAAGCCTTCCCACATGTTAAAGCTGCTAACTCTTTAAAGCATTCACGAATATGACCATTCCCCAGTGTACCCTTACTACTATTCCAAAATGATGTATTTGGAGGGGAATAATTAAAACAATAATTCCCAACAAAGTGGAAATTACAAGATAATTGACCATAGTGAAGTATTAAGCAAACTGCGGTAAAAGACAAGGATGCTCAACACTAAGGTCAATTACAGTATAATTATGTGAATCACATTATGGCTGTTATAAAGTCTGTTGAAAGTATAAGAGACTGATAAAAATGGATACAACATGCATTGCAGGGAAAGAACCAGGCAGTCTAACCAGAGCTTGGACTTGGGCACTGCACTGGATTTGCGCTTGGAGCACTAAGCTGAGAATAACATATTTGCTTACGTTGGAAGCACAAATACAAAAGAAAAAAAAAAATTGAGAAATGAGGGTGAGACTCCTGATACCCTAGGGTTGAGATGAAGACTGCTCTAGTCAGCTACAAATGGTATGAGGTGGGAGATGTCCCAAAAGACAGGTGAAAGGACATGGCATAAGAAATAGGGGCAGTCCAGCACAGTCCAGAGACCACGCAGAAAACTGCAACCAAGAGCTACTACACAGGAAGCCTTCTACATGGCTCTAAGACATCTGTCTAAAAGAATGAATTCAACAGCATACACCTGTATGCAGAGGTACATTAATTAAAATGAAGGAGATGGTGCCAAATGCTGGGGACTGATCTACAGACACTATAGAGTGTTTGCATAGTGACTGTGGCTCCTGAAATCACCCACACTTACTGCTACAATACCTTTTTGCTGTTATTATTATTATAATTAAATGATTATTATTGTTATTACTACATCCCTGTATCCACTCTAGCCTCATGGATCTTATGATCTTTGCTTTTATTTTTCAACATACCCTCTTTGTTGCCTTTACTTACAGAAGCAGATTTTTCTTACCATGTCTATATCTTTAGGCATACACTGTAGGTAGTGGTCGATCAAGCAGTACAACCCAGAGCACTTCCTTATGAAATGGTTCATCCACAGACAGGAGGCTGGTAGCCAAGTATTGATCCCACACATATATCACTGGTCATGGCATACTTTTTATTATTTTCACCTCCACCTTTTCCAACTTGTTTCCCTACTTACCCAAACTGAAACCCAAATTCCACTCACCCATAACGTTATCAATTTTTTTTCTTTTTATTTTTTCTTCTTTGTTTCATTCCCACCTTTTCTCAGTAGCTGCATTTTCAGATACCAGAAAAAGCCTCGGTAATTGTTAGTGAAAAATGCTACTAACTAGCTAAGAAAGATACAGAACAAAGCTGGTTTTAATATCACATGACCCTGTCTGAGCTAACCAGATTTAGTTTTGTAATCAAGCATGTGATAATTATTTTTAATACAAACTATGATCAAAATGCAAACTTTGAAGTTTTATACAGCATTTTTACCCACTAATTAACTTCACTAATTGCAAAATTAATGAAGTTAATTAGAGGATAAGAGTGCCATAAAAAACATCAAAGTCTAGATGTGCAGTGCTGCCTGCAAGAGCAATGAGAAGGCTATAACGAAATCTGGAATAAAGAGAATGTGTACGCTCAGCAGTCTTCAAAGCCTAAGTGTTCTCAAAAGTTTTATGTGAACAGGAGTGCTGATACGTATGTACATTATGACTATGGGTATGCAATTTCCATAAAAATATCCACGTTGCTGTTTACACTTGTAAGTATTTAATCTAAGATAACTAAAAGCATCAAAGTATAGACGTTATGAAATGGGTGATAAAATGAACAATAAACTACTACAGTTGCAGACAGTAATTTCCGTTGTATTTCAACAAACAATTATCAATTTGCTGGAAAAGTTGAGAGGGTCACAAAGCAGCAGCTGAAGATACCTAGCAATTTTGAAATATAATCCTATCAGCATGTGATGTTTATCCAGCCTCTCCTGGTGTACAGGTGGTGACAAGAAAGGTAGGTATTTAAAGCTACGGTGAGGGCTGATGGCTAGCCTTTCATAGATGGATTTTTGCAATAAATCCTTTAAAATGCAGCTTCTCCACTAATCACTGGCTGAAAGACATAGCACACATAAGGCTTAATAACTACTGACACTGTGAGGGTCAAAGGATGTATAGAAGAACCAATGCAGCTTAAGTACAAGCAGTAAGAAGCAGAAGAACACAGCTATAAGACAAAAAGGAAATCCAGGTTTAGGCTGAAGTATATGCTAGCAGAGGCACATGAAGATAGTGAAATCAAGTGTGACAAGAGTAACAAGTACCCTTTGGTAAGCAAGACAGTTTGAACAAAGGATCTGCTTTCAGCAGGGTATGAAAGAAAAAAAAATAGAGGGGCAGGAAAAAGAGTTAAACATTTCTGATACATTTACCAAAACTTCAAAGTTCATAAATTACATTTACCATCAAGTCTGCTCTTGTCCACATTTGCTTACTTGTAAATATTGAATTTAATTGATGGTAACAAAACCCTTTGTTAACCATTGTCAAACATTCTCCCCTTTAAACTACAGAGCAATTCAACTGATCCATTCCTTCCATTCGCCACGCTGTGATTCTACGTTCTCCCCTTTGAACAGACCCCAGAATAAGACCACAAGCCTCAGCACACAGTAGAGTAGGTAATTTGAATGGAGTGACAAGAATTGCAAGAAAGTGTCAAGGTACAAACTGCAATTAGTATACTTAAAACAGTGAGTGCATACACTGGCTGCAAAGGAATACCATCCCTAATGATCCCAGACAAGGTAAGTACTCCATCATCAAAAGCCTGGAAATACTACCAGGGAAAAACATGCCGCTGACATTTTAGAAAGTATGTGTGACAATCAGGGACAAACCCGCTTGTTCGTCATGACAGTGTACAAACCTCTAAACATTACTTTAGCCAAAATCAAACACACTGAAATGGAGGTGTCAAAGGTCAACAAGTTACAGAGATTCAGAAGAATTTAGGGTGAATATCTTCAGAAACCTGAGGAAGCAAGAAGTGCCAAGGAAACATGAAACTACAACTCTCCTCTACTCAAATATTTACTTGGGGTTCCAATTACTAGTTTCTCATGCTATTTCCTTCAGGAGAGGCCTGAAACAGTTTCAACAGTTCTAGCAAAACAGAAACACAGAGAACAGAGAGTATTGGCAGTTATCTAGGGACAAAGAGCAAGGGAAAGCATGTAATCACAGACTAAGAGAAAAAGCTCAACCAGCTGGAGCATTCAATGCAGCAGTTTAATTGTGGGCTCACCATCATGAAAGGGAGAGAGCAGGAAAACCACCAGGCTGCATTACGGGCTTTGATTCAGTGGCATGCCACGAAGCAAGGAAAAGCAGCAGTACTCCATGAGCATTCTTCAAAAGCCAGTGATGGACACACACAGAAAACTCCCAGCATCCAACATATCTCTAGAGTTTTAAAACTACATTTTCACAGCAACTGCATTTAAACAGAATACACAAGGATACTTGGTTAGTTTTCAGAATACTAAAAAAAAAACCCAAAACAAAAAAACCCCACCACTAAAGAGGGATTGTTTTATGATAGCTATTAAAGGCCTGTGTTAATATGCTTTCCACTTCATTAAAAAATACATGCAAGAATCAGGAAATCCCCCTGAAGAACAACCAGGTTTTGCTTAGGGTCCTCTTTTCAGACCGAGCACCACAGTAAAACTGTTATCCTTTCACTTTGCATAGTGATTAAAATGGACTGTAAGGCACCAAGCCAAGCTGAACGCAAACACTTTCCTGCAGCATCTCAAGCCAAGGGGGCTATAAAAATCACTTCAGTAGCAGTACCAGAGTTTAGGAGGTAAAAAATACACACACCTACACCCCCCAGCTTTTCCATGTTAAAGCAGCAACAATCAGGTTTTAAGTGTTACCTTCTCCAGGGATATTTAAGTGGATTCAGTTTCCATCTGACAAGTCCTAACAACTTTCTCCTGGGATTTATGTTCCCTTTCTAATTCTTCATCTCGATCAGAAGGATCTAATCTAGCACTAATGAGCCTTTTTTTTTGTTGCTTTAAAACCACAGAGATCACATCTGAAAACAGTCCCAAGAGACACTCAATTTTGCTGCCTTCAATAACATACTGTGCCCCAGTGTCCCACATTTTGAGTTTTGGTTTCATCTAACAAAGGCTATATCCATGGCAAAGGCATCAGTTTTGAGTTTTCTCATTTCTGTTCCCTTCCAATCTATCCATACATACCACCCCTTCAGGGAAAAGTACTTTTTTCTTTCCCTTCTGCCTGCTTGTCTCTAAAGGATTTTATAGTTGTTTTGCTGACGTCCTAGGAGATGATACAAAGAAAAGACAAATTATTATTTTAACTGAGTACTTCACAGATAGAGCTGATGATCTCTTTCTACACTTTCTGACTAATTGTCTCCCTTTCCCCTATGTTTAATCCTGTTTGTTCCTGACTTGATCGGTAGAAAAGGGAGGGGTAAAAAAGGAAGCCTTCAAAAGGTCACTGTGATTACAAAAAGCCCCTTAAAATTCAGCAGAAATACTCCACATCGTGATTGTTTCTGTCAGCAGAAACATATTCACATGGTTTTCTCTGGTATTAAGCAAGAGACAAGCAATTCAGTCATCTCTTCCCCATTAGATTTTGTGTGGCTTCTGAAGATTCAATTTATTTTATGCTTTTTTAATACTCTACATGATTTAGGAAGTCACAGGCCCTGCTAAGTGTCCACTGAAAACAGAATTCATTATCCAACCAATCTCTTAATTGGGCAGGTGAAGAAAACATGGCTGGGTGCCATTGAATATTTGCAGATTCTAGGTCATGCTGAAGCAAAACATTCTCTCAACTATCTATAAAAAAAAAAATAAAATCTTCCTTACAGAAACCTTTAACCACTGCTCTGTTCTTTCTGCCCAAATTTCCTAGCCCATTATATCTGCCTCACTTCATCTACACTCACCTACCTGTGGTCCCCAGACCCTTGTTCAGGAAATTATCCTATTTCCTATTCAGGAAAGCACTCAAGCAGATGCCAGATTTGAGGCATGCACTTTGATCTCAGGGAAGTCAAAAGGCAGAAAAAGAAATCAGAGAAACACACATATGTGCTGAACTCTAGATGCCTACTGCGCACTACCCTGAATCTTGACCTCAGCCTGCTGCAAAAATAATTGTCCCCAGTCTCGTTCTTCAAATCAATGACTCTGCTAAGTGGAACGGATGGAGGAGTGGTGGGAACACAGATTTTGCAGACAGCTTTACTTTAAAGCAGTTACATCAGTAAATAATAACACATTTTAAGCACAACACATACTTTCAATACTGAAAAAATAAAACACATGGTCCTTTCTGCCAGATTTTTAGATACATTAAAACTCCTGAACATTGTAGAGTTTGCCAAGAGAAGCAACAGTAGCTTTTACTTCTCTGAGACTTTCGTTATTTATATCAGACAGGTCATGCTGTTACTGTTTTAAATGTTAAAAGCACAATCAAATACTAACTTCACGCTAGCTAGAAATGTTCTGATGTTAGCAATGAGTAGTCAATAAGTTTTTAATTCAGGTTAGAGAAAAGAAGCAAAAATCTCCCTCGTACTCCTCCTGCACGCTGCTTAGCAGTTAAGTGTGACAACTTGGCATGCACACACATGACCTGTTCTACTCAAATGAGTTACTTTAGATCATTTCTGAAGACTGTTCTCTCTCATTTAAGTACTTCATAATATGATACATCTTTCTGTTAGCTTTGAAGAGAAGACTACAGTAATACCCCTAAAAACAGCATTCTGGCAAACTCTCCTAAATTATGTCATTCACTAGATTCAACTCTACTGTTACAATAATTTTCAAAGAATTCATGGTCTCAGTGTGGGCCTTCAGTCGCCTTAGATTGAAAAGGCTTCCATCGGTACGATATCGGATGTAGATGCCGTTTTCTTCAT
>JAWWEW010000088.1:36894036-36911898 GCA_035583185.1 Anabacerthia variegaticeps
GGTTCAGGCATATTTTAGGAAACTATCTAGAAAGAAGCTTTGTTGCTATGGAGACATTTTTATTTTCTTCCTATAGTTGGCTGAAAAACATTAGCATTTCCAATTTTTTGTTCTTCAAAAGACCAAATGTCGCTTAAGAAAACACAGAACTTTCCAAATTGCCATGCAGGATAGACTAATCGGGCTTTAGATATTTAATTAATTATTCAGCTCAATTAGAGCTGTACTGAAGAGGCAGAAAACTGCAACTTTCCTGCAAACTCCCCTCAATGGTGAATTCCTGATGGCTGGTTTAATTGCTTCTTCCCTCAAAGCACAGTTAAAACTTTGTAATTCATGTTGCACTCAACAATCTTGCACAGCAACTTGTTAATCAGACTACTCATTTCCCTCAACTTCTAAAATCAACCTGTAAAGACTGACATTTGAACTAGAAATGTGCTTCTTTCCCACTGCCAAGGAAGAGATGGAAAGAGCAATACAAATATTAATGTAACTATTAACCTACTACCAGCATTCAGTGACTTTAGTGATATGACAAAAATTTCCAAGGTGTCATCCATGTTGAAGAATCAGAAGGTAATCAGTACACTCCTTCCCTCCCTTTAGCAGATAATCTGCATGCCCAATGAATCCATTGATTTGCGTAAAAATAAGGGATGTTTCAGGTTACTTTGGACCTAAGGGTTTTAAGACAACTCAAAATCAAAATGTTAAGTACTTAATTTAAAAAAAAAAAAAATTAAAAAAATCACAGTGCCAACAGAAATCTGTAAGGCCATTTAGTCTGTATCTTGCTTTAAACAAAAATTGTTAAGTGTTGTTTATTTCCTCTCATTAATATGGTTAAGACCTACGTAACTTGGTCTGCAAATGCATTCTTCATTCCAGACTCATTCACCATGGGTAAACTAGTGTTAAGACATGAGTGCCAGCATTCAAAGTATGATTTTAATCACACACTTCCAATGAAGAGAACTTCAAAAGATATAATAAACAAATTAATTCCCTCCCTTTACTTTTTTTCCCCCAGCTATTATATTGTCAAAGCCTTTGCACTGGAGACCTTTCCACCCACCTCCTCATCCCTGCAAACTTCCTCTTCCTACTCTAAGATGTGAAGTCGTTATCAACATCCCAGTCTGTTGCCATGGAAATAATTAGGCATGACTGCTCAGGTTAGAAATTACAGCCAATGTTGTGTGTTTGCCTTCTGGGTGAAGAGAGCATTTGAAGAGAGAATATTTGAGGTACCCTAAACCACCAAGTGGCAAAATAAAAGTTTGATAGTGAAAAGCACTACAGGAATTTGACCAAATGTAGGCATGCCACTGAATAAGAGTCACCCTGTGGTAACTGGCAAAAGGATGCAAGGTAAGAGGACTTTGTGCAGCTACTACACAGAAGCCTGTAAAAAGCTATCGTGTGAAAAAGGTGAAGCCACCAAAAATGGCAGAAGGAGCCATTTGATACCAGAGTACGTGCTGCTACTTTCATATGAATATGAATACTCTACACTAAATTAGAATTACCAGATGACATCATGAAAAAGATTGAAGATGTGACACTGTATAAATTAAAGAAATGTAAAGCTCAGTTGAGGGAGGGGGGGGAGGAAAGAAGAAAAAAACACAGCAGGGATATATGTATATACACCTGAGGTTCAGTTTCATGTTCTAAAATTCTGTTAAAAAACACGAGGCTTGAATGACATACTACAAGTCTAGCCATGAAAACATTATTAAGGGAAAAAAAGCAGTGTCAAAAAATCCACTCCTTAAGACAGACTGAGACAACAAACAGGACCCTGCTAATTAATATTTGTTCTGCTTCAGCATACAGTTACTGGACGAGACTGCAACAAACAAGCATGTCTCACCCAATCACATCATTAATCCACTCACATTCACCACCTGAGGACCAGCTATGCCCCACAGATATTTATTTATCTGTTCCACAAACAAACAATTACAACACATTTTCTGGAATTAGGGCACCTGCTACATTCAGTACAGCTTACATGCCCAGAGGCAGATATCTATTAATACTGAAAAAATTACTGTATCAAAAGCCAACAGAAGTTACTCATTATTATTTGGTAATGCTACCCTCAAAACACCTACAGAGATCAAAAACACAACTCTTGCGGAGTAGTATAGTTCCAATACGCTCTGCTTAAAACTACCACCCTATCATTATAGAAAACATAACAGATGCAATGCCTCCTTTCCAAACAGAGAAAGGTACAAACAAAATCCACGACACAAGTGTGAAAACTGGATTTTAACAAGCCTGAGAAGTGCTTTTGGCTGAATGGTAATTAAGTGGCAAAGTAACAAAATTATCAGAAAATAAATTCTGTACATTTCTTTAAGCTTGTAACAGGTAACTATTTCTTTGGCTTGTTAAATACATACTGAATGAGAAGATAATTGGCAAAACACTCATGCCACTAGAGGAAGTCACATTTAAAAGAAACCTGACAATTAGGACAAAGTCCACAGCAATACATCACGGCAGTTTATGTGGTGTTCCTCTATCAGCAGAAGAACAAACCGGCAATGTAATTACATTTGGTAATATCCTAAAGTCTTATACTATATGTTGGGCATTTTTATTTTAAACTATCTTATACTTTCCAGAAGCATCACATTCATATAACTCTTTTTAAGTATTAGGTTATTCAGGAGTAAGCAGCTTACTCTTACTTACAACTAAATGAACAGAGGGCTAAACAATTAACAGTGGCTAACAGCTTGTGAAGGACTGGAGCACTGGCTACCACAAATGCAAATGGAATGTGGGAATCTCACCCATCCCCTTTCCCTTAATCTCCCACAAATGTAATTATTAGCTTTCACACAGATTAAGGAAAAAGTAATCTTATTTCTAAATTCACCTCAATTTGCCTTGATAGACTTCTTGCTCCGAATTCACCACCATGTTGGTCAGAAATTCACCCGAAAACTACACTCAATGCATTATTTCAGATTTTTTCATTAAAACTCTTTATTTTTTCCTAGAGGAATCTCTAATTAGCTGTTATACTCCTGACACCAGACTACAGTTTTATATTACTGGCACTTCTTGCTGCTGAAACAGTAACTCCCACCATCAAAATGAACAACATTTTTACTACTTTGGCAAGTCTTACTATAGGCAAAGTCTCTGCCCCAAATAATTTAAAAATCAAGTGAAGAAAGAAAAAAAAAGCAACCAGAACCAACCCAATCACAAACAATCCCCAAAAGAAATGCAGTGCACAACAGGCATATAGGGAACAACAGATACAGATTAATAAAAGATGTGGTAAAAAGTTACACACATTGGATCTTGTGCATGAAGCAGTGCTTCAGAAGACTCAGATTCTTGAATAACCTGCTTAGGGACATCCTGACTAGCTCTAGCAGGCCTACAACCCAGCCAGCACTTGGGAGCTCCTTCACTCTGTTTGCTGCAGTGAGATCAGGGGAAGAGACTGTTAGCACTAGACTGCTTTTTGCCAGATGGAGCTTTTGCACACAAATTTTTTCACAGCTTCTTCAAAGGGCATGTGTTACAGAAGGAATTTTGTCAAGGACCAGCGAAACTTCGGCCACATTTGTCCCAGGGAGGGTGCCAGGGCTGGGAAGAAGGACATGCCTCCTTCATCAGAGGTCTCATAGTAGGCAAAAAAAAATGTGGGCAGTGCAATTAGCAAGCAAGAATCCACTTTGGAATAATACTCTTTTTTTTTTTTTTTTTCCTTTTTTTTAAAAAAAGAAGTATTACAGCTTCGAAAAGGAGACACACCAAGTCCTCCATGAAAACCTGCTTGGTTAACTGCAGAGCTGTTTGTCTTTCTGTCTAAACACATTATATTCCCTCTGAGCCCTTAAGTGAGGGCTACACTTGGAGCACAGCCCTGGCACATGCCACCCCCTTCTCTTCCCTTTCTGTGCTCCACAGCCGTGCCACTGCACAAAAAGCACTCCCATGACCCAGTTTACCGCATTTAGAGCTTTCCCACGCTTCAAACTTGGCGACAGATTTGGAGGACTGAATTCAAGAAGAAATCAAAGAGCTCCCAAAGCTGCCCTTCTCCACAGAGCTTGCTATTCCAATGCTGATCTATTATTTAGGAAGAGTTCCTGGACAACCTCATGTTACCTGAAAGGTGACTACTCGGCTTCAGCAGTGAACTATTCACTCCAGGGATGTGCTGGGAAGGATGTCAGCCCAGTCAGGCTTATCAGGCAGAAAATGTCAAGAGTGATGCAAACTTCTTCTTCCCTGCTCTGAGCTAAGAGGAGAGTCAGGACCAGCACCGCTAGAGACAGCAAGTTTCACAAGAAAACTGCCCAGCAAATCTAAAGTGCTGGCAAGAAATGGGACATTTCAGTTGAACTTCTTTTTTTGTAGAATTATGTAGTGTACCTGCAGTATCTGACTCACACACTGAAGCGTAAATTTGCACTTTATGAGCTATTTTAAAATCTGCCCTGCTTAATAATCTGTATCAGCAAGGAAACACTTTAAAGTGTCTTTCACAATTAAACCCAGGCAAAACCTTATATAAATCAAAATGTTGCTACCATATCAAAACGTTACACTGGGGCTGTATAACATCGCCCATTTCCTCATTACATGCTACACTAATTACTACCAGCAGATTCAGAATTTTCTGCACATTAGAGGCTTTTAGAGGAGCTATAAAAAATTTCAGGCACCATTAATTTAAATTTGTATTGAAATTTCCTTTTGACAGATGGCCAAAAATTACTTACTATTTAGAGTACCAGAACCTGCCTGTTTGCACATTGAAAGAGGAAAGGAAAAAATTAAAAGGAAGAAGGAAATTTATGTCACGTTCATTACCTGTTAAATGTTAAGGAGCATTATCCTGCATGAATAAATTAGTTCTTACAAGCACACAGACTCCAGCTGCTGGCAACTGGCAGATTCTTGCTAACAAAAACCATCTCAAGTCACACAGCAGACAATCATAAAAAGCCTCTCTTAACTGGGAACCACTTAAGGGAGCAGGGATCGATTGAGCAAGTGACTAACTGCTACTCTGGGTATCACTGAAAACATTTAAGAAAATTAGCAAACTATTTCGCCTTGCAAATCTGGCAGTAAGCCCCACAATGCTGACACACAAACCAAATCAAAACTTGAACACCAAGCAAGACAAACATCTACCTATCAGTTCAAAGTAAACTGGCATGAAGTAATGATGCTCTCCCCTCCTTCTGGAAGCAGTATGAATAAACAGAACCTTTGAATCACTCTCAGACAAAATCAGTCTTTTCAGTACAAATGCTACTGCTAACATCCATGCCAGCATAAACACCCCAACATCCCACAAATGTCACAGAAACATGACTAGCATATATTGTTTAGAAACAGTGAATGGCATATACTATCAGTTCTCCTCAGTCACTTTCTTGAGGGAAATCCTCAGGGTTCCTACTGTACAGGTATTTGAACTTGCTCGAGAAAGCAGGTAGGTTTGTATTCCCATATTTAGGCATCTGGCCTACCTGTGTATGTTTGTTAGAGTGCAGAACAAAGGAAAATGGACCAAACCTATCTGTTCACAGTGAAGAGCGGATGTTCTAGGGAAATCATCATTAACCTGTGCCCAGGCTCACTGCATAAAGTAGCAATAGCAGTTTCTAGTCCTTGTGACAAGGAAGCTGAAGTGAAATCCAATGCACTGTTGTCTTGTGTCAGCAGATCGACAGCTTCAGTGCCTTTGCTGCTCAGAGTAAAAACTGACAGTTCCTGTCAGCTCCTCGTTGTTATGCAGAGCCGTGTGGGTAACCGCAAAACTGACAACCATCATCTCAGTTGCACTTGGCTGGGACATGTCAGGGTTGCCAGTGGCAGAACAGGTGTGCTGGGGTAGGCTGCGGGACACATGCCCACCTGTAGTTACCAAAGCACCAAAGGCACGGCCCCTTGTGATCAGCCCTGGCTGGCTGGGTCTCTGGATAGTTCTCTGCCCAGAACTATGCTTTTCACAATGCCATCTAGGGCACACTGTAATATCTACATGACAAGATCTCAGTAGTCTTGTCTAATGCACCTCGGACTTGTGCTGTGAACATCTCTTCTGCCACCTGGCCAACACTAAGAAGACATATAATAATATTCCTTAAAAAAGCACCACTGAAAACTTCACAAACTCATTTTAACTGCTCAATAAGGTGGGCACAGGTCTTGCCATTTGTAAGAGAAGTGTGTCTTTCATTTCACACACCAGCACCTAAAAAGGCTTGATCTTATGTTTCTGAAACTGTGAAAACTAGGACAGGAGACTGATCCAGAAGAGGGCAGGGCCAAGACACATCTCCCCACTTGCAGCATGAACACCTGAGGAGCCTCTGAGAGACTCTGGTGGCCATCCAGTGCGGAAAAGCATCCAGGCACATATGCTGAATAATAATTGCATGCATCACTGAATGCTCAAAATTAAACAAGCTGTAAGGTGTGTTATTATGTCTACTTATGGACACTACCATACACAGGATGGTACATATACCATCCTGTGTGTGTACATTGTGTATGTACATGTTTATGTACATTGTAGAATCATTCAGAACCTGAAAATTAACTTCTGAAAAAGGAAGGCAGAATCCTCAGTGCAAGCACCACCTTTATCAGGGTAGGCAATGGCAACTCCTCTCCAGTTACTTGGTTCAGGACAACAGGTAGCACCCCTCCTCTCCCCTGAGGGAGACAGAGCTCTGCTTCCATAACTGCATTGTAAGGAAATACCAGAATTACAGTTTAGTGTCCATATGACTTAAGACTACTGGCTAATTCTCAGAAGCTTGGGCAGAGACACTGGGCAGACCTTTCCTTCTATCCAAGAATGGTCTCGATACTGTTCCAGCAAACTTTCTCACTGGCATGTTGCTTGCAATCCTAGCTGCCCCACTACCAGCAACTTCCTGAACATCATACACAGTCTGTGCACAGTCCTGCTAATCAATATGAGCATCACAACTCAGTTTTACTTGGTGACTTTTTCCACCACTCTGGGCTGTAATTCAGAAAAATGCATGCAGCTCTGTCGAGCTACCTTCTACACCTATGAAATGGAATCCTACCTTGATGGAGTCTCTGTCTGCATGCAGAGCCGCCCCCATGTGTAAGGAGGGGAAGAGATGGTGGTAGAGGATGGAGATGTGGGGGAAGAGAGAAAGAGAAAAGTACTAGTTAGTTTACATAAAATTATACATTTAGCATACCTGGAAGAAAGAATCCTGATGCCTGTTAAATAATAAATTGCACAGATGTTAACTTTTCTGTACAGTTAATTATTAACGCTGTTCAGCCAGATTTATAAAACCAGATTTCTAGCATTTGAACACAATTTCAGACTCCTGCTAGATACCAAACGCTGAAGTAATTAGCTAAAAATTCATCTGAAAATTCTTTTTCCCATTTTTTTTCTCTTTTATAAACAAGAGAGTTAAAAAAACAAACCCACACACTCATCTATCAGTGCCTACCTCTTTGGTGATCGTTATCGTGGTGCTTCTTCTCGTCTTTAATTGGGAGGTGGGACTGCCCTCCCAATGCGCTGGAGAGCGCCAGGAGACCAGCACTGCTGCCAATGGGTGGGATGGCTGGAGGCTGCAAGCCTGAGGGGTGCGGAGTGAGCGGCACAGGAAGACCATGTCCATGTGACAAGTGTTGGGCCTGGAGTTGTTGCTGCTGTGAAAAATAAAACAGAGATATTGAATTTGTTCAGGGAGCTGGGGGCTGTCTGATTGATCCTGTGCATCAACCATGACCGACCAGATCAACCAATGCGACGGACTGATCCAGATATCAAGGCTCACAAACATCCTGGTGTATTAAAACTATCCCTATGTTTGGACACAACACATTTGGTAAACTTCAGGCTGAAACAGAAGAACAACAATGAAGAAGAAAAAACAAAGCAAAGAAAAAAAATAATAAAGGAAGGGAATGTTCCTGTTCCTGGAGAAATTTTTGTCTTTCTGACAGAATTACATTTTTCTCTTTCTAGCAGAAATGCACAGGTAACATCTAATCAAAACATATGCAACTATAAAAGCAGTTATATAATGAAAAAAAAAAAAAGCTGAAAATTGAGAAAATTAGTGTTAAACAGTTCTCCCAGCGCTACTGCACAGCATGCAGTGAAAGTTAATTTGAAAGAGAAAACCTGAATTAACAATCCAGAAAAGGAAACTGGTTGCAGCCACCGTTTTAAGCCCTTTAAGTGTCCTCAGCGGTACTTGAGCAAATTACTAAAAAAAATCTAATGTAGCAAGGCTTGGGTCCTCCTGTAGGCTTGCTCAATAATGCTGAAATAATTGGGCACTCCGTGCACGTTTAGTGATGCTCGAATGAAAAGCTAGAGGCCTGCCCTTGTACTCTTCTCTAGCTGCTGACTCTGTGTTGTGACAGGTTTATTTGAGTGGGACTGTGATGCATGCACCAGTAACTGCACTGACAAGAGTTTAAAGTCATTTTTACCAGTACACTGGCAACACATAGAGAAAGCCCTTGAGAGGTTCGAATTGGAGTGCTTGACCTCAACCAGGGCTCCATCAAGCTCTGTGCTATACTAACCACTGTGGAATAGATAGACTGTTGCTATTCACTGGGAAAGCAAGGAGAAAAACAAACATACCAAAACCAAAAACCAAACAGGTGAAAAAGTTTAGTAAAATATATCCCAAGAAAGATCTGTTCAGGTCTAAGGCTTGCACACTAACTGTCCAACTAATTTCTAGTCATACAATAAGTACATTAACTCTGAAATTTTTGTTTTCAAGCCGTTAATTGTTCAGTTACACGGTAAATCAAATCCTAAATCCTCTGGGATTGTTGTCTCCCCAGTGTATGTCTGTATATAAGATTTCAGAAAAAGAAAGTAAAACTTGCTTTGCATAAAACCATTTCACCTTAAATTTCTAATTGCTAAGAATTGAGTTCCACTTTTGTTTGGTTTCCATTTGAACCTAAACTTACTTCCCACCTAGCAATCCCTCTTGACAATCAACAGACATGTTCACTTGAAAGAAGAGAAGGAGAAGGAGGAGGAGAAGGAGGAGGAGGAGGATCGTGGACTAGGATTGCATTGGTATGCGAAAAGACTATGACTTCCTCCAATACAAGGAACGATGTCAAACATGAAAAATGAGGTACTAGTCCAAAACCAGAAACAATGCATAATTGAGTGAAGCACTAAGCAGGTTTTTTGCTCTCAGAAAATAGAAGAGAAAAAGGAAATAAAAATATATAATCCCATAATTAGTGTTGTTCGCTAATAGGCTTAGTCAAGAAGGTAAAGACAAAGTGACATCACATCTCTGACTGCCATTTCCAGATCTTTGAAAACTATTACTGTATTCAAATACACACAACATTGACAGCTTGGTTTTGCCTTCCCTTGCCCATAGGTGTCACTGGTGAGCATCAGGTGGCCTGCATGCAACTATTTGGTTACAGGGAAACTTATAAAACACGGACAAATCCTTAGCCCACTGGGCATCAGGTTAGTGTTACAAAGTGGTAGAAAAAGGTGGTCTCCACAAGACATCAAAATGCCAAAGATATGGAGGAGTAAGACAACTGAGAAATATTCTACACACACACAAATATTCCACTATGGAAGAAAGTTTACATTTGTTTCTGCATGTAGCATGAATTTAGATCACAAAGTCCGCCACAATTAAAAAACTTGCATGGAAAGCCTGAGACAACAGAGTAAACACATAATTTTTGATGTTGCTGTAATGCCTTGTCCTCCCCTTTCTCCATTTTCTTTCTGATTTGTTATCTTTAGTCATGCTATTTATGAACTCTTAGCATGTGGTTAACTTTAGACAATCCCATCACAGTTGACCTCACTATGCATAAAGTCAAGCATACATTTTCAGGATCTATGTATAATAGGTGAAAACTTAGAAACAAAGCTTTATGATGCTGTGAATTTTCCGAAACTATTTCAAAATAAGAACAGCAATCAAATTATCTACCAAGAAATATGCCCTACGAAATTGCTAAATAGATTGCAATGTTTCTAAGGAACATCCATCAACACACAAAGAATATAAGAGCAACGGGTAAACGCAGCAATCAGAAAGGAGCCAAAAAAGATGACTGCATTTCTTTTAGTAACAAGTTTAGGAAGATGATCACTTAAATCAGTTCAGTAGTAAAAACTGAAGTAAAACATTCAAAACATATTAATACATGTCAAATAAAGATAACATTTGGTTGCTCTTAGTGGTATTTTACTTTCTGCGTATTATTCTAGGCAGTCTACACTAAGGCATAAAATAACTCCAAAGTCACGTCAAAGAAAATGGGTAAAAAGGATTTGCAAAAGGGTTTTATCTAAGTATCACTGATTTTTACAACCACAGTTCTAAATATTGATGCTTAGCTTAATTCTTTCCCCAACACATCTTAAGAGATCAAATTTAAAGTAAAATGTGGTAACCAATTCACTAACGAATTAGTTACAAATGCTCTCTTGTTACAGTCAGAACATTCAAAGCCTATTTTTGTGGAAAAGGTTCAAGTTTTTACTGGATACTTTCCAAGCAGCTCTGTGTTGCAGTAATCTACCACTTTTCCTCTTACAGAACCTGAAAGCTCACAGCCATTACTCTAACAATTTGAACCTCCCTTAACCTGAAGACATGTCTAATATTAATCAAGTCTCAAAAAGATATTTTCTTTTATAGTTATATAAATGTGTTCACTACCCATACCTGCAATACTGCTGGGATGAGACCTCAACAAATCTGAATAAAATAGCTTCATTGTTTGTTTGAAACGAGTTAGATGATGTGATTGATTGCTCAGAGTTAATCATTAGTAAGACAGCACACTGATGAAACAGAAACCAAGATGAAGAGGAAACAAATAAATAAAACCAATGGCTCACACGTACACAATATTGATGTCATTGGTTAGAACACCAGCAAAGGAAGTCCTCTGGCACACATACATTTATGACTGTGTTTACAATTATATGAAGTTTTATCTATCATGCTTGTTCACACCCTTGATGTGATCCGCACTATTTGTACTTCCTCTATACTGTTCTCTCTCTGGTAACATACCATTACCAAAAGAAAAAAAGCTTTTTTGATATTAAGATACAACACAGCAAAACAGCTCACAAAGAGAGCCATGCAGCAGTTCCTCTGGTGGAATGGTTCTGGAGCTATACGCATATACACCATGTCATTGGTTTGCCATAAAGAGACAGTGGTACTGATTATGGTAGGAGAAACTACTACCCTTACTCTTTTACAGAATCGCAGAGTATTTCAAGAAAGAATAATCATTTTGAAAACTATTACAGTGTCCAGAGTAAAAGGAACTATCCTGGTGGGAGTCTGCTGTAGACCATCAAGATGAAGAGGCAGACAAAATATTCTGTAAGCAGCTGGCAGAATTCTCACTACTGCAGGTCCTTTTTCTCACAGAGGATTTCAACTTATGAGATGTTGGCTGGAAATACAACACAACAAGAGAGGAAACAATCCTGAAGGTCCCCAGACTGCGTGGAAAAAACTTCCTGGAACAGTGGGTGAGGGAGACAAAAAGGGCCAGTGCCACATTGGGCCTGCTGTTTGCAAACAAAGAAGGATTAGTGGGAGATGTGTCCTGGTCACGGCAATCAAAAAATATAGTTTTCAGTTGTTGAGGAAGGAGGGCCAGGCGGCATCCACCCAAGGGAGCTGGTGGAAGTGCTCACCAAGCCACTTTCCATTATTTACCAGCAGTCCTGGCTAATCAAGGATGTCTCAGTTGACTGGAAGTTGGCAAATGTGACCCCCACCTACAAGACGGGATAGTAGTATGATCCAGGGAAATACACGCCTGTCAATCTGACCTCAGTGCCAGGAAAGGCTATAGAACGGATCACCTTGAGTGCCATCACGAACACAGAGGACAACTAGAGAATCAGGCCCTGCCAGTACAGGTCTGTAAAAGGCAGATCCTGCTTGACCAAACTGATCTTCTTCTGTGACAAGGTAGCCTGCTTAGTCAATGAGGAAAAGGCTGTGAATGTTGTCTACAACTTTAGTAAAGCTTTTGACACCATTTCCCACAGTATTCTCTTGGAGAAGCTGGCTTCCCATGGTATGGATGGGTGCATTGTTTGCCAGATAAAAATCTGACTGGATGGCCAGGCCCAGAGAGTAGTAGCGACTGGATCACATTAGATGGCAGCCAGTCACCAGTGGTCTTCCCCAGGGCCCATTTTGGGCCAGTCCTACTTAACACCTTTACTAATGATCTAGATGAGGGGACCAAGTGTACCCTCAATCAACCTGCAAATGACACCAAGTTGGGTGGGGGGCATAGGAAGGCTCTACAGAGGGTTCCTGACTGGATCGATGGACCAGTAGGAGGTTCAAAAAGGTCAAGTGCCAAGTCCTGCCCTTGGGTCACAACAATCCCAGGCAGAGCTACAAGCCAGTGGCAGAGTGGCTGCAAATCTGCCTGGAGGAAAAGGACCTGGGGATATTGGTTGACAACAGCTGAACATGAGCCAGCAGTGTGCCCAAGCCAGCAAGAAGGCCAGTGTCATCCTGGCCTGTGTCACCAGTTGTGCCAGCAGGACAAGCGAAGGGATCGTCTGACTGTACTCGGCACTGGAGAGGCTGCACCTGGAGTACTGTGTCCAGTTCTGGGCCACTCACTACAGGAAAAACAATGAGGTGCTGGAGGATGTCCAGAGAAGGGTAATGAAGCTGCTGAAGAGTCTGGAGCACAAGTCTTATGAGTAATGGCTGAGGAAGCTTGGACTGTTTAGCCTGGAGAAAAGGAGGCTCAGGAGACCTGATCGCTCTCTACAACAGCCTCAGAGGATGTTGTAGAGCACTGGTCTTTTCTCCCAGGCAACTAGCTAATGGATGAGAGGAAATGGCCTCAAGTTGTGCCAGGGGAGGTTTAGATTGGATTTTAGGAAAAATGTCTTCACTAAAATGGCAGTCAGGCATTCGAAAAAGCTGCCCAGGGAGATGATGAAAACACCACACCAGGAAGTCATCAGAAAAACTTCTGGATTTGGCACTTGGAGACACGGTTTAGTGGTGAACACAGTGGTGCCTGTTTAATAGTTAGACTTGATGATCTTAGAGACCTTTTCCAACCTACAAAATTCTGTGACTCTATGAAAGGTATCAGAGATTAGTGGAAATTCTAAACACTCAGATCCAGCTGACCTACTAAAAAACAGACACTTGTGTTCACAAAGGGGAATGAATGCACAGGTCATAAAAAAATCTGCGAAAAAGAATGAAAACCAAAAAGGATAGAGAATAAGGAGAATAATAATAATAAAACTTATTTTATTTTTTATAAGAATCAAATGCTAGGTTTCTTACTCTCTATGAATCAGTAATTTCTGTCTTTGAGGATGTTGATTTCACAGAAGGAAAGCAAGCTCTACTGAGAAAACTATGGGGGGAAGGAAAAAAATCAATAGCTGTCATTAACCAGAAGAGGAGAATTTCGAACTCCTACATAAATAGCAAAGAAACCGTATCTCTACAAATTGCTTCAAAGATTACTTAACTGAACTAGGAACAAAAAGTAATCTCCCGAATCATACTGTAAAATGAAAGGCAATATATGCAGAGCACATTTCCGTTCTGTCAGGATAGATGTTTTCACCATTTGTCCTCCCTGTCACTTCCACAACTATTTTTCAGTGAGTGAACAGTAAAGATAGAGAACAAAAAATTAATACAATCTACTAGCAAGTAAAAGATACTTGATAAAAAAAGGACAATTTTAATAAAGGAAAAACTTAGACCCCTGCAAAAGGCCAAGTTCACTTTCCCACAGAATACTGGAGTTCAGTGGTTTCTTTTTCTGATTGCAGGACTTCAACTCAATTTCACACTGATGGCGGAGAAACAATTAAGCTCTTCAGAATCACTTTCTATTATGAATTAATAAAGGGCAGAAATTCCTGCATAGATAGGCCACTTAAAACTCTCTTATTCCTTCTCCTGATCAGTTCCTTGCCAAGGAAAATCCACATCTCCTGCCAAAAAAGGCAGAAAGCAGAAATGCAAGTAAGTTCAAGGTCTTACCATAAGGAGGGCCATTGGCGCGAAATGTGCCTTGACATACCAAATCTCCACTTCAAAACCTTTTCACAAAAACCAGTGCAAGGAATAACAATGGCAGCAAATGGATGTTTTCTGCTACAGATAAACAGACAGCAAAAATCATCTCTAAGTAGGTGCATACTGGTTCAAGTACCTTATTTACAAAGTGCTCACTCATGTCCTACCCACGGACACTAGGAACAGATTTTTTTCTCCTTGGAACTAACAGTAGGAAAACAGCATCTCTATTGTGACCTTGTGAATCTTGGCCCTTTTCTTCAGAGCCAGAAAATGAGAGCAATGCCTACGCTTTCCCCAGCAGACTTCTAAATATTCTTCTAGGGTCATCACATAAAAAAGGTTCTGAAACACTGGGCTGAAAAGTGAAAAAAATACTATCTGAGCTGTATCACAAATCAAAACAATAAAAGTTAAGCAATGTCACTGATCACAGAGAGATCCAAGTGGTTAAACCTATTATCAATTTTATTACCAGACCTTTTAATTTCAAACTTTAATTTACTTCAAAGCTTCCTCACAAGGTATAGTTTTAGAGCCACATAGTATCAGCAAAAAAGAGATGCATGTTACACATCTCACACATGCATTTCTCTAATGCATCTCATAAAGTCAGTGCTTACTAGTCAAATTTCTAGATAGTAATTACTGAAAACCAGAGCTTCCATAACTGTAAGAGCTAACACTACATTTCATCATACTTGCAACACACAAACGCACTCTGTTGGATTTCAGCAAGTTGTATTTGCTTGGCATAAAAACCTGGGTTGTGTGGATTGATCCATTTTTTCCCCAACCCATTCTGTGTTCTTAAAGACTGTCATTTCCAGTGTAGCTCTGGTCCTGCACAGACCACAGTAATGCGTGCTCTTGTCAGAGGGGAGTGGTCTCTTCCCACAGGTGTTAGGACATGTGGATACTATTTTCTCTCTCCAAGTAATTTCATTGAGACATATAGTGTTCTGCCTCCTTAATGCAGTGCCCATTAGTCAAGTTACTGAAACTTAAAGTGATTCTTTTGCTTTCCTGCAGTTTCCCACTTACAGCACCTTTGCTAAAGGGAGAATCAAATCACCTGGACTTAAGCTGCAGCCCCAAGACTGTGAAAGGACCACTTGTTCTTTTTGCCTCAGCCTCTTTCAAAGGTGTAACAGGGAAAGCAGTACTCCCCTGTTTCAGAAACATTACTAGAGCAAGTTCATCGGTGTTTCTGATGCAGCTGTATACTAAGGAAGTGCCTGTGCAAAGTTCACCAAACAATAAGCAAGGAACTGTCTAGCTGATGAGAATCAAACATTCTGAAATGTCAGACAACTTAAAAGATTTCAGATCTCCTAAACTCCTTTTTCATGGATGAACTTAACACGTGGAAATCCTTTGCTTATGCAGTACTGTAGAGTCCAGCAGAGTTAAGCATTAAAGCTCTTGTCTTGTCCTACATTTAAGATTAAAGACACAGAAAAAACTACCCATATATTTAAGAAATGCAAACACTTAACTGATCCACTGTATAGAGTCCTGGTCCCCATTCACAGCTGCAGGCAGAAGCCTACAAAGTGTGGTTGGGAAGAAGTCTAGATGGCCAACATACAACCTTGCTAACTGGTGATATTAGAACTCTGTGGTATGAAACTATGACAGTAACAACTGTCTTTAGGCTATACTGTACATTAAGCGTACCTCTTTAAATGGACAGCATCTCCACTGAGTACATAAATATTGCTGATTCTGCAATGAAGCCCTTTTGAAAAACCCCTGCCTTCACAATGCTCTAAAATCAAACAAACACAAGTTTTCTTTTTTTCCAAAGCACCAGTATAAGGTCTTCACTGAAGGTGTATATGTGTTTGTGCCTATATATATAAAAAAAAGACCAAGATGGAGCATGGCACATCTGTATTTGGTTGGCTGCATCTTCCATGTATGGGAGTACAGATCACATCAGCAACAGTGTTTTCTCATTTCTACTGTGTATGAAGTGAAAGCATACAAAAATAAGTCATAAATAAAATATTGCGTATCTTCACCTGTAGAACATCAAGAAAACTCTCCATAGGACTCCTCATATCTGCACTGATTAATCTTAGTTTTAAAAAGAAAAGGAAAAAAAAAAAAAAAAAACAACAAAAAAAGGATATGGTGGTCACATAGCTTTGGTTTTGCAAAACCTTGAGAAACATGGAGGCAAAAGTCAGCTCCTGCCTGATCAGATACAGTGTGTGAGCTCTAACACTCATGTCATATGCACTTATAGCAAAATGAACAAGGCCTCTGGCACCAGCATATTGGAAGTGAGATGTAGTAAGTGATCAGCACTTCACACTGCAATGTTACTGACTGCTCATACCGTGATAGACTAATATAAATCCAGTAGTTACCACAGCTATAGAAAATAGAAGAAAAAGCAGAAAATAGTGGCAGCCTATTTGAAGAGTAGCAACAGTATTTAAAATTCATTCTAGGAGTATTTTTTCAGTCAATATGGAACATAGAAATTATTTACATTCTAATTAATTCCCTTGGAAATGCCTAAAAAGTTCCTGTGCCTCATTTTTATCTTCTTTAAATCAAGATAATGCTGCATATGGAAGAGATTTATTTAAATTGGGCCTCACCTTCAAGGTCCTCTCTGAAGCAGGCACATTGGAATAAGGGGACACGACAAAAAATCCCTCCAAACAGCTCTTTACACACAAAAAGCAGGGTGTCTTTAACTTAGCCACACTACAGGGCAATACTTGAAAACCAAAAATGCTCACCCAAAAACCACCTCTATCTGTAATTCCTTCTACAATTCAATTTCAGGCACTAAGCAGGATCAAAAAAATTGCAGAACCACATCACCACAAATGCTCAGTATACAATCAGCAAACAAGAGTAATTAAATGTGGAGCAACAAATGTCAACATCTCTTTAGGGTACACAAAGCACATACCTATTAAGTCAACCTCCTCTGCCACCTTCCCACTGTAACAACCTATGTACAACATAAAGCAGGTCACCAACTTGTTTTACAGGTTTTAAGCTTCATCCGTGCTTAACACACCTTTGACCAAGCAATACAGAAGCACTGGAAAGACAAGTGACTGCTGTCCCCGTGCACACTTTGTTCTATTGTGCTTCCCCATTCTCCCTGACACTACTGTTTCTACACACCGGGCAGGAATGACTTTTCCATACAAACTGTATGCATTTGTTAAGGTAGAAAACCCTTCACTCTTCCTCACAGCATAAGCACGCACATGAGCCAGAAACAATCAACCTTCAGTGAAGAGCAGAAGACACCTCTGCACATTAAGCACCAATGTAAAGAAACATCTCAGCATCTGGCATCTGGAACCCTGGACAACTGGCACCACAGCAATGATGGCAGGCACTGATGTCAACTGTTCAAGTCGTGTGCACTTACTTGCACCACACCACTTTCAAAGGCTCACGTGCCTGCCATGTAATACTGCTTTTTTTCAAGCAGGTGGTGCTCTCCATAGATGTAAAATGACCACTCACTTGAAAGCAACCAATAATCAAAAACCTTTCAAAATGGACCAAACAAGCACCATGGCCTCAAACAGAGGGTAGAAATTGTGACAAGCAGTGTATTTAAGAAGTAACATTATAGGTTGGTAATTATATATGACAAGACAGAAGGAGTCCTTTCTAACTGCCATTTCCTTATTTTTTTTTAATGAAGATAATAAAAGTGGCATAATAAAAGAAAATGCTAAAA
>JAWWEW010000088.1:36911998-36925506 GCA_035583185.1 Anabacerthia variegaticeps
TTAAACCAAGGGCATCCTTTTTTTTCACTCAGATGTATAGAATGGTAAAGAAAAAAATTATTTCAATCATTTCCTTAGTAATACAAGTAATTTTTTTAAATAGATTTAATAGCGCTGCTCCAAACCAATGAATTATGAGTTTAAAACCTATTAAAATGTAATGTTTTTTTCCTGAGCTGAAGGGAAAGAGATTTAAATTCACTGAATTTTAATATTTCAGCTTGAGCTGCAGGAGGTAGAGAAAGTCCAAATGAACTATTCCATCAGTACCATTCAAGCATGAACATTTTAATCAGTTTTACTTCCTTGGAGTTCTCCAACACAGTTTACGCTGTCATTCTGAAAGCACTTAACACAGAGGGTGTGAAAAACCACCAAGGCTTGTTATTGCCTTCACAATTGATGGCAAATAATTTTGCAGACTTCCTATCATTAAAATGTCACTGCTAAAAATTGAAGTTCAGCATTTCTTGTGCTAAACTGCATTTTCTTTGAACACTATCACAGACCTGTTCTTAAATTTTCGGTGCATTTATCTCTCTCCATGTGATAAACACGCATAAAAGCAGTAGACTTTATTTCTGCATTACTACCCAACTGCAGCTGAAAAATTACTACCTTAAACAGCAATAAAAAATAATACTCTGACAAAATTCTTAAAAAGTTACAAGTTAATTCCCCGGTTTCCTTATTAAAATGTAACCACACTCACACAGCATGTTCCAATTGTATAGTGTAATGGATTAAAAAACAAACCCCAGCATTTTAAGAAAGTTAGATGACTCAATTTCCTAATACAGGAAATGAAAACATCATTCCTAATTAGATCATATTGCTGATTTAAGGCTATGTTTTGTGTATTGTTCCAACAGTGAGATGCTTCACATTCTAATGTAAAAACACAGCAGCTATGACACATGACAAGATCAAGTGGATAGATCAAACTGCTTATTCTGGCACATCCAGCCTGGAAAAAGTAGCTCAGGACGTGCACTACCAGTTGCCCCAAACAAGAATGCTGTACCACACCACCCATGGCAAATACCAGATGCAGAGTCCATATGCCTGCAGATTTACAGTCCTTCTGCATATGATATACCCAGCTTTGATTTAGTTTTTCTCACTGCATCTCTCCATAAGATGATAGATGATTTTTAACTTGTTTGAGCCCATCAACAGTTTTAAACTGAACATGACCTGTGAAAGAAGTCATTATAACTGTGTTTCATTCCATTAAACATAACTAGTTTATTGTCATGAGAACAAGCAGTGTCTCCGGGTTCCGGGTTCACTTCAGTATTTTGCATTTAAACTGCATGGATCAGTGATTTGGTTCATTTACCAATGAAGATAGAATAATATTGCAAAGTTAAAAGGTGCTTCATCAGATTCCATTAAATCAGAGCACATTCATACAAAAATATTATGTGTGTGTGAAACACAAAGAGAGACATGAACTGGGCACATTTGATTCTTTTCTCATATTCCATTCTGGAAGAATACATTTTAAACTCAAACCCAGGCTTGCTCTGTGCAAACCAAAGGGGCTTACCATGAGTGAGGTGAACTGAATAGGACCCACTCAAAGCACAGAGAAACTTAAGCTACAGTTGTATTTCAAAAACTCAAATACTGCTTCTGTCTTTGTCTGATAACACAGTTCAATGGGTTCAACACACTTTGGAAGTTTTTTCAAAGCCACAGAGTTAAATGAAGACAAACACTGTCAGATTTACAAAACAGCAAAATTATATATGACAACCTAATCATATATATATAAAAGCCATTGATTTCAAAATACATTCTTTGTTTTATTTTTGTGGGTATTCCTTTACAAAGTATGACAAGCCATTTTAGTCCCAAGCTACATTTTCAGACTTTTTCTCTATGCTCGCTTATTGTGGGTACTCAAGCAACATAAATTTAAGCTTGATAACTTGCTTTCCTATTTATTTCATTTTCAAAAATGAGTCTTTTAAAGATTGCATTAGATTACTTCTCTTCAAACCTGATGAACACAAAATGTTCATTCTGTAATGCTCACGTTCCTCTAAAACTAAAGAGAGGGCAGGGCCATACAGCATTTCCTAAGTCAATACAAAACAGCAGAGTGAAAAAAGGCAGTACGGCAAGGTAAAAATCAGTCTTGTGAGGGAGGTGAGGCCCATTCAAATTTAATGCACAAATCCAGAATTCTGGTAAGTTTAAAAAACTTTGAAGCAATAGAATTTTAGGTGACATGAAGAGACAAATTCAGACAATAAGAAACAAAGAGAAAATTTACTTTTGTCTAGTGGAGGTAAGACCAACAGATGCTACTGCCAGGTTCCCAGATAAGTGTCCAGTCTGTTTATATTTATTCTTGTTCATGAAAGCGGGATAAACTTAAATAAGTAGTGCAATAGCCAGTATCTATAACCTCACACATTTTGCATTTACTTTCTTTACTAGAAATCAGACTACTTTTTGCAGTCCCTGTAATACATACAATGTTGCAGGGCCAAACTGTGCACAAGCAGACTGCAGTATATGCATGTGCACATACATGCAAAACCGCACATGAACATAAACACACATGCTACATATGTACACGCAGCACACACATATAAAAGCTTCTTTAACAAAGAAGTCAACCTTTAGCTACTTACTTTATGCTAAGAATGTTAATAGAAAGCAGTATTTTTGGTTAGGTAATGAAAACTAATTGGGAAATTGTTCATTTCCCACTCTCCCCACTGGAGCGTAAAAGACATACAACAAATGTTATTCATGATTCTACACGATGCGCTCTGATTCACCCCCTTCTTTCTAACGGGCACTTCAGAGGAAATAAAGGTTACTCTTTTCCATTTATAATTTCTAATTGACTACCAATGTTTTCTTGTGGCCAGAGATACAAAACAGAGCCAGAAACAGCCTATTAAAAACAAGCTACAATCAGACAGTTGCTCTACACTACTGTCAGCAGTGATCAGAAAGTCCTGATTTCCTTGTTAGAAGACAGAGGCATAATTGAAGCAGTATCTTCACTTCAGATTGATTATTCGGCGACCCTTATCCACATCTTCACTCAGCAATTTGAATTTTAATGCAAGTAAATGGAATAATTAGCATTTCAAAGTGTGTTTGATACATTGAATAAAAAAACAGGAAAATACTTTTATGTATAATCTATACACAAAAGAAAAAGCATTTGGGCAGGTGCAAAAGAAAGGAAGTACAGTTGTAGCGTCTTCATTAGAATAACTTAAACAACTGCTTGCTCCATCTGCATAATTATACATGAGAATAATATGCTATTAAGCTACGACTTCTCACCTTTATTTTATGTAGTGTGAACAGTCATGGCTTTTGTTGCTACATCTGTCCTCTCCAGTTGTAAAATATAAACACTGTGGCTGCCCACACCCATAAAAACTCTATACAGGGGTAATACCACTGGCAGTAAAGCTTTTACAAGAGGGGCTACACATACACATATTTTTAGATGACTGGGAGCAGGCCACCTATAAGCCCACTGATGATGAGTTGTTCTGCTGTAGATTTTGGTAGTTTGGGTTTTCTGGTTTTTATGTTTTGGGGGTTTTTTGCTTGGTTGGGTTTTTTCTTTTGTTTGTTTTGTTAAAGTAACAGCTATGTAAAAAGAAAAATTGTGATGAATATTCAGTCTTGATGTGGGCAGCAAGGATGGGAAAATAGTATGTCATATGAAGTCTACCTGTTACCGTGGCTGCAGAAGCAGACTGGCACACAGTATGCAAAGGAAGCAATGCTACTATAAAAAGACAAAAAAACCCCAGCCCAAACAATAAAACAAAAAATCCAAAACAAAACAAAAAAACCCAAAACAATCAAACAAGCAAAACAAACAAAAAAATAAACCCGCCACAAAAAAACTCCACCAGATACTGACCCAGCTTTGGGGAATAGATACAACACATACATTAATTACCCCATTAATCTTCCTGGCACAGTGCAAGAAAAAGTCTTCAGGTAGTAACCAACTTTTACGAAGATCAGGCTACCGAACTTCACCACTGCCCACAACTTTTGCCCATCTGATGGAAATGAACTCATGCAAAAGAGAAAGAAAAAGAAAAGCTGTTTACAAATATTATCAGAACTAAAATGGAAAGACCACATACCCCAATGATTGCGTTCAGTTCTGCCATGGTCACTTGTTTGGCACGCTCCACAGCCTGCACCACTTGTTGCTGGTGCTATAAATGAAGATAAGAAACAGAATAAAATTATTTGTTTTCTAAATTATTAAGAACAGATTCTTCATTGTTTTTATTTGTTTTTCCAACACATGCAGAGTCTAACATAATTATTCTCTAATAGACAATCAGATTATGTGCTGATCTGCAAGAATATTCAGGTAAGGGGAGGATTTTTATTTTTATGCCATTACACGCTAGGAATTACACCTTTGCTTCCCGAAGAGCTATTTTATAACCTGGCTAATGGGAAACTGTCTCCCTTTTGTTCATCAGCACAGAGTGTCTTGAATTTATAGGCCAACTTGCAAGCCACTTCCCTTACAGCCATGGAAACTTTGAGAATTTATTTTTTTTTAAAGTATTCTGAAAAAGAAAGTTATATATTTTCAACAAGCACAAGGCACCCACATTACTGAATAACATGCAGATTCTCCTCCCAGATACATTTCAAACCAGCTCAACCATAGGAAATAAATTTAAAATGCCATTCACAAATCTGTCAAATATGTGAAAGAGAACTAATTATTGCAATCCCCAACATGTAAATTTTAATAGCTTTAAAAAGTCCATCAGAAACACACAGTCTAATTAACAACAGTTTACAAGCTTCAGTGGTTATATTATCTCACTTTGAGTGATACAGTATTCCTGCAGTAAATTCAAAATTACTGTATGCTGATATTTATTTGAAAACATCAACTACAAATAAAATAAGGCCCTCATCTTACAACCAGATCCATCCCTGTTCAGACCTCCATCAGTGGCAAATTAATCCTCACAGGCAGCCTCGCAGAATCAGGATGACACAGAACAAACTGTTGCAAAAAGGATTCAGGAAGAAGAGCAAGCAGGTTGTGTGATCTACACTGGGAGTGAGACATCTTTGATTTACAGCCACAGGTTAAACACACAAAGGAGAGAGGTCTTGCCTATCCCGTGAGGTGCTAAAACCGTAACAATTAATCATCAGCTTTGTATCAAAACCAACATCTAGATGTTTTTTATAAAAAAGTTAAAGGAACAGGCTGAGAAGGTCTCTTTAAAGATGCAGGTTTCCCACTCCATGGCTGTGTATATGGGCAGAATGGATCCAAGACGGAGACCATTCAGCAACATCTCCAGTGCATCCTTTAAAGAAGCAAAAAGCTGCATAAAAAAGAAAGCGGGGACCCAAATCCTCAAGACCACCTCCAAAACAAGAGTTAAGTGAAGAGCATCAGAAGGACTCCCCAGGGAGCATCCTAAGCCCCACTGGAAAAGGGGGCTGTAAAGAAGCACGTTGCTACTTCAGGGGCATGGTGGACTCAGATTTCACAATTCTCAGTGCAACACACCAAGAAACATGGCATTTTCACTTATCAACTCTCTCCCACACAAGCCCTCAGGTCCAGAAAAAGCAAACATAAAATTCCACCCGCCACTGTTTGTCCTGGTTTTGGCTAGGACAGAGTTAATTTTTCACAGTCGCCATGAGAGGTGTCCAGGTTGTTATCTGTGCCACCCCACAGGTCTTGCTGTGGGGTGGAAACAAAGAGTTCTTCCTTCTAGGAAGAAGGTGGGCATGGATTGTGGTAGGAAAAAAAGGTGCTGGCTGCAGGGTCCATCTGCCATTGTTTTTCATTGTCCCAGGCTTGGTAAGCATTTTTGCTTGTAAACTATCCTCTCTTTGGACATTTTTGTTATTAGTAGCATTGCTGTTGTTGTTAATTTTCTTATGTCATTGCTGTTTCCAGTAATTGTTTTGATCTCAACCCACAAACTCTGCCTCTTGGCTGCTACTGTGGGGCTGAGAGGGGCAAGAAAAGAGGAGAGGAGAAGCTTGTGGTTTTCTTTTAGTGGGAGTAAAAAATTGGGGAGTACTGTTCCTAAATTATGACACTGTAAGAAACACTAACCTCGAGTATGAAAAATGAATAAATGCAAATAACGAAGAAGGTAATTTAGAAACACTGCTAGAGAGAAGAAAATGGTTTTAAGGTTTGTTTATAAGCAAGGAAGAAAGAACTAAATGAAGTACAAACAAACGAAAAAAGCAAATCACAGCAGTCCCCTTTAGAGTTTCGTAAAACCACAGTGCCAATGTTAACCAAACCCACCACATTTAAGAAAACAATGTAAAGACTAACAAGAAGGCTGAACATGAGCAAACATGTTCTTGGCATTTGGGGAAAAAAAAAATAAAAATCCAGTGTATCATTATCAGAGATAATCAGAAAAAAAAGAAATCATCATACTTAAGCCTTGAGTTCCTGACAATGTGTTATCATCTCCAGGCCCATCACTTTGTTAAGGACAGGTATGGCTTTCACTGATTACAAATCTGAAAGACTGGTGACACATGTCTCTACATGTCAACAAGGTGATTGTAAAAATTACACCACCATTTTCTGGTGGAGGTTATTCACACCAAAAATGGGTCATGGAATCTTTTCATCAAGTCATCAAAAAACCCAAAAACAGAACATAAAAAGGGTTTTAATTTTTTTTTTTTTTTCAAATAAAATCATTAACTGTGAAGTTTACAGTCATCTTCTCTTTCCTATCATTTCCTAGGCAATGATTCTTGCACTGAGGTAAAGAAAGCTTTAAGTATTCAATGCAGTGTTCAATTCCAACACCCATTTACTTAAATCGTGTTCCCAGGGTAACAGGTGGGAGGGAAAAAAAAAAAAAAACAACTTCTGAGGGACCTACAAAAAGCTGGCCTAAACCCATCAAAATTATTTTAGAAATTACTCCAATCCAGGATTTGGAAAATAAGTCAACTCCACAAGCACTGGAATGTTTTCTGTTCCTTTACAGAAAGAATGACTCTCAGAAGAATTTGGTAAAAATATTTTCATTCTTAGGTGAGAGGAAAAGAAATTGAAGGGGTGTGTATACTACCAAAATCTCACTTTAAGATTTCTGCTGGAGCACAAGGATTCTAATAGTCTGGGATCAAGCCTTCACAGACAGGAGAAAACCCAAGGGCCTAGTAACACTGAACCTAAATTAGGTACAGCATAGACAATTAAAACTCTCTTATTGCTAGCTGCTTTAACATTGATTTAATCTTCAGTGGCGTTGTATGCAAAAGACTTGAAATAGATGGCCTATAATTAGCCTCTCCATCACTTCCACCTCATTGCAGCAACCAAGCAGCCCCCTGCTCAGCTCCCTGAAACCCCACGAGTGGCCTGGCCAAGTGACCCTGGAGCTATTTTGAGTTACAGGCACAAACCACACACTCCAGTGGACAAAGGCACAGAAAAGCCCGTTCAGGGTTTTGAGAGCCACATGGTCGGCTCACAGCCTTTCTGAAACCAGGGCGGGGCTGGGGGCTCCACACTAGCAGCCATGGCTCCAGTAGTGGGTTGGGATGTAGAGAAAGAACCTGACAGGGCTCCAGGGACCCTCTGGAACTCAAAACCAAGGTGAAAGGCAGGGACACCGGGACCTGCTGAGCAGGTTGACAGCTGGCTGGCCCAACCCAAATGTGCACCCAAGGATGGACAGTTCAATACCTGCCCGGTGACTGAACGCCTTCCCAGGCCAGTGCACCAACAACAAGCAACATTATGTTAAAAGCACTCAGTACACATAAGCCTTCCCATCAAGTGATCAGGTAGCGATTTACAGCCAAGTAAAAACTACAACAAAAAAGAGTTACTTTTTTTCCCAATTCAGGGATTGGGACACAGGGTTGCAACTTTCACACACATTTAATGCTAGTACACCTCTGTGCACACAATCAAATGACAGACCTAGCATTTTCAGTCATCGCAAAACAGTATTTTGCATTGCATTTAACAGGCCAGAGCAACGACCTCAATACCCTGCCTCACCTGTCACACAGGCTAGTACTGTTCCTCCTTTCTAAATTCTTCTCTTGCCTCTTCTTTTTATTTTCTGTAATGAGCGGTGTGTCTGCACTTGCCTTGTGCTGGAAAATCATGTCCTTTCAGTCTCACAGTGGGTAGCAACAGCTACAGAGACCACAAGAAGGATGTAAGGCTTTTTCACCATCACACTGTCTCACCACAGTCATCACACAGCCCTGGCTCATACACAGGCAAGACAGTACGGGGGAAAATACCCAGGCTTTTTATACCTTGTCAGAACTCCCCACAACTCCCAATGACAGGTCAGCTGTGCTGACAACAACTGAGCAGACAAAATTCCCCCCAGGCATGCACACTGACAATGGTGTTAAAAATGCCTAATTACAACCTGTCCTTGGCACTGCCATCAACATCCAAAGCAAAACTTACTGAACAATACACTTTGAAGAAGTAAGCAGGCTTTGCTATGCTTTATTCAGATTATTTTGTTGTTCTATTATCTGCTTTTAGAAGTACAGGTCTGCTTAAGAACTGCAGCACTGCCCTTCTGAAAAACCCAATCTAGAGACAGCATACTGAACAAGGCCATGACAAAAATGCTAGTGAGAACTGGAAATAAATATATATTTACCGTGGAGTACAGCACACGCTTTGAAAGCTAAAATGGACAAGCTGGGTCACTGCATCCAGGCACCATAACTCAGACAAGATACATTAACCCCTTTATAAAAACATAAGAGCATTATTAGCAATATATAACTAGCCTAAATTGCTAATGAGATGCCTTCCTTGACAGAAGGATTACATGTTCCTGACAGTTTCCTTGTACTTACTGTTTAAGTTCTAGTCTGGGGTAAATCTAAGATGAAGGAAAGTAGTTTTGTCTTCTCAGCATCTCACATCTCAGACCAAAAACTGCTTCCTTTTGAACAGCATGTAAGAACTCCTGCTCTGCTTCTATATAATGGATCTCACATTCTGCATCCAAATTTACTGAACTTTAGAAGCACCTCTAAGGTGCTTCTAACTATTTATGAAGAAGAGCAAGCACACTATGAACAACACCAGTCTCATAAAATCATCAACTGATATTAAAAAGTTTGAAAGGAGAAGAGTGCATGCAGCATTTCCTTTTGTTGTTCATTTGCAACTATGCATGCCAGTGCTTAGCATTTTATTGTACTGCTAATAAGTATATTTGACCACCTTAATGTGCACAGGAAACTGAAGATCCCTGTTAAAAAACAAGCCATCTAGGTTGTTTATTAGCTAGTTCAGTGGCAGCTGGAAGGGAAAGTGCATCTTCCAAGAAAAGTTTATTAGAGCCTCCTTTAGCCTACCTAATGCTTACACTGTGGCATGGAATTTGACAGGGATCAATACTATGAACATTTGCCTGGCTTCTCAAGCAGTTTTTGCAGGTTGCACTAAGCTCTAAGTTGCCACAACTACAGCACTGGCTGTACATCAGCCAGCTTGTGTGTCTCTCATGAATATAAACACAGTCAATATTTACTGAAAAGAAGATAACTGTGATATATAAGTACCTCCAGACACACTGAACAAATACCCTTATCCAGCACATGAGGTCGTTTAGCACTTGACAGCTGACAATAATAGAGCAGGTTACAACCAGCCATACACACCACCTTGAGCAGATAGAAACCAGCCCCACCTTGGAAGCAACAGGGCAAAGTGTCTCACACTGCTGCAGCTGGTAAATTCAGCTGAGAAATGTAAATCAGCAGAGGCTCTGTCTATGACTTTAGACACAAAATTAATTGCATCTTACTGGCTAGATCATTCAATGATGTGAACACTGAACCATTTATACCAGCTGCAGCAGATCAAAACTAAGTTAACGGAGTGACAATCTCCAAGTGTTTACCTACATCCTTGAAGATTTTCACCTTATGCAATTAGAACTACTTTGAGGACACTGGTATCTCACATCACTGGAGGTGCAAAATGACTGTTGTAACACAGCAAGCCCAAAACTACATCAGAAATCAAACACACATTATCCCCAAGGTCCATTCCATGTTTCAACCATGAAGTCACTCCTTCTTATCAAAATGGGAAGCTTGTATTTCTTGGTGCTGTTTTTTCACAGTCTGTCTAAGGTGGAGTCAATGTAAAAACAAGGTACCAGTTGACTGCATATTTAGTCATGTTAAGAACTTTGTTTTCAATATATACTTAGATGAGGTACAGCAGAGCAAAACTGACTGAAGCCTGAAGATTTTGCTGAGTATTTTACTGTATTTCTCCCTGAAACAAAGCAGACAGTAGTACACAGTAGGGTGATGTATTATAACTGCTTCCTTTTCACAACATCTCTACCGATTTTGCCCACTATTTCTTACTTCTAAGTGAGTTATCATGAGCCATTGATTCCTTACAAAGTTAACAAGCAATAAGACAAGTTAACCTGATGCTATTATGAGGCAATAATGTTGCCATCAGTGCATGCAACCACTGTATTTTGTTCATTTTTCCCTCAGGCACAATACAAAGGAGCCTGATCACATTTTTCAGCCACTATTCCACAATTAGACTGTATGCAAAATGCATGAACAGCAAAAGCATGCTGCATTCAATCTTCAATTAATCTAGATGATGAAATAAAGAGACTTCCACTAAGACATTCACTTTCTAAGACACAAATTAGACAGAAACCAAGACTACCAGAATACTCAAATCTGAAGATCAGTTCTCTTTTGATATATCAGCATATGCCAATGTAGGCTGATTTAAATATATATTTCTAATTAACAGAGGTCAAACAATTACCAAGATTCTCCTAAACCCAATATGAAAACTGTCAGTATCAACTGCACTGTCAAGACACACAAGAAGTTTTTTTATGCTTCCCCTTTCAATCCTTTCCTGCTGTCTATATATGGTGTGCTATCTGCATAGCAAATAAAACTGTGTAACTACAGGTATAGAGATTCTGAAGCAATCCAAGTGCAAAACAGCTACTTGTTTCAGATCCATGCAGGACTTAAATTCTGGCCCCCCAGCAATGTAAATGGAACATTACACATCATTCAGTTCCTACAAATCCATCTTAATAAGCAAAGAGTACAGTGACACTCATGAATATTGTCAGGCTCTAGTTTTGGCAGCATTATTCTCATTTCAAACACAAACAGATACGCACATACACACATACAGTGCATTAGCTGAAGCACAATATTGAACACACAGCCTTTTGTTTGAAGCAGGTTGAGCAGCTCCCTTGAAAAGCAATGGCATTTTATGGAGCAGCTGAAAAGGTAGGAGAAATAGTCACATCGTGTTCTCAGGCATGATGTTTTACAGATGCAATACACAAAAACACACCCTCCAGCTTTGACTTCAGAGGTACAGATTGTACTAAAATGAAACCATGTGCTACACAGATGCATGCCAACTTGCATCAGCAGACTCCAGTGTCCAGTTCCTGTCCTCTGGCAGGGTGGACAGGGGAAGCCATTACACACCCAAGGTCTCCTTTAATGAACTGCACCTTCTTTTTACTTCACACATGCCAGTTGCTCCAAAGTTACCTTGCTGGGTCCCACCAACTCCCTCAAATTCCCATGCCACTCAAAGTATCTAAAGTGCACTCATGATAATACCAGCAAATCATATTTGGAAAAAATTAGTACTAAAGAGAAATTAGCTCACGATGAGTTTCTACATTCTGCTTATATTCCCCAAATGCTCAAAAAAAACCATAAAAGGATTTAAGTAAGTAATCTGGGGGATGCAGAGAGAAAAACAACAGAAAAAAAATCCTGCATTTCTATGCCCAGTGTGTTGACTATCACTACTTAGGTACCAAAACAGAAGTTTCTGCTGAACTTTAATGCTCACTGCCAAGAATGTAGCATAAATTATGCCTCTCTAGCATTTTTGCAAGTTGTTCTCTGATTTCAGACCCGCAAAATAATAATTACAAGAAAAACTGTGCTATACATTAAAGAGAAATATTTTAACAACTAAAATTTTGCTTAGCACATTACAACACATTCTATCTCATAAATATATTTAAATGATATTATAATAGGCTTGGAGAAGATAATGAAGTTACAGTGATGACAGCACAGTGGAAAATCATCCACAAGCGCCAAGAGATTTATAAGGAAAGAGTCTCAACACAAAGTCCCACTTTCGTAATAGATATGATGGTCAGAAGCAGTACAAATGACTACCTACCTCTTGGGACAGGAAGGGAATTACTTGTGCACATATAGCGTTCAGCCTCTTGACAATTTCTGCCTGCAAATGACAAGAAAAAAGAAGTTCAATTATATAAATTCTCAAATGCAACTGTCACCCATGAACACTAAAGAGACATTTGGGGTTTTTCCATTGCTGGCCAGGACATGTTATCAAAATAACCACAGTATTTGGACACTAATTCAGAAACACTCAGGAAGCTAATAATTTCTAGCTTAAAAGTTTCTCTTAGAAAACACTGGAACTGACACAAAGATTAGCTAATTTTGATCACACAACCACAGGCATTTAAAGAAGAAAACCTTCAGGAGATGTAACAAAAAAGATAAAAGTCTGTGTATCAAACTGAACTCTCTCCTACAATGCAAAAGGAAGGATCATTTCCAACTGCAGCAATGCCACTGTATGCAAAGGGAAGAAATAAACCATTTACTTCTAACAGTGCACATCATGACAACATTAACATTGTAATACACAAGTTCACTGACAATCATTCTACCACATATTTCAGAAAAGGAAGCTGCAGTCTTGTATCACACTTATGCTGCTATCAAACCCGAGATCAATAGTAGATACTTTCAGTTTGCAACTGTGATCAGAAATTAATAATATACACTCTTATAGTTCCATACTAGAGATCAATTCTTATTCTGTGTATTTAATCTGCAAATCTCAACAGAGACAGAGAAGATAACACAGGAATTACAGATCTAAAAACAATATTTTAAACCACACAGACTTTCCTACAATAAATCCTAATTTTCTTATAATAAATTCAAACCAGGATCAGTTCCTCATTATATGGTAGGACACACTGCTCTTTTTCTTGCAAAGTCACTAACTCTATGATGAAGGCATACAAACTTGTGCAATTTAGCCTTCCTTCTTTTAACAGTTGTGCTGTCTTTTAAATGGCAAACACTTAGTAAAGAACCTATAGAACAGAAAGGCTCAGAAGTAGCAGTAAAAAAAGCCAGAAGATCATATGAAATAAAACTGGATTCAATGAATATTATACAGCTATCTAACCAACAGACATAGTTTGCAAGAGGTAAGAGTACATGTGAAACTAACTCTGCCCCCTTGTGCATACTGTGTGATACATACGAGTTAATACATGCTATTTCGTAAATATAACTTCTTAATTTTTCTGAAATCCACCTAGACTCCCATGGGCCATTTATATAGCAATCTCTATGCTGCACTGTCCTGGTATCTTCTCACTGGCCTG
>JAWWEW010000088.1:36943253-36954476 GCA_035583185.1 Anabacerthia variegaticeps
AAAAGAAAAGAAAAGAAAAGAAAAGAAAAGAAAAGAAAAGAAAAGAAAAGAAAAGAAAAGAAAAGAAAAGAAAAGCACAAGACCTCATTGCCAGTGTTTCACATCCCAAACCTAACAGTGAGAAGTTTTTCTCCTTTGACAAATTTGAATCTCATCCAGCAAATGTCCAAAACTTCTGGCAGTGTAAGATCCTGCACAGAAATCATTTAAGTAGATCAAAAGAGAGAGGCCAAGTTAGAAGGTCTGCACTCAAATCTATGCCTTGTGTTTCCTTTCCTTTTAACACAGAAGAAGACTTGCCATCATCATATCTGTGTCATTCTGTGATATATAATACACAAAAAGTTAACAAGCAATTCCAGAAAGACAATGGACATAGTTTTATAGTTTGGTATTATTTTTTCTTAGCACAGTACACATCACACATTTTCTGAGAGCAGGAAATTATAACAAAAGTCGTCAGCTGTATCTCATACTCATCTCCATTGACTTTACCCTGAATATTGCGAAAGAACAATTATGGAAGAAACCAGAGAAAAAACTAAGAAGCATGAGCCAAGCACAGTCTGACAGTTTAAAATTAGAAGGGAAATAAAAAGAGCCCCAAATTTATTATGTTTATCTCATGATTAATTTTCAGCCAGTCTCATGATATTTAGTGACTGGCATGATTTAACATTCGGAATTGGCAATACAGCATACCATACAACTACATAACCATAAAGAGACCAATTCAGGTTTACTGTGGGGACTATAACTTTGACTTGCCTGACATTTGCACATTTAAGCGACTCAGCCATAACACCACAGTGTTCAATACCACAGCATTAGGTACCTGTACTGGGCTAAGAAAGACTATTTCTTATGCCTCAATCCTATCCATAGGGGCAAGAAATCACTATTTATAGTTCTGTTTATTATTTGTGACATATTTCAGAAATATTTAAAAACTACTATTTTAAAAAAAGTTATAGACAGCTGCTTCTGACACTGTGCCAAAATGCTTTCTGCTACACTGAACTAGAGTTTGTGCCACCACTAAGACAAACAGTATCAAGGGAAAAAATTCAGACAAGAATTAGTCTGAGGTAGAATCATAGAGTAGTGTGGTTTGAAAGAGACCTTAAAGTTCATCCAGTTCCTCTCCCTCTGCCATGGGCAGGGACACCCTCCACTAGGTACCAGTGGAACTAAAAATACCACCTTGAACCAAGGCAAAACCTGTAATAATACAGGTAAACAGAAAGAGAAATATGTATTCTTAAAAACACTTCATATTTTTGCATTTTAAAATAAATTTTTAACTCAAACATTCAATTTCTTGCATAGAGTAACATTCCTTGAGTGTAGATAGGTTCAGCCTCAAGATATACTTTTGTCATCTGTTAGTTAGTACAAGTTAATACATCCTGTGTTTCACATTATCATCTTTGTTCTGCTTCCATTGTGCTTTGTAGCTAAACAGATTTTCTGAAAGTCAGTGGCAAGAGGTAGTCAATCTGCAGACCACAGAAGTGACTTTTTTTGACAATTATAACTGCACTGTTCACAAACTGACTCACATTTGTGATAAATCCAGTTCTCTATTACATCCACGAATAGTATATCACAATTTTTCATTAACGAAAAAAAGACAGACCAAATTGATAACTCTGAATTTTCCACATTTGACAGCCTTGATGTTAGAATCCTTTTGCAAGCTTTAATGGGCCACGTCTATGGTACTGACTGTAATTGACCTGTGTGGGCACCTCCTGCACTTTTTGTAACATAAATCAAAATCAGAATCTTAAGGAACTTACAATGACAATTATTTCACTTGCCTGAATCCTTATGTTTAAAGTTATTTCAGCTGCTGAGACAAGCACCCAAGCACTTCCAAGCCAGCTTTACAATCACTTCTGAAGCCTTAATTCTACTTTCCTAGAGTATATTTTGTGCACTGCAAGAGGTCCTCTAGGAAAACTAGTAATGAGATCAGCAAGTGTATAACTAAAACCTGCACCACAATGCACATACACAATGGAGCGGGACCAAATTTACAGAAGTGCTATAAAGCTTGGGCATCCCTGCATAGCAATACTTCACTTGAAAACCGAGCTGCTAATTAATTTTTTTTTTCCAGTGCTGAATGACATCAGAACTTCTTTTTTGCCCCTAAAAGGAAGGCAAATCTCACTACATAAAATGGTGCAAAAGCTATATAGGAAATGGTGACGCAGCTTCTCTCCCTTGGTGGGTAGTATGTCGTGACTGTTCAGCAGGAGCCTTATGCCCAAGTCTTACTTCCAGTCATGCTGGACAACCCGAAGATGAGCAGTGGTGCCAGGCAGGAAGGGAGCTTCTCACTGCCAAAGGTATACATCACCTTTCCCTTTCCCTTCCCTCTTTCCCACTGTTGCCCAAAAGGTTCTCACCAGAACACTCTCCCTTACTGCATGTTTCTTTCATTATGAAAAAAAAAGAAAAATCGCAAGAATTTTTTATAAGGGAAACTGTTAGGTGACTATAGCCATAGGGTCACCACTGGCCCCCTCTGTAATTACAAGTGGTCCTATAAACTAATACAGTCAGTGAGGCACCATCATGGCAATTATCATCTTTCAAAGACACAAAAATGCCTTTATGTTTAAGCACTGTAGAGCACAGCCTTTTGCCAGCAAAAACAGAGCATATGTCTTAATTTAAACATTTGCTCAGCATGTTTTGTGCTACTTCCTGTGTCATAAGCATCTGTCTGAATTGCCTAAACAACTGAGAGAAAAAGACACTTTCCTTTGCTGCTGAACGGCAAAATCTGGTGATACGGAAGTTCTTGTCATTCTGTGTGCTATTCTGCAGTTGCACGGGTAAAGGTTATTCCAACAGTAACTCACAGAGTAGTGGCAACAACAAACTCCCAGTAATTACCAGGACCTTTCCACAAAAAGGCTGCCTAACAGGTCTGACAAAAAAAAAAGCATAGAATCTTGTTTCAGAACTTAGCAGTTATTACCAAGTAAAACGTTTCTGGTTTAACTCCAGAATAATACATTTTCTAACTTTTCATAAGCTTCTAAGCTTTTCTGCTGGCTTCAGAGGCTAAATAATCTAAAACTGGGACAAACAAGCCTCAGTTGTCAAACTGATTTGGCAGACTATTTTTTACATTTTGCGACTTTAATTGAAACGCCACTTGTTTTTCTCTTCCTCCTTAATAGTCCTGTGTGAGCAGCAGTCTTCAAAATTTCACTTCTAATCTCTCTCATTTTGAAGTTTTCCAGCTCTGTTCTGACTAGCCACTCCCTGTATCTGTATTAAGTCTTTCCTACTGTGTACAACAGAGAACAAATTCAGTCAGTACAATTTTAGTTGGCTCTCCAGCTATTTTTCAAATGCAAGACCATATACACTCAACTACTGAATGTGTTAAAGAAAATGCCCACACATGCATCCGTACACATTCATGCCAAGCCCCAGCCTTGCCAAAAACGGAGGAAAAAGAAGAGCACGTTTTTCTGTTGCAGAGGTAGTATGCATAAAACCACTTCTCTGCAATACATGTGTTTTATCACTGTGAGGATGAGAAATGGTAGAAACTCTGCCCTAAATTAAATAAATTGATTCCCATCTTTACCCCTTTACCAAAATAATTTACTAGGGCTTAAGAAGCAAGCAGACTAAAGACTGGGATGTCATACAGCCCATATATTAACTCCGTCAGCAATAAATCTCCCTTTACTCTCCATACTACTTTCTTAAATAGCTCACTATAAAGCCCTAACCTAATTAAAAACAGCTTTCTCGGCAACAGTGGCCTTGATTTCACTTATTTACACATTAACTGCAGTCTCCGTTTGGCCAATCCAGTCTATTCCCTGTACCACGCAGGGCCTTTTATCTGCCCTGGACAGCATTTTCTCCAGCAGATGAAGTAGATGCCGATTGATTTGCTGTCGAGCATGGTAAATTAATAGCAACAAATTGCTGAGGGCCCCATCTCGCTGCTCCACCATGCTTCGGCAGTTTTGCTTTATTTGCTCCATGATGGGCAGCAGTCAGGCCTCTTCAAGTCAATTTCTTCTTAACAACCTGCAATACTTTTCAATGGTGAAAATAGAGCTATTCCTTGTAAGACAGAAATCAATATCCTATTGCCCTTAGAAAATGCTAAACAAGCAGTATTGGCAATCCACTTGGTACTAGAGGGTATCAGATATAACGCAAATCCATACTGCTTCCCTCCTCGTAGTTATTACAGTTTGCTAAAAGGTTCCTAATGCCATTTATCATCATTTACCATCGACTACTGCAGCTATGATTATGATATCCTATCAGCTAGCAAAGCCCTTTCATTTCTACCCAATTAATATTTTAGCAGCACTCAAATGGTTGCTGCCCAAGTCTTGTAATAAAATTTACATGGATTGGACTGATTTTTTCCTGTGATCTTAAAAAGTCATTTCATTTATTTTTTAATACCCAGCTTCTTAAAAGACCTGAGTTTTCTTTCAAAAAATGCTGAAATCCAACATTCTAGCATGTGAATTAGCTCAAAGACAAAGCTCTAGCCAGAAAGCATGAATCAGAATTTATGCACTGACACCTGCAAAAAACATAATAAAACATGAATGCTGGATCTTATTTATGCTTTCCTTTAGTCCCATTCACAAATATCTTTTGTCTGTAGCCAAATACAGACACTTATTTCAAGCAATAATTACAATACTGAATTAAAACATTCAGCAAGCGCATTCAATTACAGCAATTTAAATAAATTGTTTACCGTAACATTAAAAGTCTAATTTCAGAAATTAAACTAAATGACCATCACCAAGTACCAACAGTATATCAGAAACACAGAGCAGCATGTCAGCTATTCATTCATAAACTACTGGCTGAACCCCTTAAAAAGAAATGTTTAAAAAAGCAACTTAGTAAGAAATGGGCACTCAAACATTATGTGAATATTGAAATTTAAAATTGTAGGGACATATCTCCTTATACCGCAAACCAAAATCCCCAACGTGACACCTTTTTTTTGGGAAATGTGTCTGTTTTGAAGGTTTATTGATCCTAATACAGTGTCAAAAATCAGCTTAGCATGTTAGGCTGTAACACCGTATGTGACAACTTACCCTACACTTGTCTTTTAAAAAAAATACAAATGACTAATTCTACCAGTCTAATGCTATTTACTCAGTTACCAAAATTTAAATTAATTATGTTCTCAAACATAATTGTTAAAAATTGGCAACATTATGCAGGCTTAATTAAGATTAAATCCAATTTACTAAATGTACTTTAATTGGTACTAATTACATTAGCTTTCCTTTCAGAATGACAAATTCCCCATAGGTTTCACTTTAATAGTCTTCTATCAAAATCAACACAGAATGACTGATGATGAGCACCACAGAAGGGGTGAGAAAAGAGATGCTCTTCCCCCCCTCTCTGCCCTCAAACACATAGACACGCTCACTACCACTGCTTTCTGCACGTTTATCCTTTTATCAATTTGCTAAGTCACAGAGTCATGACTCTATCACACATCATTTTCTGTTCCAGTGAAAAATTTCTCTAAAAATAAATACTCTTTGGCTGGGAGCAGCCAAGAAGAACAGAAGCTTTAACAGAAAAATACACAAAGGTTTCAAATATCAGGGCCACCAATTACTAGGGTACTTCCAAGGACTCCAGGGAGTCCTGCTCTTGAACCCTTTGAGACGCAAATCTAATAAGTGAATAAGCCTAACCTGATCTTGAGAACTAGGCCCAATTATGCCGAAGGGCAACTTCACTGCATTATTGCCTGCTTTCCATTACAAGGGCATCAAGCGAGTACATCTGGAAAAGAACCTGAGAGGAACCAAGGCTGTCTGCCCAGAAAAACAAATAAAGACAGATATGCCTCTGTGCTAAACCGAAAAAAAAGAAAGAAAATATAATAAGTAGGTGGTTTGCAGGGCTGTCTGTATTTCATAATGTGATAAACTGCCCTCAGGATTTTTATATGATTGAATTTAGAAAGCTGGCGGGGGGAAGGGGAGAAGGAAAAAAAAATGGGTAAACCACTCAATTTCAGCTGAGTAAAATGCAAAGATGGGAGAGGAGGAAAAGGGAATTTAAGGAGGCAGACTAAAAAAGCTGTGCACAGATTAAATGAAGCAATCAATGCTATCTCTACAAATACAAAATTGTACCCTAATGCTGTGATCATAAAGCTAGATGGGAAATATTTTGCAGTTGCTGAGGTAAGATGAGAAAGGAAAAATACAACACTGTGGCAATAGGAGACATGAAAGACAGGAAATTGGTATCAGATTTAAGAATGAGAGCAATTTTCTTGGCGGCAACTAATTTGAATCAACATCTGACAAAATATTTCAGTGTTTTGCCTGAGAGTACAATACTTAAAACTACTAATTTGAATAGACTGAATGGTGATGGAAAAAGGTGTTTAATTAAAACCCAGTCCCTTATAATCCCCACACTTAGTTGTCACTAAGTATTTAATTTCTGCATAGTATCACTGATGAATCCATCACCAGAACTATATAAAATTTCTTAAGTAAAGCATTTAGAAATTAAAAGAGCTTTTGCTTGGGTTTTTTCCCTCACAATACAATTTCACTACACATGGCCCTTGCAAGCTGATTTTGTTGCACCGAATTTTGTGCAGTCAACTAATCATTGTAAAAACAGGGTATCTAGCAGTATAAACAAGTTTGACTGCAATGCTTGCTTTCAAATGACTGTAAGAATTTGCTACGTAGGTGGCCTGTAAAGACTCTGGTCTTTGTGAATTGTTTCCATATCTACAACTTTACTGAATGGGAGTTTGTTTGGTTTGGTTTCTGTTTTTTTCGAATGGAATCTGAAACAATCTAAATATTCTTCTGAGAGCAGACCCACCACCTCTGAGAGTCAGAGACAAGCCTTTCCACCTGCATTCATGACATGAATCAGGTCCAGAGAGTCACCAGACATATAAAATCTGATCAGCTGCAATCACAGCTTTTTCCTGTCAACCACTTGTTAAACACATTTGTTGAGATTTCATGGTACCTGTGAGAGGATATACAAAAGGTCTGCGATTATGTCTGTGAAATAACTTGTAGGTACAAGGTCCGGTTAAGTTTGGAGCTGGAGATGCAAAATGCTTTGAGGCAGAAAACCCAGAGTCTTTGTATTTGTATGCCATCTAGCATACAACCCTAAGCATTTCTGTGGTATTGAGATGCTAATAGAATACAAAATATAATAAATAAGATGAAGAAAACTTTTGACTTCTATGTCTGCCCTCAACAAGATAAACAAATCCTATTTTCACAACCCAGAGAAGTTCCAAATCCCTAACTTTGAATAGAAATGCATACAAAACAATTTTCAGGTGATTTTTCTTCTCCCATCCAGCCATTTCTTTATTTCTGCAGTTTACACTTCCCAGCAAACACTGAAGAAATGCTCAACTGTTTGTTAAAATGAGTTGTCAGTATTAAACTCTAGTATATAAAAAGTTCCCTTACTGGCAAAGAGGTCAGATGTTTAATTCATTCTCCTCTAGAGAAGGTTAAAAAACACACATTATTGAATAAGAAGCTCTAATTTACACTACCATGCTCCAGCTGACTAATCTCTTGCTAATCTTGGCCTAAATACCGGAGTTCAAGGCATAAAACCGACAGTAGCCTTCCAGTACCTAAAGTGGGCCTACAAGTGAGCTATAGAGGACCTCTGACAAAAGCAAGACAACACAGGACAAAGAGGAATAGCTTCAAACTGAAAGAGGGTAGGTTTCATTTAGATCTTAGGAAGCAATTATTTACTGTGAGGGTTGTGATGCACTGGAACAGGTTGCTTAGGGAGGCTGAGGATGCCTCACCCCTGACAGTGTTCAAGGTCAGGCTGGATGGGGCTTTGAATAACCTCATCTAGTGGAAGGTGTCCCTGACCATGGCAGTGCAGGGTGGAACCAAAAGATATTCAAGGTCCCCTCCAACCCAAACCAATCTATGATTCTATGCTAACACCCTCGCAGAAAGCCCATTTACTCCTTTGTGTTTGAGATGCTAAAACACTGGTTTTGGTCAAAAGTCCAAGTAAGCAGCCTCAGTGAAACATGAACATGGCTGTACATCAACTGCATTTGTAGCTCCAGCTTAAGTCAGTCCAGGTTAGCCAAAAAGAACAGGTTTCTCCCATGTGCGTTCCTTTTCCTTGTACACATCCAAGAACTAAACCCCAAAGATTTGAGGTCAGACAGAAACAAAGACAAAACCCACAAGCCCATCCCTACACAGACACACCCCCGTGCAGTATAGGACCACCTGCATGTACAAAAATTGCATGTGGAAAAAAAAATGAACAATGCAAAACTGGCAGTCAAGACCTGTGCAAAGTCTGTACACCACACATGAGATGGAAGATTCAGGGCCAGGCAAAGAACAAAAAAAATTCTGATGCACTCAAGCATGCAACTGAAGCAAGTAACACAGAATACACATCTGTGTTAAGACTGATGGGAGAAATTACACAGGCCATTCTTTCAACAGAACAAATTATCTACCTACCTGTTTATGCATCTCTATATTCAGACCATAGGACATCTCGTAATACTAAGAAAAAAGAGAATTACTCTATTAGACCTTGTAATTGTGCAAACTATTCTGAAATTCACTTTGACTGAAACATCATCTGTACAAAGACATACACGCCTAAAAAACATTTATTGCCTTGAAGATTTCCTGGAATTAGAACACATTTCAGAGTAAACTTTTGTTTCTTTATCTACAGTGCTTCATGTCATATTTAAAAAGAACAGCCACAAAACAAGGCAAAAACAGACAAATATCCCCTACAAAAAGCAATCGTAACCAGAGTCAAACATTAGAAGGAGAAAATGCTCAAGATTTTATTTCCTAGCGCGCATGAAAGATGCCAAAAACACAAAGTGCTTCAAGCACATAAACATCTAAATCAGCAGCGTCTAATAGACTGATTATTCAATATTTTAAATTAAAAACCATCACAAAAAAACCCCTGCAACTAAATTACAGGGATTAAAAAAACTGTCTAAGTACATCCTGTTGTGCTTGAGTACTCTGTTCAGTGTGTAATGTTAATACCAAACAACCTCCAAGACTTGGGCACATCAGGCATTAAAATGAGAACTGTGAGCCTTAACATTTGCTTATGCTCTTTGTTATGATTTTTTCAAGGTTATTTACTCTTTTTGTGAATACAAGAGTATTACTTGTCATTTGCATACAGAAAACAGCTAATCCTTCATAGATGTACAAGAGAAGAGATAGCAAGAGCTTCTCTACAGTTGTGATCCATCACACAATTATGTATTTAGAGATGTCTTCCTATGCACCTTATTTAACCAAGCAGATCACAACCACTGAGGAAATCCCTTTCACAGCTGAGATCTCTGACATTTTCCATTTAGTGAAACAATGATTCAGCTGTCTAAGTGCAACAGTTCTAGGAACTAGGCTTTGGATTTGCATGCATTTATGTACAATTTTGGTTTACTCCCATCACAGAAAAAAAATACTATCCCGAGCCATTTGACAAAGACATGACCGCTGGAAGTCAATAAAAGTTAAAACATCATCCCCAGCTACACTATGGAAGGCATACACGGCTTCAAAGGGCTGACAAGTAATTTGTCAGCATTTGGAAGAAACGTTCTCAGTTTCTTAAAAGGTTAAAAAGCTGGTTTCACATGGATCCTAACCACTGAAAACAAGTTAAAAGACACCAGAAACTAAAGATTTATAATGCAAGCAGAGATGCAACCTCAAAAACAGCAGTGCTGCTACAATCTTCCTGTTCGCCTCCAGCCATCCAAATGTATGTCAGTCTCAGTATACCAAGCTAATAGACATTTTGAATTTGTTATGCAGCTTGCTTACCATGACATAATGTCGCTGCATCTCTGTCTTCTCACTGGCCAGTTTTTCACATTCTAGCTTTAAACTGTTAAAGACACAAAAAGGAAGAAGCATGGGTACTTCATAATACTAAACTGACATTCCCCTGAGCACAGGCTACTCCCCTTTTCAACTGTTCTCCAACAAACAATTATAAATCTGTATTCCAGCTCTTGCTTGGAAGACCAGGGTAGGGATTTGCACTTTCACATTTTCCAGGGACACTGTGCAACATCCTCATCTCCTAAAGGAACTGCACACGTATGTCTGCGTATACAGGAGAGTATTTTTCTGACATAAAAAAACTGAATACCGACACTGGTTCACAGAAGAAGCACGCAGGGCTTCATATCTTCAACAGTCAAGCCTGAGAAGATACTAACAAAAACATAATTTGGGGTTCAGGATTTTTCTTTAAAAGAGTTTTAGAAACACCTCCTTCTTTCACTCGACCCACAGAAGAATCAAATGTGTATGACCACTTCAAGAAGCAAACAGTTGTGGATTTTTAATTCTGCTTTTCTCTTTTACTGGCGATAGAACTGCAAGTAAAACACTGTTGGTAATTTAAGAATACCGTGGTAAACATTAACACCTCCGCCGTTTGTTTTCAGAAGCCCGCTAAGTAATTCTGCCAAAAGTCTCTTGTCACTTTGAGGACACAGCGCTGTTCCACCTAAGGATAATGAAATAGCTCGCCGCCCCACTTCCAGGTTATCAGCACTTGACACATCAATGAAAGGCGCGAGGGGGCCGAGCCAAGACAAGATGCGCGTCCTGAGCGGCATTTCGAAGAAAAGCCGAGGACGAGCTCGGCTAGGCACATATTTTTCCCTCAACACACCCACACAGTCCCCGCACTCAAAAGTGAACAAACGAAAACCAAATCCAGAAAAAAAAAGAAAAAACAAAACAAAAAAGCCAAAGAACCCCAAAGCGGAACGCGGGTGAAACAAGGAGCCGCGCTGTGCTCGGGGCGCGGAGGGTCCGCCCGGGCGGCGGCGCCGGGAGCGGCCGGGGCACACACCGCGCGGGGCTGGGGACACTCGGCAGCGTTACCTGTGGTACTGAGCCTGCAAAAACTGAAACTCCTCCTTAATCCGATCGCAGGACTCTGAAATGGTGAATTTAAAGGGCTGCGCTGGCTGGTGAGGAGCCTGCAAGCAAGCAACAGCAGGTCTTTTAATCACCCCTCTCGCCCTCCCGCCCGCCCGCCGCCGCCGCCGCCCCCCGCCGCGGGCCTCGCACCGGGGCTCGGCCGAGGCGCAGCCCCGCGGCCGGCGGCGCGGGGCCCTCGGCGCCC
>JAWWEW010000088.1:36981816-36994741 GCA_035583185.1 Anabacerthia variegaticeps
TTAAGTAGTAGTCAGGAGTCACTAAAGAAGCAAGGAGATTAAAAAGAGGGAGAGTTTAAATTTTGCAGTGTTTGGGCTTGAAGGCTGTATGTGGAAGAAACTCATCTATTTCATACTCTGAATTTTAAAAAGCAACTATACAATGACAGCTTGTACTTTTGTGCAATGCAAGAAAACTAATAATTGAAAACCTCTGAAGGGCTCATGTCATATTTTTAATGTATTCCTGTTCAGTGTTCTGAGTAGAAGTTTTGTTGTTGCTATTGGTAGAGGATAGATTGAACTGATTACATACTGTGTTATAAATAAGTGTATTTTGTTCCCTGAGAAATTATTCTTCCTTCAGTAACAGGAAAAATAAACAAAGGGAAAAGGGTACATTTTAAGGTTGCTGTCAAGTCTTAACTATTCCTAGGCTTTCAGATTTCTGCTTTCAGCTACAATATCCTAACTATAAAACATTTTTCATTTAAAATCCAATTTCTGAAAGGTTTAAGAAGAGACTTTTCCAAGTTATCCAGTAGGTATCCTGTTGCTGGGTAAATCCTTTGTCTGCCTGAATTACAAGAAAAGGTGGGGAAACTAAGGCTTGCATTTATGTCTGCACTCCTCTGACCTTTGGGTCTGGCAGAGGCCACACTAAGTTTGGCATAAATTAGAGCCATCTAAAACTGTTCTGTCATTGCTGACTGCCTGAGACTCTGTGGGATCACTCATAACTGAAGGTCAAGTGTAATGGTCCATGCTCTGGGAAGGTGCTTTTAAGAGGTGGAGAATCCTCAGCAAGTCAGCTAGATTAGCTTTCCAGATGGTTGGTACCACTTGAACAGAGACAAAAAATGTCACACTTCAGATGTGACAGCAAGATTTGAAGAAATGCACAGTTCTGCTACAAATAAACTTACTTGAGGAACAAATAGGATTGCAGTGGCTCTCCAGAGTTCAGTGCAAGGTGCAAATTGTGGGCAAATGGTTATTGTTCATGCCTTTAACCATCTGAAGTTTGCATTTCTACAACTACACTGCCATTGAGATCAGAGCTATTTTAAGTCTAGCTTAACCTCACTGATACAAATTACAGGTTCTTCTTGTACTCTGGTGTAAACTCAGCACTCACTGGTCATGCAATATCTGCTGTGTTTCCATTTATTTTGTTGTTTTTTTGTTTTTGTTTTTTTTTTGGTTGGTTGGTTGGTTTGGGTTTTTGTTTGGTCACTAAGGGATACATCACAACTAATACAGTGTCTGGTAATGCCCATATCAATTTGTGTGACAACCTTACAGTTCAATTTCACCTGCAGTCATCACTAATTACTAGGGGAAGTTCTTGGTGTCTTGTCTCCTTTTCAGATTTTTTAGCCTTGCTTTTGATGTAAACAGCATCTTTGTCATTAGCTATGGTGAATAAGAGAATTTTTACAGCCCTATAATCTTGGTGAACTTCTGAAGGTGCGCAGCACTTCAGGAATAAAAACCAAAAAACAAATAAACAGAAAACCTAACAAGCACAAAACCAAATAAAACAATGAAACAAAACAAAACCAGAAAAACATGATAGGTGTTATTAATCTGTAATTTTTCCACTGAAATGCTGCTGCATATAGCACAAGAAGAAAGGCTATAATTAAGCTGTTCAGGGCTGCACTGTGTAGCCAGCCTGGAGAGAAAAGCACGCAGAGAACAGCATCAGAGAAACCACATGCAGAAGTTCTAGGGAGACCTTGATAACCAAGCTACAATTTAGCTTTGACACTGATGTTCACAAACATCTCCATGGACAGTACCGTAGTGTCTTTAGTGACCACAAAGATATATTTTCTCTAAGCTAAAAGGCAATGCATCCACACAAAGCCATTGTTTACCTGATCAGATATACCATTTCCTGCAGCATTTCAGTTTCTGTTGATAGATCCTTAAATAGTTATGTTTATCAAGATGAAAAATAGTAGTTACATTATTTCACTATAAGGAGAACTTCTGTATGTGACCTCATATTGACATATCTGTGGAAGAGGAAAGATACCAGTTATTCTCTGCTACATAGTTGTTGCACACACTCTCATGTATATTATAACAATGCACAACACATATATAATGTATTTTCTGCCTATGTTTTTTCCTCTCTTTTGAATGTTGTGTGCTTTCTTATGTGCACTGCCAAAATTGCCGAGTTCTAATGTTCTGATGCAGGATCATACTTTGCTTCCTTACTTGCCCACTCGTCCACTTTCAGCTAATGTTAGTAAATATCCCTTAAAAACAATCGCTTTTCATCTTGTCAGAGGTGCCTGTGTTGTGAGGGTGAAAATTAGATATTAGCTTAGCTTTTCATCCATACATAATAGGATGTTAAAATCAGAGATGTATGCTTGGGGCCATGAGAAGCATCCCACTCTGAGCTTACAAGTTCTGAATTTATAAAATGCATCATATTTAAAATAAACACGCAGAAAGCAAATGCCAGTTTAAAATGAGAAAATCTGTTTTGTGTGTTTTAGTCTTTGTGCAAGGAGTTTAAAGGATCTTCTTGACTGCAGTAAAAGAAGAAAAATATGCTGAATATTTGCTGGCTCTTATCCCTCCCCCCATATTTGTTATGACAGATAATCAACAGAAAAAACTATGCCGTTCTTTTCACAGTGAGGACTTTCCCCCTGAATAGGGTTCTCATCAGCTTGGTTCCTCTGGCATTAATCATTCTCAGTCCTAATGCTGTACCTTATCAAATTAAGCCCTAGAAACTAACAATACCAAGACAAAGCCTGAAAAAAAAAGAAAAAAACCACAGCAAAAAACAAACTAAATCTACCCTGAACAAAATAGTAGCAAAGCCTTTGTATTGCAAGGCAAAGCTGATGTAATTTACAGATCTTGCAACCCCTCTCCTTCCTTCTGTACTGAAGCATCTGTAGCAGGACGTCCCTCTGCAAATACCCACAGAGCAGAAACAACTTCCCATTTCCCTTGTCTCTTATTCCACTTTAGTTAAATCAGCCAGAGCAAAAGATGTAGAGTAGGTGATAGTGCCTTTGGGAATATCTACGTTAGAGTCACGGTAATTGGCAATGAAAGCAATCAGTGAGTTCAGACACTTTCAGAGAGACCTCTAAATGTCTCAGTGCTTTCCTTTGTCGTCTGCAAGACCTGCATAATAAATATGTCTACCAAAAAAACCACAGGTACGTATTGTGGCTCTAAGTACATGCATTATATAAAATGCAGGGTTGTACACCAGTCTGCTGGATGACAGGCTTGAGTCTTTGGATTGCCTACCAAGTGTTGATGAAAAGCCACACAGATTCTTAATTCAGAAACTCCAATTTTTCCTCTGTTCCTGTGTTCATTTTCTTTATCAGCAGGGGATGACTTACACTTTCAAAACTGATTAACATTTTAAAACTGTGGGAGCACTTTGTATGGCATTTCAAATTATTTTAACCCTTTAGCTCTTTGCTGGAACTCCTCTTTGTTGTTGGGGTTTTTTTTCTCTTTTTCCCATTTTTTTTTTCCCCGAATACAGGTCATGCCAGCATGTCAGCACTTCCAGAAAGTATTTTGCGTTTTGCAGAATGCACTGGAGGTGTCAGTTACATCAACTAAATTTTGGCAGTACAAACAGGTAAAGGTTTACCAGCTTTCACCTCACTGTCTAACCTATCCACATGGGTGGAGTAAACAGCCTTGCCATAAGTCTTTGAGAAAAACAATAGTTTCCCTAATTGTCTCCATTTGTCCTCAAAAGAATGTCTTCAATACGGCTGTTTAAAGTCAACAGGACTTTTCCTTTTCAGCACATTTTCTTCTCAATCTCTTTTTTTTCTGTTTTACCCCTTCTCACATGCTCAACAACAGTGACGTACACACAAAGCAGGGACTTGCTGGTACCCAAAGAGCCAACTTCCAACTCTGCTTTGCTCTTCAGCAGTCAAAGCTCATTCTAAAGCATGGCTGAGGAATACTATTCACTTAAAAATGAATATGGTACTTGAAGGCCTTTTCCATATCCATAGACAGATATGTAGCTGCAATACATAGGATCATTGACAGCTGAGGAAGACTATTAAGCAATGCCTACAGACTTGTCTTTAGCCCATTCACAAGTGCTGCCACCTCTGAATTAAAAAGGTCAACATCTGTTTGAGTCTGCTAGTTATGTGGGTAAAGATGGCTAAGATACATAGTAAGAATTCAGTTCCAATGTCATTTGAGTAAGGACAATCCCCATTGACCTTGTTGGGACTTGCATTTGAGGACCCATTTTGTTTCATGACTCTAAACGTGAATGTGGACATTGCTCACTGTTCTGCAGTGCTCAGCAGGACACTCAACACTGTAAATATTAGTTTATTTTGCTTGTTACTATTTTTCAGCAAACAGAGGGCCAGTTACAGCAGAGTTTTACTACTATCTTATGGTTAAGAGTGCAGGAACAAAAATACATTTCTATTTTTCTACAATATATTGAGATAAAATCTTGGGCACGGGTCTCCTGTTTTCTAGCTTGTCAGTTTTAGGAATTCAGAACAGTTGTGCATGATCCAGTAGTGAAGAACAAGAAAGAAGAAGAGACAAGAAAGACATATTATGTCTTATGCATTTGAAGGTGAATTATCCATTTCTAAACCTACATGTCTTTTTACTTTTACCTCTTTCTAACTCTGCTTTATCTGAGATTCATTCCCCAGTGCTCAGGTTTTCCCTCAGGATTCATTGGTTTGGAGATTGCTGTTTGTCCTGTCCCTGCGTTCAGTGATGAGGATGTTGATTTTAAGATGTATTTCTGTAACTCATTTGGTAATGACCTGCTACCACTCTTCTGCCCATGTTAACTAACAGACATGGCAAACAGAAACTCATTAGAGTCATGCCCATGAAACAAAGAAAAATGGAAAATGCAAAACACTGTGGAGAACCAATCAGAAATGTAGTTAGTTTCTCAAAAATCACATATACTTTCTGAAAATGTAACTGTTTTGACAATTAGTTAAAAACAAATCTCCTTCAGTTTTACTCTTTTCACTATAGGAATAAACAGCACAGGAGATTTCAGTCAGCTTATCTTTTTTTCATTAAATAGGGTTGGGCAGGAATAAGAGGAAGTAGAAAAATTGAGCTTGTAGCATTGGAAAAGCTAGTGCCTTAAAAAAATCTTAGAAAATGTGAAAATCATAAGTATTTCTGAAATTGTTAGCTATTTATTATTTGGTCTTATAACTAGTATTTTGAAATGCGAGTAGCTTTGCAAAAAAATCGTAGCTTTTTTGCGATTTGATTAACAGGTGCAAGCAGTACTTTTTCAGGTTTGGAGGCAGGTATTTTACAGCTTATTGTATGGGAAATGGAACCAGAGGAAAGAAAAGTTGGAATGTTTCATCTGTATTTCTTCACCCTTTCTTTGAAGTTTCCTGTTAATATTCAGGAACAATTTCCCTTTTCTAATGTTCTTCCACTAGTCATATTTTCGCTAATGATCCTTGTCCATTGTAAGTAAAAAGTAAGAAATTTGCTAGTTCCCTTTGATCATGGTTCTGTTCTTTCCCCTAACAAAATTTACACATGCAGTTTTTTCTTTACCTTCAGAGGTGAAAAGCATTCCCCATTAGGAAGAGCAGATGCATCCTATCACGAAGGGTTGGGAGTTACAGATTCTTTCAAGCAGATTCCTTTCTTTTCAGGTATGAATTGTTTAATTTCCAAGCACTCTTAGTGTTCTGAAGTGCTTGCATATTTAGAATACAGTGTCATTGGAAGCTCCAGGCAAACCAAGTGTAAGAATAGAAAAATGTATTAAAGCATAAAAATTAATGAGGATATAGTGCAAATACTTCTCATAACTGTTGCCCAGATGACTTCCTCAAGGGAGTTAGATTAAAGTAGTTACATCAGGAAAATGGACATGCTACAGGTGTGTGCCAGTATTCTCCCTTCAACTCTGTATAAAATAGAAACACAAAAAAGGGAGATATGAATTCATATTCCTTTTCATACTCATTCATATTTCCAAAGTTTGTCCTAAACTCCTTTTTCTCTTCAAATTAAACGTATTTCCTGGGGATGTACGTATCAATTATCTTGAAAGTCTACAAAAGCCAACAGTGCAAATATTGCAGGCATTTAATAAACACACAACTGAAACAATACACTGAAATTACTTGTCATACAAGATCTTGAGACAAGGAAAATATTGTACTCTGTTCAGAAAACATTTTCTTGAAGTTTGCATATATCTCTTTTTTTTCTGTGAAGTTTTAAAGTTACACACACACACATACACTTGCTCAAAGCCTTATGAAACTGAAATGTCAAGTGAGAGTTGCTTTATATCATGTTCTGTCAATCAAAGTAAGCGAGGCTTTATGCATCTGTTGCTAGTATATTGGCACTTTTTGAAGAGTGTTTCGGAGGGAGCGAGAATAAATAAAGATCCTTGAGGCACTTTCTCATTTATGGACGAGGAATCAAAGCAGTCTGAAACTTCATTTTCAGCCTGATACCCTGAAGATTGTTGGCTGATAATTCTGGATGGAACAGCTTATCTGGGAGGATTAGGGAGAACATGGGCTTCCTATTACTGTTGGCTTCAGCCTATTCAGCTGGGCAGACTCTGTCACACATTATCTGTGCCTTTACATATGTCACTAATCTTATCTATATCTTTTCAGCTCCTTCTGTTGGAGCTGTGGCTTCCTGTGCCTAAACCTCCCATTTCTTCATTACACCAGCTGTATAGGCATTAGCCTTCACTAAGAGCCTTTCTGCACCATGTCGTTCAGTAATGGCTAGTAATGCAAAGGTATGAGAAGGTAATGGTTGTGCTTTATCTCAGATCTTACAGGCCTCACATCAATATATTAAATGCACCTCCTTTCCGCCAGCATCCTTCATTCTCCACCCCTCTACCCCCACTCCCATTTTGACCAAATCCACTTAGTAAAATAAAATCACCTCAACAATAGAGTATCTCTGCAGTCATTAAAAATAGTGGAAGCAGGCAATGTGGGGGCAAGTGTGTATGCTGGAAAGGTCAAAGTATGCTCCAACTAACAGAACAAATATATCAGCATCAGGACTAATCTGAAGCTTCTGCTGTTCCCTCCTGGATTGCTAATTGGTGCTACAAATTTAATGGTGTTTGTCCCTGGGACAAAGTAACTCATAAGAAAGAAGGATTAAACTCTCTGAGAGTCCCTAAGCTTTTTTAATTTCATAGGGAAGTCCCCTCCTGACACCTACTCTAAAATAATTCCCTAGCTCCAGGTGGCTCCCTGCCTGCCACCTAAGATCCATCCTTTTTCTCCTATTCTACTTTTGCCTTTTAGTCCTCTTGCCACCCAGCCACAGTGGTGTCCTCTTTCTATTTTTTTTTTTCTCCTCTTTCTTCACCTCCTTCAGCCATTTTCAACTTCCTCATACCCTGTTACTGTAATAAAAATTATAATAAATGAATTTTTAAAAGTCAAGGAAATTAAACCAATGAGATAACACTTCACCAATTTATTTCCCCACTTACAGTGTTTTTCTCTGTAAGGTCTCTTGGGCAGGGACTGCTGTTGTGGGTTTTCGTTGTGTCTAGTGCAATAGACATTAAAAAAAAAAAAAAAAGATAACTCAGTCCTTCTCGTGATGGACCATCAGAATGCAAACTAGAAAAACATGTTGCTGATGTCTAACTAACTCATGCAATAGTACTATCTAGCAGTTTATTTCTAATTAGTAATTCAGCCAATTCTATATATGATTCATTTTAATTACATTTAAATAAAATTTAAATTATTTTAGAGAAGGGAGATTTTCCTTCCTGTTTTTACCATCCTCATATTTTATTTTACTTTAAATTGCCAAGCTATTAGGGATCTGTGTCTTGTCTGTTCTCCAAGGCTGAAACAATAAGCTTTATCTGAACCTGACAAACATAATTTCTCTTCTTCATAAATAAATGCCTTGAATGTCACAGTTTCCCCACCTGACTACCACAAGTCCAGTCAGGGCCATGTCATTTAACACAGACACATTTTTTATTCTGTGACAAGCAGAAGCAAGAAGTGTAACCTATATCCCAAAGCTATACAATTTCTGCTGAATTATACAGGTGAGATACTCAAAGAGAGTTGTGTTTGCTTCAGCAGGGTTGGCAACTGCAAGAAATGACGTGTTTCAGCAATGGAAGATTTCCTTGACTTGCAGAGCTTTATAAAAGCTGCTCACTGCAGAACCTGCAAGTACTTCTGTTTTTCAGCGTACGCAGTGCATTCCTGGCATCTCAAAGACATAAGGAAGAGTTTAATTTCAGATTCTTTCAGGGAAATTGTTTTCACTCTTCTAATCCAGTGGATTTGTTCTTCCGTATGCTCTTGTACATGGACTTTTTTAACAAGCACTGGGATAAACTGAGCAGTTGGTATAAAGTTCATGTCGCCCATTCAGTTATGCATGTCACCAAGTGAAAAGTATAGATCTGAAGAAAGCAAAGCTCATTCTCAACACAGAGAATCCAGTGTTTCATCAATTGCACCTGAACCCCTTTAATGATACATACAATATGAAGAGCTATACAAAAAAAGCTCTTAAATACTTAATTTATAGTCTGCCCTCATCTAAGTACGTGTGATTTACAAAAGGATAACATGTGGCATGTGGATTCATCATTAACCCAAGGTAACAGAGGCTATGGCTTCTAATTCTTCTCTCAGCTCTGCTACAGAGTTACTACATGACCTTGCACAAATCACTTAACCTCTGTATGACTAATTTTATCCAGCCATAAAATAGGGATAGTAAAATTTTTAGCTACACACAGCAGGATATGAGAATTAATTAATGCTGTTGAAATCCCTGAGAAAGAAAGCTTAAAATATCAGGCCTGATTCAACTAGTATTCACTCTCTGACTCTCTGTCTTGAGCAGCTACTTCTAGCTGAGCAAAATGAGTGTAAACCCTACCATCTGGATTTGTCAGCATTGTTCACATTCACTATGCTTAGATATGGAACTCACACAAAACACTCTAAAGAATCAATCCAAAAGTAATCTCAAGTGATTCATTACTGATATTAGTTGTATATCCACATAAGTAGAGTACAACCAACAATGAGCTCAGAATTTCACAGGTTTGGTTCCAAGTCAGCATATTTAAAAATAAACATCTGATTAAAAGCACCTGTCTGTATTACTGAAGTTGCAAGCAGCAGTCAGGTGGCAATATGCCCACGTGCATGTGGAAGAAAGAGTGAACATTGTGCACATGGTTCTTTGAAGTTCCATTTTTTTAAAATTTGACCCTAAAATTTCACTTCTTTTGTATTGTGGAGCAAATTTCCAAAATAAATCCAGTAAAATTTTCATTAGAAAACTCAAGTTGGAAATGTAGTATCATGTCACCTACCAGTATATTGGAATTTTATGGGATAGGACTATTAAAAAACACACAGCATGAAGAGCTAGCTAGTATCCATGTCTAGTGGTTAGAATGAGGGGGAAGTGGTACAGCTCACTTCACTCCATTGTTTTACACTGTTTTACAGTGGGCATGCCAAATCAGTCCCAACCTAATTTCAATTCTCACATATTCAGGCATAAAGAAATTTCTATATAGTATAGAACAACCAGTGTTCAATTGTCATTTTACCTAAAGCACGCATGGATTTATGCTCAAAACAATCACTTCATTTCTTTCTACCAATAAGGCAGAACTTCAAGTTACTGTAATGACAAGCTTTATCAAATTAACAATCTATTCTTATTCAAACCTGAGTATCAGTCCAAACTTCTAGAAGGCAGAAAGCATCAGTCTTGTCTGTAGGTATTGCCTTGCCCTAGACTATCAACAAATCCCCAGATTAATTGTTCAAGATCATGTATGGAGTAACCTGAAATACTTCATGGCATGCCCTAACTCAAGTCCACTTTCAAATTAACCTCATAAGATTCTTCATCATAAGGAAAAATGGATTATTTATGCAATGGAAGTGATTAACTTTGAACCTTCAAACTAAGATGCTTGGAAAGGATATGTGTATGTGTGGGTGGGAGGAGAGATTCTACACTCTCCAAGATGTTTGAAAACTGATACACTGGTGAGAAAATAAACAAAATAAGTACATCTCTCTCCTTAGTTTGGTGATGCAAACATTCCAGCATATTTTGCTGCAAAAACCTTGTCTTGTTTAAATGATCAAAGCAGGATGTGATCCAATCAGTTAAACTGCAACAAGCCTGAACAACACAAACACACTTAACTGTCCTGTTTACTGAAGATGTTCTTTGAAGATAATGATGCAGAGGACCCAAGACAATTGGTGAAAAAAATAAATGGAAATTACCCTCAGCTTGATGACATCTACTATAAGGTATGTAAGGTGGAGCAATGTGGTAGTTATTGAGGAATAAATTCAGTGCAGGTATCTCAGTGTGCAGCTGCAGTGAAAACTGCAGTTTGAGCTCTGTGTGGCAAGATCCCCGGGCAAGAGGCCGTGACCTGCCAAACCTTTGCATGACAAGGGGCCCAGGGACCTGTAACCCAGCTAGGGGACCAGGCACTCAGAAACATGGCAGGGGCTGACTTTCCAGACTTCCCCGTGCACAGATTGGGAGGGTATAAAAGCCTGAGGTTCTTTTGTTCAGTGTCCACTCAGAGCTTGAGCTGTTATTTTTTGTTTAGTTAGTGCACTATAATTAGATTATTTTAAGGACTGGGACATCTGAGGCTCTGCTATGGGAAACCTGGGGTCCAACCGGTAAGGAAGCATGGTCTGACTGTCTGAGTTGGGGGCACTGGAGCTACCAAGGGGCCTCGGTTCCAGCTAAGTGGGTGGGAGTGTGACTCTCAGACAGGGAAGCTTCCTCTACAGTGGTGACACTTTTCTCTTTTTGTTAGGACTAAAAAAATCTTTACTTGCACACTTGATTAGAGTATGGTGCTAATGACACCAAAGTTCCAGGTATGATCGCCTTACAGGCCATTCACTTAAGAGGTAGGTTTGGTGATCCTTGTGGATCCCTTCCAACTCAGAGTATTCTGGAAAACTGAAACTCTGTAAAATCATTTTGCACATTGCTAAAATTATTTTGCAGCTCACACACCTACATTAATATCAGCACAGCAGAAGAATATGACAAAAAGATCTAAACACTGCCAAAATAGCTTACCGTTAAGCATACTTTCCCCTGAGTCAGAGACAATAAATGTGCTTTGCTGGAAAAATAAGATAATGATAAACTAATAGTACTAATAATGCAGCACAGACTATTTCTATAAGAAACAAGTAAGGCTAAGCCATAAATAAATAAATAAATGCAAGGCATTTTTGGGATGTTTTGGCTTTGCATCTTTGTTTTGATGAAATAACCAAAATATATAATTTCACTGACTAGTTTCTTCTCTGGCTTCTCCATTTATTGCCTGTCTGGCATTCTTTATTCCCTGTATCCCTTGACCCATTTCAGGAGAGGATTTAAGGAGGTGCTGATTATTAAAGCAGATGGATTTTTCAATAGACTCACATAAAACATACACAGAAGGTTTTTAGATGTGGGGTATGTTATGTATGAGAATCTTCCAAGGAGGCACCCACCTGATGGCTTTGCATTAAATTCTACTGCTCACATTCTATCATGCCCCAGTCTGAGCCAGTCTTCTCAGTCATCGACACTGACTCACTCAAGATCAAAGTCCTCTTTTCTCTGTCATTTCCTCAGACAGTACTGCCTCCAAATCCTGGAGCTCTAGAAATTCCCCTTTTTCTACTAAATGCAAAGAAAGCAGTCAAGTCTTCTGATCCTTCCTTTGCTCAGGCTGGTTTTGCAGTCTTAACCACTGCATTAACCTGACTTTTACAACGTGATCTTTAAAATGGCAGGAAAGTCAACAACTTAGTGCATACATGAGGAGACTTCTCAAATCATGCAGCTCATACCTAGGACATGGTTTGTCTCTCCTTAGGTTATGTTTGTGTTTAAAACATCTAATAATTTAAGGGGATTTTCCTGTTCACTTCAGTCCTGATGTAGTCTAATGCAGCAAGTCTTTTGTAGTATACTAACATGCAATTGATGGGATGATATGTTGTTTGTAATAACCTGAGGTGTATTCCTATGTGCTTCTCACTTCATGTAGTGAACCAGAGAATACAGGTGGTGCTCAGTGCATTGCTATCTTAAAACAACATTTTCTTAAGTTACAATCAGACAGTCTTAGTGAAACTGAGTTTTTCTGAAACGGTCATTCATATATGCCTTGAATCCAATATTGATAAGACTTTTCATAAGATATATTTCTGTATCATCAGTTGTCTATTTTCAAATGTCTCATTCTGATAAATGGGGTCTATTTTTCGTATCATGAGTCAAATAGCAAAGTATCTGAAGGTGGGACAGGGTAAAGATGTTGCATCCTACCTGAGGATTCCTCATGCACTTGGTAAGCATTTTGTTTTTATAGATGACATTAATGAAATAAAAACATCTGAATGAGTGAGGGAGAGAGCAAGACTGATACACTTTGTGCTCAAGTGCTCAAGTGCCTAGAAATACTGTGACTTGAACTAGAACTTACCTATGATGGTTAGGAAAGATGCCTTTTTACAGGTACTACTTCTGGATGTATCTAGAATGTGGCCTACTGTGGAGGTTTGGGTTGGCTCCCTGCCAAACCCAGCTGCTGGCCACACAGATTCCCCCCTCCAAGAGAGAAGGGAAAAAGGTACCCAAAAAGACAATTGTAGTAAAAGTATATATATCTCTCTCTATATATATATATCTCTATATATATATCTATATATATATATATTCACATATATGACAATTATATACAATCAAACACTATGAATCTACAGAATAAATCCCAGAGCAACCCCAAAAGTGAATAGGAAGAAAGGGAAATGGAACAAAATGGGTAAAACCAAACATATACACACACCTTTAAACTCAG
>JAWWEW010000088.1:37001223-37012196 GCA_035583185.1 Anabacerthia variegaticeps
AGCAGAAAAGGCTTGTGGCAGATCTTGGAACGTTTAGGATGTCCCCCCAAGTTCCTCAAAATGGTCAGCCTGCTACACGAGGATCAGTGTGGCCAAGTCAGATCCGGCGATGCTCTCCCTGAGCCCTTTCCAATCAGCAATGGTGTGAAACAAGGTTGTGTTCTGGCACCAACCCTATTCACAATCTTCTTCAGCATGATGCTGCAAAGAGCCACGGGAGACCTCGATGAAGAAAATGGTATCTACATCTGATATTGTACCAATGGGAGCCTATTCAGCCTAAGGCGACTGAAGGCCCACACTAAGATCATGAATCACCTTGTCCATGAGCTGCTTTTTGCTCATTCTGCCCTTGTTGCTCACACAGAAGCAGCTCTGCAGTACTTAACATCCTGTTTTGCTGCTGAGCTTTTTGGGCTGGAAGTTAGCTTGAAGATGACAGAAGTTCTCTATCAACCTGCACCTCAGGAAGTCTTCCATCATCCCCACATCACCATAGGGGAATCAGAGCTTAAATCAGTTCAGCAGTTCAGCTATCTGGGAAGCATCATTTCCTCAGACGGTAAGACTGACAAAGAGATAGACAACAGCCTAGCAAAGGCATACAGAGGTTTTGGAATACTCTGTAAGAGTCTGGTGGAATAAACACCTGAAGAAAAGCACAAAGAGTAGTTTCTACAGAGCCATTGTACTGTCTACTCTCCTATATGAGTCTGAATCCTGGGTCATCTACCACCACCACCTGCGACTCCTCGAGCGCTTCCATCAGTGCTGCCTCCGTACAATCCTAAACATCCACTGGTCTGAGTACGCGACTTATGTGTCTGTCCTTGAGATCACCAGTATCGAGGCCATGCTGCTGAGAAGGCAGCTGCGCTGGGCAGGGCACGTCTCCAGGATGGAGGATCACCGCCTCCCTAAGATTGTGCTCTATGGGGAACTCGCCACTGGCTGCCACAAGAGAGGAGCCCTGAAGAGGAGATACAAGGACTCCCTGAAACAATCCCTCAGCCTTGGCCATACTGACCACCATCAGTGGTCCACCCTGGCCTCCAATCAGGACAAATGGAGACACACCATCCATAATGCTGCTTCTTCCTTTGAGAACACACACAGAATCAGTCTTGAGGAGAAAAGACAACGCAGAAAGAACTGTGCCTTGCCAATACCATCTATGGAGCCTTTCTGCTGTGCCTTTTGCAATCAGACTTGCATATCTCACATTGCCCTTTTTAGCCATCAGCATGCTTGTAGCAAGCATGGGTAGAGCCCTTTCTAAATCTTCATTTGTGAAGCCTAGCCATGATGATGATTTAAACTTATGTTGATCTTCTCTACACATTGAAGGTATGTACATAAAGAAAAGAACATTATAATAGTCGCTGTAAAATCCATACACTAAACCTTGGTGTTTCAGGTTGCTATTGTGCAGTATTACAGTACTTGCTATAAAACAGGGACTTATAATCTACACAAGATTTCTTCTTCAAAATTATTCCATTCAGAGAAATGAAAGTCTCAACAAAAATGTTCTTTCATCAATAAAATACAGCATTTCATGCAGCAAGCCATAACTGTCATAACTGTTATGAAGACTACAAGTTAATTATTTTGAAGGTGTATTTGCACACTAACTTGTAAAATTCAATAGCCTTTGTCTTGGCCCAAAGGCCTTAATATAACATTAACAGGAAGCTTTACACAGTGAACATAGTGTGAGTTGGGACAGAGTGAAAGTTGTTTAATCACCTTTCAGTCATTAAGGAGAGATAAGACTCTACTGGAAAAGAAGGAGAATTTTTAATATTATTTTTTTCCTAAAACCAAATCATTTTTTTACAATAAAATATCATGACGGACTCAAGGGACAAAAAATGTGGTTTTGCCTGTTTGCACATCACAGTCAATATCCAAGCCCCAGTGTCCACAGATAACACTGAAATCCGTATTCCAACACCAATATTAGTATCCCAATCAAAGTTGCTCATTCACTGTTGACATAACTTTTTTTCCAAATACTGGCTAGTAAACAAAAAATGTACTGCTTATTACTCCTAAAATATTTTCTGTTGTGACTATAAACTTCACATTGAATTTTTCTTCTTATCAATTCTCCTAGCTGATAGGTAGCTTTAGACTGGAAAGAACTAAACACCTCTGATTTCCTCAACTCTTTTCACAAACCACTGCAGACAGAGTTGTACAACTTCATGGTTTATGAGGAGAAAAATAATGTTCATTTAAAAGTATCTTTTCCTTAAACAAATTTTGTAAAATGGCACTAGCTACAAAATGATTTGCATCCTTATGAAAATTCAGTACCATCACTGATTTCAAAATATTATGGAAAAATTAAACAATTTCATTTGTTGCACACTTTGAAGACTAAACATGCTATATCACATGGAATTTGTAGCTTTGTAGGGTATACAGTCTGCAGCTTCACTCACATGATATGAGTTTCCTTGACCACCAAACATCACTGATTTTGTGAGTGCTGTGTACATGAGGAGCATTCCTATGATCCAGAAAACAGAGGGAACAGAATTTTCAAGACTGGGAAAATAGGACAACCAAGGAATTCTCCTCATACAGACTGAGTGATATACGGCTCTGCTCAACAATGTTTAAGCATGTGTATAAGTAAGAGAATAATGCATGGCTGTAAGTGCCCTGCATGATTAGTAAATACCACAAATGAGGCCCCTAGGAGAACATGGATGTTTTCGTTCCACTCAACAGTTTCTTGGTGCATGTGATTGTTATTTATTAGAAATGGACCAAACCCACTCAGCCAGCCTGTCTTAACAACTTGATTAGTCTGTTTGTAAACATTAACGAGGATTTCCAAACCTTCCTCAAAATTGTATAAATGGTAGCATGTGATGGAACTGAGCTACCTACAGCCTAGAGATAGAGTTGATTTGGAACATATATCATGTGCTTTATTTTCCAGAAGGGAAGGCGGGAACCACACAATCGGAGTCTGCCCAACACCTACTGCAGCAGTGAGTCCTGCAGAGACCTCTCCTGGCAGAGGTCAGCAAGTCACTCCTTGGCCACAGTGAGCCTCTACAGACTCATTCTTCTGCTTCCCGAAGGGCAGATGGACCCTGAAAATCTTCACTCTTTTTCTGTTTGTTTGTTTATTTGTTTTGATTTTGTTGTGGGTTTTGTTTGTGTTTTTGTTTGCTTTTTTGTTTGGTTGGTTTTGTTTTTTTTAAACAAAGGTCGGTTTTCCCCAACTCTCTTATGGAGCCATTTCTACAAAATGCTGATGGTTGCTTTATTTCTGGTGGTAGTTACTGATATTGGACAACTCTAGATTGCAAGTTTCCATAAGTCATATGTTGTGGTGTGGGGTAGGTAGATTATGTCTGTTATACATTCTTTGATATGTACCCCAAACAGTGAAAATGTGTCAACATTTGAAAATTTAAAAAAAAAAATACATTAAAAAATTTAGACCAAATGATTGCAGCATTATTGAGGTAGAGCACAGTTGAATTACTGCTTTGCAATTTTATAGTGCCAGCAGATTAAAGCAGTGGGGAAAAAAACTCTGGTAGACTAACATACCTGTGATAAACCTTCAAGAGCCCCACTGGTGGAATAACCTCAGATAAGGCACCAATTTATGAGGTAAGTTTGAGAATCTGTAATGGGGGGGCGGAAAGTCAGCATGAGAAAAGTTTAGGTAAATAACACTGTCTTCTGCCGGTAATACTCTGTATATCCCTTAGTTCCCTTGAGTGATTATGCCAATATCTGCAACATTGGGATTGGACAACTATTAATAAGGATGAGAAAACCTTCACATCTGTTCCTTGAAGAATCATGAACTGTGGGACTAAATGCAGGCAAACAGATCCAATAACTTTATTCTTACAGCAGAGTGACATAAGCAAATATAAATCCCACTAGTGTTATTATGATGCCTGCTAAGCTAATTGAAAACATATTCGTTTTTTCAACTAAATAAATTACTGTTCCAATTATATGACCCCAAGGTCATCTCCTTTAGGAGATGTCTAGCACTTGAATTAACTATTCAACTCTTCATAGTAAGTGGCCTCAGCCAATCAATGCCAAATAAATACTGCTGAAATATGCATTTAATTATCCTAACACTTCAGGTTCTAAAACCTTTTCTTTGCCAGCAGTATTTTAGTTTGCTAATTTATTCTGGAAGGGTGAGAGATTTCTGAGCCTAGTCTGAGCCTGGTCTTTGTAGACTCTGATCCCAAGAGAGATTACAGCAAACCTTCACAGACAAAACTGGTTACAGTGAGGCCATTTCTTTGCTACAGTGGAGTAAAAATTTTGGATTCCATATTCTTCATTTTTTTGGTTGCAAGAAACAAACACAGCTGGATAATTTTTATCAAGTTTCAAAAGTATGCCACTCCAAAGTGCTTTGCTGGGTTAGCAAAGAACAAAATGCCTCCTCTAGTGAAGAATCCATCTTTTGCCAAATTAGTTACTACTGCTGAATTAAAACAGACATGTAAAATGTCAGTGAGCTCACTATAAACTGCTTTATTTTTGTGATTATGGGGTTCAATTTACACATTAACTAGAGCCTGCTACAAAAAATATAAGTTCTTCTGAAAGCTGAAAGCTACTTTACATCCTCCTGATTTGCAAAAACTAATCCTCATGAATCTAGGGTTTGGAAAGCCTATGCCCTATGTCTATATACCCAGCTTAAGCCCTTTAAATAGGTACTGCATGGGATCCACTACAGGAGCACATTGTCCCTCAAGGGACACATTAGGGGTCTTTTTTAGGCTCCTCACATTATGTATTAGTCTGTAGAAAGAAGAAAGCTCCTGATGATTCTGCTGTAAATTGGAATAGAATTAAATTTGCCATTTATTTGCACCACTATACATTAGAGCTCATCTTGGGCTTACGAACAAAATAATCACTGCATAACTAAAAATTACTTGTCTTTTATTCTTGTCTTTATCCTTTTCTTGGATTTTGCATGGTTTTCTGTGTAAATAAACAAGCATATCCAAATTGCAATATTAAAAAAAAAACCTCTAATTTTGCAATTATTTGTAATATAATTTTCATGAATATTAATTCTTCTAAAGAGGAAAATAAAAGTGATGACGTACTGCAGACTAGTAGACTTCATGCATTCAGAAAAAATGTTTAATTAATATTTAAACAAGAGGCATTCATTATTATGCTTTCTGTGGCAAGAATGATATTTTTTATTATTATTTTTGTAAATGATGACCATAATTAAGCCTCTGATAATGAACATTACTATTACTAAACAGTACAATTTATATAATATCTCCATTCTAGGAGACTTTCCTTTTTTATTGAGGAGAAAAGGCAGATAATGACTGAGATTATAGTATAATACTATTATTTTTAAGGACATTGCACAAAACACATATAGACTATATTTTAAGCAAAATTTAATCAGACTGTGGCTGCTTAGCTAGAAAAATAACTGAATTATTTGTCATGACTCTAATGCAATGTTGATGTTCCTCCACGTTCTAGAGAAATGTACACATTAAGTTACACCCGTGACATTTTTACACACTTTAAAACATGTCCATGTCATTCATGTAGTTAATTGAGGCCTGACAGAACTCTGTATAGACAAAAAAATGACTTGAAACTGATACTAGGCAAGTAATGAATGTCTTCACAATTACTTGTAGCTCTGAACTGTTTTATTATACTGCAAGTACAAACTGTTTTCAGCTTTGTCTGTGGAGATCTTTGGAGGGCCTGGTCTGGCAATCAACACAAAATTATTCTCAAAGAAAGGTATTTTATCTATGCATGCTCTTCTTTTCCCAAGCAGTGGACAAACATGGCATAGGTGACTACTTCCAGAACTTGAATTCTGAACACTGACATCTGAGATGTCATAAGAGAAGGTGCTTAGAGAATGCTGATGATTTGCTTATAATATTATCTGAATATTTTCAGCTGGATTCAGAAGTGCTTCATGAAACAAAAGGAGTCAAATTTTGCTGAGTTTAAATACTGTTCAGCTAGCAGCACTTCCTAGGAAAACGCTGATTTAGCCACAGTTCACACATGACACATTCTCTTGCTGTTTCTTTGATTAAATATGTGACTGCATATTCCTATTTATGTTGTAAAATGGGTTGCAGAATTACACAAATTTAGTTGGGTTTTTTGCTAGTGCCTAAATGACTTTGGAATAGAAGGTTTCTCGTATTTCAAGGTATCTATCCTTTTAAGTTATCTTAAGGGTAATGATTTTAAAAATCCTAATGAAAACATTTGTATTGCAGCTCTATGATTTTTTCCTACTGCAATTTTAGTGAAAAGCTACATTTTTATCAAGGCTGTTTTGAAGAACAAAGCAGTGTGATTGGGGAAGACCTAAGTACATGAATTTGATTCGAAGTGGCATTTTAAAGTTATACCCCAGGCCTGCTGAGCTTTTGGTCAAGCTTTGCAGGTCAGATTATGTTTCGTAGCATCAGGAAGTCAGAGAGGGCAGAGGAGAGGGCTTTCCGTCAGTTCCAGACGGCTTTCCATAATTTGCAGTCTAAACATATGCATTGTGATGCTCTTAGACAGAGATTTCAACAATTAAAATAAATGGAGATGACCAGGTATTTTCTATCTAACTGGATCTTTACAGGTATTAGAAAACAGGGTCAATAAATGTATGTAGCAAAAAGCCCTAGAAATTGCCATGGTGGGAATTGACACTGTTTGTTTTTGAATGAGAAAAATTAAACCAGAATGTTTTGTTCCAGGCCAGCTCAGCCCAAATCAAAAAGTCATGATCTGACAAACTGAAAAGAAGCTTTTCATTTCATATCAGTTTGACATTAATCAACGTCTGTCTGAAGTGCTGTTACGTGCCATGAGATTTGTAGTGCTTTGTACTGGGAACCTGAAAGCATGTTTCAGCTGTCAAACCCAAGTACATGTCCTAGCCCTGTCCTAATAAAGCTTGTCTGGACATCATCAACCTCCCACTTTTTTATCTTCTTCTTTGCCATGCTTTCTCTAGGAAAAAAATCGAACTCGCAAAGAGAAAACCATGACACAAAACTGTCAGTCCTCTCATCTTGCCAGCTCTGGGAACAAGACCACAGACTGTACCATGGAGAAAATCTGACCTTTGATCAGGGCCATAACCTTGCCAGGTGAATACTGCTTTAATTTGCCCTTTCTCCATTAAAGAAAAACTATCTCTGTGGAAAACAGAATTGTTTTCAACATACCAGAATATGGCCTACTTGTTTGTAAAGGATTGTATTCTGATGTTCAATTTTTAACCTGTAAGTAACTTTGAGGAAATTTGTCAGACTTGTGTGGGACAGACGGTTTGTGAACTGTGTAATGAAAGAAGAGTAAGCTTCACCACCTCCTAATCTATCTCAGTGATGTGTTTTGCATATTAACTGCTGAATTCATAATAGTTCTTGGCTATAACTAAGACATTTTTGAAATCAAATCCCTTATTCACAAAGGTAGTTTCCTTCAGCTAAAACATAGTTTCTACTACAAGATATTTGGATATGTGAACATAAGTGTTAAAGACTAAATCTAAAAAGAGATGAACTGACATTGCTGGCCACACAATTTTGTATTACCTCTGTTTCTGTTAAAATGCATAGACAGCTAGAACAAGAGATATTTCTTGAAAAATATTTTCTGAAGTGTTGTACATTTTTTATAACAGGCACAGTTTTACATAGAGTCTAAGGAGGCTGTACATCTGCCATAATTAACTCTAGTTATGGAGCATGCTCACAAGATTATTCAAGTGAAAATGAATATACAGTCTCACAGGCCCCAAATTCTCCTTGGGGCTGTATTTTTATACATGTTTCCCAATCAACCTTTATTCAACTCAACAGATCTTCCTTATCTCCTGCAGGACAAAGTAAGTTAAACATCTTTTATTGTCACCTGAATACATCCAAAATATACTCTTGTGCATATTATAAAATTATGAGAGTGCATGACAGTATTTTGGGTTAAAAAAAAGATATCTGCCTTCATTATGTGTCATATTGAATACTTGTTGCTCCTTGCTAATGAAATATGAGCACACTTTGCAGGAGCAGTCTTCTGTCAGGATTTGAAACTAGACAGAGAGCTACATCCCAGACAGGCTGTAGACCATTTCTTTCAAGACAGGAAACAAACTTGTGCCACAGTGGGGTAGAGCCTTTGCTGCGGGTGATAGCGTTCATGCAGGCAGGCTGGTTGCGGGCACAGGTCAAAACCATAGCAAATGCAGGCAGAAAAGCTGTGTTGGTGCTGTGTATCTCTGACTCAAGTCACACATGTGCTGAAACACATGTGCTGAAACATGTTTTCCATAGGAAAGTAGTATGCCTTAGGAAGTCCTCTTTTTCCTCTGGCAATTACGAAGAAGTGAAGTAGATAAGAGCACCCCTGGGGTAACCTTTGATCTGGAAACAGGTAGGGAGAGTTGACAGCATCAGGTCTAGCTGTGCCAGGGCCTCCTGAGAGGTGTGGTTAGTGCCCAATGCCTACCCTGGACTGGGCACAAACAATAAAACGTAGACTGGTTCCTGTTTGCAGTGCCCCTTTTCAGGGCTGATGGCAAAGCCATGACTTTCCCTTTCAGGCTCCATAGCACTGTGAATACTGCTGCTGCATAGTCATTCTGCCTAGCAAACTGAAGGTAGTTCGCTTGAAAAGACAGAGGGCATAAGAGAAGTAAGAATGAGTTGCTGTAACCAGAAAAAAAAAACCCTGTTGGTAATGTTTTTTGCAACGGGGGAATGAGAGCCGTTGTAATTTGCAGAATATGGTGTTCTGGAGGTAGTTCATAGTGGGAAAAATATTTAAAAAATTGTATCCATTAATTAAAAGCTAAATAAAAAGCTAAGACACGCATAGGGATCAACAGCAAAACAATATAATCCTTGTATTCCACCAGAAGTTCTCAGCAATCTTTTTTTCATTTGCTGGGCATGATTGTCACATTAGCACAGCTCAAAATGAAACATTTTGAATGAAATTTTCTTCATTATGAGAGTGGTAGGGCAATGGAACAGGTTCCCATAGAAGTTGTGGACTCCCCATCCCTGGAAGTGTTCAAGACCAGGCTGGAGAGGGCTCTTAGCAACCTGTTCTAGTGGCAGATTTCGCTGTTATGTCAGGATCATTGAAACAGATAATCTTCAAGGTCTCTTCCAACCCAAACCATTCTGTGATTCTATGATTCTGTGAAATAAAAGACAAGCAAAACCATTCTTTTATAGTATCTTTATGGACAGTAATCTCAGGAACAGTGTCAAAGCCCACACTTGTTCGTGGCTTGAAAACCAGGACACATATGCTTGCAGCGCTCTTTCTCTGTCTTTATATAACAAAGGTCTAGATAAAAATTCTAGTCTCAAACACTTTTTGCTGTATTTTTTTCTGGTGACATTGCAACCATTCATTCTACAGCATTAACTCTGGGGGAAGGTAGCCATTTCTGAAATTATAATTTTGCGGGGATTATGGAAGATCATTCTTTGGTCATAGCATAACGATTCTTACTTGTATGGTAAACCCAGCCAATTGGTGAAAAAACATTAGCACAGATATTAGCAACCAGTGTTCTGCTATCCTGGTATGAATATATTGTGCTAACCTGAAAGAACTATCTGAAGCAATTCCAACTGACATGCATTTGAAGTTCAATGTAGAAATACCAGAAGGTCATGGTTAATGCTACAAAAATACAAAGATAATTGGAGGACTCCTGAAATGAATGAAAACACTGATGGACAACAGACTGAAAATACTGTTTGTCATAGCATTTTATCTGGCTTGAATTGCATTATTTTGGAAAAACTTCACAGGCTCGATTGTGTTTTACAGCTGAAAATACTGACGTTGTTGTGACAGCCCATGCTGAACTGAACAACAAACTGGTATTAGAAAACAGATATTTCTAGGACAGAATGCCAAATTTATTGTTCAAACTACTTCTGTATGGAGGAAATACAATATTCTCACTTCATACAAACTGAGTAGCAGGGCTTTGCTTTGTGGTACTAATGGTGGGGATGTAAACTGCAATTCCAAACCGTGTAAGACTCTGTGAAAAGATTCCTGTGAAATAGCTCCAAGCAATTAATTCCAGGCTTAGATCACACTGACAAAAGCTAACTGTGCTCTTTACCGCCTATTCTTTCTTGCTGTTACCCTCAAATTCTCCCACTAAGCTGTGTTTGAGGGGAGCAACCCAACCTTAAATAAGATGAACAATTTTATTAGCAAAATAGCTTTTCATTGGAAAAATATGCAATACTCACAGGAAGATCTGTCTAGAAGTGCAGCAGTTTCAATGGTATTTTCCACTAGAAACATTGCTCAGGTTTGGTATAGAATTTATAATATAAAAAACGGAGAGCTAACCATGATTTAATGTACATCTCCAAGTCAAACACAGAACCATTTTAGAGCTACACAAGAGTCAACCTGAGAATTCTGGGTATCATCACTGTCTTGCATTCATACGGTTATAAAAGATGCATTTTGTGTCCCAGTGTTAGGAAAAATCTGGGACAGGGGTATAAACACAAGTCTTATGTATTAAAAATATCCTTAGTGATTTTGGGTTACTTCTTGAAGGAAACAGACCACTGTCAAAAATGTTAGTGTTACACTAGAGAATATATAGCTATGATCTTAATATGATGTGCATTTGTTTCCAGTCTCATTTATTTCCAGTGGTTTCCATAGATTTCAGGCCTCCCATTTTATTAGACATTAAGACTTATGTCATAGGTGTGAAGTGGATTTTTGAAGACATCAGAGGTGAATATCACTAAACAGAAAGATGATGAACACTTTAAAACTAATAATAAATAATAGCCAAGAATCTTCTAGTAGACAAGCTGCAAGCCACACCACTAGATAAATGTAATTATAAAACCTAACCTCTTACACAACTGAATATAAAGTAAACTGGTGTGGAT
>JAWWEW010000088.1:37012942-37024520 GCA_035583185.1 Anabacerthia variegaticeps
TCAAACAGAGTAACATATCTTTGACATTTAGAGAGAATTTAAGCTTCCCAAAAGCTGTTGTAGCAGACCTAAGAGGGAAATGAGGGAAGGATTGGGAGAAAATATTCCCCTGTGTTCCTCCCCAAGGATAGGTACCATTATCACTAAATTCCCAGAGGTAGCAGTGTAGATCAGGACAAAGGTACAACCTTGAAACCACATTCCAAATGAGACGCAGTGTTGTTATGTTCATAATGGAACAAAACCAAAGTAAGAACTCCAGAATGATCGCAGCCATCTGACCTATACTCATGGATCCGTTAAGAGAGCTTATGCCTGCCACAGCTTTTGGCATGAATTTCTACCAGCAAAACATAAATATATTGTACAGTACACTCCGTATAAATTGCAAACTCAATGTACCTACAAGGAAACAAGAACTGTTATCCTTTCCTCTGTTTTTGTCATCCTTCTGTACTTCAGGCCCCACGTTGGGCGCCATGTTTGTCTTAGTTTGAGGGGAAAACTAAGATATCTTATTGGCCAAGAAATAAAATAATCCCTCTCCTTAAATTTAGATAAAAAAACCCAGAACTTTAATTAGGATATATATGAAAGGATAACAGTTCTTAACCACAATACACAGATACACACATATACCTCTATATATATCTGTATCCAGAACGAACCAAACAACAACAATTGTAATACACCCCTTTCAACTCCCAAAACAGCAAAGCAAACAATTAAATGTCTTCTCGGCCGTGCCCAAAAGGGAAGAAGATGCAATTATATCTACAGACAGCAGGTGGCGCTGTTGCGCCTCAACCACTGGCTGCTTGTTCTCAAGGGTTGCAGTTATATTTACGGACAACAGATGGCAATGTCGTGCCCGGCTGGCTGGTTTCTCCTCTCTCTGGGGGCGGGGAAACGGCAGGAGCAGATGCCAGGCGTTCGGTGACAAAGAACAAAAGGCAGCAGAAACCCAGCCTCCGCAGAAGAAAACAGGCGGATTCCTCCTTTTTCCGCAGAAGCAACTTGTGATGTCCAAAGATGGTTGGAGAGGCAAGGGGACAAAGGGGGCACAGTCCCAGTTTCCAAAAGCGATGCTGGACCTGGTGAGAGCGTCCTGTCCCCTCTCCTCCGTTCTGAGCAAGCAAAGCTTCTGATCTGCGCAGAGAAAAAACCCAGGCCCCTCACCCCTTTCCCCCCAGGCTCCGAGAGAATGTTCGAACAAAAGGCTTTTAACAACAGATCATACATATTCATGGTATCATTTGTTAAGAACCTGTTTTCCAGGGCCAACGCATCAGCTTCAAGCCTTTTGGAAGGAATTCTGAGCTTTAAAACTAAAACACCCTCCCTTCCTTCCTTCCTTCCTTGCTTCCTTCCTTCCTTCCTCCCTCCCTCCCTCCCTCCCTTCCTTCCTTCCTTCCTTCCTTCCTCACTTCCTTCCTTCCTCACTTCATTCCTTCCTCCCTTCCTTCCTTCCTTCCTACTTCCTTCCTTCCTTCCTACTTCCTTCCTTCCTTCCTTCCTCCCTCCCTCCCTCCCTCCCTCCCTTCCTTCCTTCCTTCCTCCCTTCCTTCCCTTCCTTCCTTCCTTTATTTCTTCCTCTCTTTCTCTCTTTCTCAAGACAGAAGCCAGATGGATTTCATTTGAAGACACTGAAATGTTCCAGGCTCTTCTGGAAAAATGTGAACTGATTCTTCTGACGTCTGTCTTCCTAAAAGTTATGTGGGTGCTGACCTACACTGTTGGAGCAATTGAATCAATACAAAACTTGCACAGAGAGAATAATGCTTGTTTTCCATTCTTATACAAGAACAGGACAGGCAATTTTATTATGGCAGCTTTCTTTCCTGGTACAACAGACCAGATTCTGCCCCTGGTTGAACACACAGATCTATACAGTTGTTAGGAAGCTGATTTAGTGAATGAATTCAAGACAATGTTTTCAGTTCTGTTTTCAGTTACCTTACAGGAAAAAAAGTATCTATCTGAATTGCATGAGTAACTGTTAATTCATTTTCCTTATTTTTCTCCTGAGATAACTTGATAAATTAATCCTGTCCTCATTTATTTTATGGTGTTTTCATGTTTAAAAGCTGATTTTGTGAACATCTGTTTCAGTCACTGTTGCAAAGCCATTACTTTTATGAGCCTTACGTATTTTAGATAGATTTACTGCTGACCTTTGTTAGGAAATTGAATGTTTTTGTTATTACTAACATTTCTATAATTGATATTGTTGATACTGCTTTGCCACCAGGGTACTTCCTTTAAGTGAAATACTGTGTCTTGAATGATAATCTTACTCAGCTATACTAAATCAGGTAAATATTATTTAACTTTTGTCAGCTTTGAAACAAAAAGTACAATTAAGCCTTTCAGTACTAGACAACTATAAACTGACACTCCATTCAAATATGCCACTGATGTAGTTTGTAAGTTTCTTATTTACTCATTCCCTGTTGTTTCCTCACTATCACTTGTTAACAAATATTAAAAATCAGATAATTATGCTGTTGAAGTTGCTGCTATGTGACTGTTGAGAAATTCAACACAGTCTAGGAGGAATGAGGAACTACTTTTTATCCACTGAAAAAAAGTGAATTCTGCTATGGAAAAGCAGCATGGATGAATTTGATTTCCAGTATGCGGAGAAGTTAACTGAACCAGAGGAAGTGTCTGCTAAAAAGATTTGCTCCATGGCATGCATAGCCTGGCATATAGACTGTGGGGAACTTTAGTTTCTTCTAAAACACAAACTCATCTCATTATCATGCAGTGGCCCTTTTGTTGTAAATCCAGATTCAAGGTGCATAGTTTCAGACAATTCTCCTGAGTTCAACTCAAGTCATCCTTAAACACAGCATAAACTAAATGCGCAGTAAAAATGGTGAATATTTTAAAGCCCTCAGTTTACTGAGTATATTGGATGAATTCTCTTTGCCTCCTGCAGTAAGTAACCCTAGTTTAACACATGGGCTACTATATCCATTTGATGGCCAGCGGAGGCTGCTTCATCTAAATCATGTCAGACAACATGGAGATCATTCTCAGTCTGTTGTGTGATAGGGTCCCCTTTAACTGCCTCATTCTTCCTATTTCTTCAGTAAATCTATGGGCAGAATCATATCACAGTGATGAGATGAAAAAGCAAGATGGCTCTTATTACACTTTCCTATTTTTGATTAATGCTTCTTACTATAAAATCATGATGATAATATTGTCTAATTTGGGACTGCAGTTCTACCTTGTTATTAAAAATTCAAGATTAATTTCTTGGAAAGTTTAGACAAAATGCTTTGGGTATTTCTGGAAAAGTATTTTGCTTGTATTAAAAATACCGACATTATTTAAAGAACTCTCAAACACCAATGTTTTGAGTGAACCACTGGAAATATGGAAAGTGGAATTCTCTGCACTGAAAACACACTTTCTAGCATCTGCAGAGATATTTATGTCATGTATCTAGTCAACATATAAGCCTTTGAAAAATTCATGTTAAATGTGCACAAAGAGATTTTTTTCAATATCAGAAGTTAAGATTCCGAAAACGCATGGATGCTTGAGGAATTTATCATTTATTCGGGATGCACAAGGATCTTATAGCTCAATCTCCTAAGATTAAGAAATAGAATCAAGGAAAATAGAGATGGAGACTTCATGGAGAACTATGGAAAGGAAATCAGCACTGCTAGCTGACCAGTTCAGAGCAGAAGGGACATCAACAATACAGAGAAGAAAAGAGTTCTGGGCGGAAATGCAAAACAGTAGAGACTATTTTGAAGAAAAAACTCTGACTAAAATAGTCAGTATGATGTCTGCAAGAAGGAGGGGAACCCACAGGATTTGAGAGTAACTAGGCCATGAAGAATAATATAATGATAACAGTTAAGTGGTAGAACTGAAAAAAACTAAGCTGGAGCAGTTGTGACTGGACTCAAAAAACCAAGTATGTTGCAGAAGAAACTATGCCTCCTCACATTCTCTGAAGCCCAAAACACATCCAAGATACTCTCACTGCCAGCAAGTACAGCAAGTACTGCTGCCACTTGGCTCCAGTGATATAGGCCCAGGAAGGCAATGTTCTTCATTCCTCTCTTTGATACTATGTGGTTTTTAGGGACTGCTCTAGAATCATTCTCGCAACTTGGGAAAATTGCATATAAATTACTCACTGAAAGAATAATTGGTGGGATTTTGAGCACTCAGAAGTAAAAAAATACCGATATTAAGGCTACCAGACTACTTTCAATTTAGCATAGTTATTAAATTACCATACATTTATTTTTACCACATTCATCCTCAGTATAAAGAAAATGCTTGATCTGGACTTATTTCTCCAGTTATCTAGCGACAGAAGGGATGTTGATTAGACCTCTGTCTCATCTGTTGCAGGAGTTTCGAGCACGACAGTGAATGAAGCTAGTGGAAGGACTAGTGGAATGGGCCTAGTGGATAGGGCTAATGGAAGACTAAAATAAACCTTAGTTCTGAAAGCAGTGCTGCAGCAGGACCTATATTTCCAACATGTTCTGTCACTACTGCAACATTTTTGCTGTTCCAGACAAGTTATAAACCAAAGTTTTCCTAGGCAACACTAATTGTGCATTTTATGGGTGGTGTTTTAAGACTATATTGAATAATCTGCAAAGTGCTGAGCATTCACAGCTGTAAGCAAGGTCAGTGATCTAATCCCCTGAATCTATTAAATGATAGGAAATACTAATTATGCTGGAAAAGTTAGCCATATAGATTTAAATTAGACACCTATAATGAGTATGTTTGATAGCAAGATTCCCATTCCTCAGTTGAATGTCTTACAGTAGGATTGACAAAATTTTTGAATTAAGAAGTCAGAATAAAGCCTGGGCACCTGCCCCCTCTAGCCTGTTTTGAAACAATCATCATACAAGTGGTTTACCTGGTGGTGTAGAAATTTTTGCTTTGATTACTTCAAATGGTAAGTTTGCAATAACATGTAAAATGAGAATTGTGGGCAGTGGTGCCCAAATTGAATTATGAAGTATGCCTCTAAAGCAAAAACTTCTCTAATTGTATGGTGTAGCAATTGCTACATTTGCCATGATGAATGTGAGTCTGCAGCTATAGATAGAGAAGTGTCAGCCCTATCTCTCTAGTAAACGAAGGTTCCTTTTTTTTTTTTTTTTACAAAATGCTTTGAAATCTTTGGATTCTCTGGGCTAAAGCCTGAGAAATGCTGAACAGTCTCCGCTGTAGAATAGTGTGTAATTCAAGCCTACAATTTACTTTGAGTCCTTAAAATGAAATACATGCCCTGAAAGAATTTTCTCTCACTTCTAGAAATTGCATGATAATTTATTTTTGAAACATAGAGGCCAAATGAAAACCACCATGCTACTTAGAGCTTTTTGCAGACAAAGAAGGCACTGGAAATGTGGCAGAGCTCTACCAGAATGCAGCACTTTGCTCCATCTAAATGTATTGGCACATCGTGATATATTCTGCCAGTTAATTCTGCCTGCAAGCAGAATTTCTTTGTAGGCTACCTACAAATGTCTTCTCTTCTTCAATTAGTTTTTCTGTTAGAAAAAGGCAACAGAATTTTTATATTGTATACATCAATCTGAATTTTACTGCCTTAGCTTTATTAGTTCAAAATATATTACTGTCAGAATTAGTTGCTTTATACTTTTGACTAATGGCTGAGCTGCATACCTGCAATAATGATAACACTAGGGGAAAGACAGCAGGCATTTTCCTCTGCAGTGCTGAAACTGCCCATCAGACCAATGGATCAACATAACTGTAAGAAATGTAACTAGGCCTGGTAGCAATATTGTCCTCATATGCCACACACCAAAACCAAATCAAACCAAACCAAACCAAACCAACCAATCAACCAACCAACCAACCAACCAACCAACAAAAACCACCCCCAAAAAAACACACACACACACACAAAACAAAACAAAAACACAAGAAAATAATCCCCCCCATCTGTCTTCAGTAGATTCGGTAAATTTTGTATTCAATACCTGAACAAACACTTCCATAAAGCACTACACAGGCCACCCCTACTTGATCACACTAGAAATAATCCTCTGCATGGCTGAACAACCACAGTTTTTCACTGATAACTTTATTATGGGTTTCAGTGGGGCACAGTAATTTTCATATAGTGATTTGTCTGTAAATGCCCATGGTAGGCCTTTTTAACAAATTGGTTTATTTACAGAAAGCTCTCTCTAGCTTTAAGGATAAAACTTGCTGCAGCTCCTCAATAATCAAAGGTACAATTCTTTGTTATTTTTCCTTCCTCTTGACCTTTGGAAGTAGTAGACCATAACCTAGCAGAGACATTTTCTCTTCAAAGTACTTAAGTGTTTCTGAAATTCAAGGGTCATTTTCTTGGATTCATTATACTATTGCCTGTAGTTAAATATCCAGGCAGAGCTGTAGGAAAAAGAGGTAAGAAAGTCTCCTACAGTGGAGAAAAAAAATCAGTGAAGCCTTAACACAGTTACTTCCAGAGAGGATAGAAACATAAACACAGTGTAGAATAAAGTATGTTTATACTCTGATATATTTACAACCCCACACACAAGAGGAGAGGAAATTATACCCCAGGAACTAGAATACATCACTAAAGCTTTGCTTACACATATATTTCTTCCATTTCAGTCAGATCCATTTTAATGGATTTTAATTGCCTACTGTAGAGGGAATAGACACAAAGGTGTTGACAATCTGAGCCAAAACTGAAAAAAAAGTTCAGTATGAGCTTACTATTACTGCAAATAAAATATACAAAAAAAAACACTGTACTCTTTTATATTTTTATTATCATCAGAGAAATTAGTTACAATATTTGAAAGAACACTTCAGTAAGTGAATGAAGTTTTTGCTACTACAGAGAGTAAACAAGTCACAATTTACTATAGCCTGCTTACAGGAGGGGATGCAGCAGTATATTTTCTAGTATTTTACTCTAACTAGTTTTCAAAATCTTGTGATAAATGGCTGAACCTCCAGTGGAGAGGGTAATAATGTTTTATGGCTGAACTATATCTCATTGTCTGAATAAAAAATAATAAAAATCCCTTTTTCTCTGTTTTGAATGTCATTGTCTTATTCCTCATTATAGATTTAGTCCATCATGGTGTTTCCATCTAGTATTTATCATCATATGTGGGAATATAGGCTATTCTTATATCTTATTCTGGTCATTGTTTTCCAACTTCAGAAAATTAAATTAAGACTTTCAAATGCTGCAGGGAGTTTATCCACAGAAGTACCATTAAAACTGTTCTCAAATCCATTTTTTAAATCCACTGTACTGCTTTGAGAATTTTAGTCTTATGAGTTTGTGTGGCCGGGCCAGTTTTCCTACACTTCCCTGGGTTCTTCATAATATCCTGATACATACAATGCTCACACAAGACTTTTCAACTCTGTTTCCATAGCTTCCACCTACTTCCTCACTCCAAGCTTCATGCCACCCTATGTTTCATTTTTATTAACCTGAAGTTTGATGCTGAATGGTTCATCTGACTGATCAAGTCAACCTACTTACGACTATCTCCTTCCCCCACGAAGGTCTTCAAACCTGATTGAAATGGGAACCAGATCTTCACATGATGTCTAAATTACTGTTGATGTGAGCTAAGTTGCACTTTATGACAAACTGATGCCAGAAAAACAAGATGAATCTTTCATCTCTGTGTTTGTTTTTATAACCTTCTAAATCGAATGCAACAACAGTGCTGGCCAAGTTACATGTATTAGTCTAAAATGTATACATTTTCCTGAAGTCATCAATCACTATAATGATTAAAGACACACATAACAAAATCACAAGGCAAAAGCATATTAGACTACATTCCTGACTTCCTGATTAAAAATGCTGTGCCATCAGCTGCTTAGTTAGCCTTGCGAAAAGCCTGTCAACTACCATACAGCATCCAGAATGATATAACTGTATAAACCGTGCAGTTTTAAAAAGTCCTGTTCCATGATAGTGCTTTACGCTTGAAAGTAAAAGGATAAAATCAGTATTAAGAGAAAAAATATTATGTCAGTAGAATTTATGTCTAACACCAGGTATTTTCAAGTAGTTCTAGCATAGCAGAATGTAACCAGAAGTGACATACATCATGATGCAGAGGACTTTTAAAAACTAGTGGAAAAAATAGTTTCTAGTTGTTTTCATGCCATGTGCAAGAGACGATAAGTGGGACTCATAGGAACCGAGCACTGTCCAGACAGTTTCCAAGAGTCCACATTGCAATTTTAATAATCAGAGGAGGTAAAAGTAGGCAGGAGGAAGAGCCTGTGTTTCATTACCCTCTGATGAGATACAACTCCAGAGGATGGAGAGCTAGCTAAGTTTTTACAAAGCTGAGTCACTTCATCCTCTGCCACAGTAGGTAGCAAGAATGTCATCAGCACTGATACATCTCAGAATTACAGAAAAAGAGGGGCATTTGTAATTTTCATGATAGCTTGAGGAAAGACTCAGTACTGAAAGACACCAAGGACTCCCAAGAAGTACTGAAAGAAAAAAATTATCTACATTTTTCAGATTTGTCTCTTTGTTAGAGAAGTATAGATAACAGGAGTTGAAATAATATATTTTTTCCTGAAAAAAACAACATATAAATCCAACATTGAATGTAATTTCTCAATATTAAATTTCATAGCTTTAATCTTGTTATGTTGAAAACGAATAAGCTCCTCCCAACATCCTCAATAAATAAATGCCCAACTCTCACCTCAATTTCTAATGCATCAGAAATACTGTGAGAAGCTGTTTTGGTAACCATACTGATAAAACAAGAATTAGTCATAAAGAACACATATCAGCAAGTCAGATTAACAATGAAGTACTGGAAATATGTCTGTATTTCAGAGAAACTCAACTTCTTATTTAAAAAATTAAAATTATTTCAAACAAGCAGGGGTAAAGGGAGGAGTAAAGACATGGTTTGGGGTTTTTTGTTTGTTTTGTTTGTTTGTTTTGGTTGTTTGGTTGGTTTTTTTTGTTGTTGGTTTGTTTTTTTGGGTTTTTTTTGGTTTGGTTTGGTTTGGTTTTTTTTAGGTTTTGGTTTTGGTTTGGTTTTATTTAATTTTTTTATGAAAAGTACATTATAAGATCATACAATCAATAATTCTTAGCTACCTGAGCAGGATCTGGGGGATGTGCATTAGAATTTAAAGAGGGCAGTGAAGAAGCATGCCTAGAAAGATCAAGTTACCCCCATGTCCTTGAACACTCTGACCAAAGAGCATAAGGGTAAGTGAGGAAAATCTGTTAGAAGGTGTTCTGAATGAGAGATGATAGGGAGGTGATAAAGACTGCAAGAACATCAGACATAAAGGTTGACCCTCCATGGGCACCCAAATGAGATAATGGAAATCATCCAGAATTAGCTAAGGACATCTATGTCTGAACTCACAAGAAAATCAGGCTGAGATTTTCAGAGCTGCTCTGAAACATAAATGCTTTGTTCCCATTCAATTTAATTAGGTGACTGACTCCCTTGCTGGCTGCTTGAAAATTCCAGCCTCTGAACACACTCACTCCTGATTGCTTCCATATCCAAAGTGTTGGCAGTTGATTAAAAGGTTTTCCAGGAGTATATTTTGCTAAGTGTTAGCAAATTATATGCAATTATATATAATAAATGTCCAATTTAAGAAAACCAGAATGTGTGAGCCATGGAAATTATATCCTAAACCACATTGTAACCCTGAAAGAAAACCAACTGTACCTCCACCATTGTGATATTTAGTTTAAAAGTGCTTTAGGATTTCTCAAAATTTCCTTGAAATGAAAATGCTCCACACTAACTTCACCGAGCTAGGCGCAGGCTGGTTATAAGCAATGCAACTCTGTTTACCTGGAAGAAGCCATTACCAGTCAGGGGTACAGAACAGTTCTCTCTATACTAAAAATGGTGAAGAAAAATTAAAAGGAAGTCATCACTCCACTACCACCAGACAACTGTAGGAACTTGTAGCTGTGGTACAAGATTGGCTGAAGAAGCAGGGCACTTATCAACTTTTGCAGGCTATTTCTGTGGTTAACGGGTCCTCCAACATGCCCTCTAGGACAAGAGGTGTTTGGGGTAGGGAAATAGGCTAAAGTAGACTTCCCCCATAAACAGCAACTGAACAGGAAGCAAAGAAGCCCAGATTTCAGGGAGGCTTTCATTTCACATTAGGAGAATGCTGATTCCAGGCCCTCTGTAATCTGTAGGGGGCAATGGACAACCCAGCCACTGACCAACTCTTTAGATACTTATCATTTCCCACTTCGTAGCAAGGGCCGCCATAGCATGCAGGCTTCTACCTCAAGCATTCACCTTGAAGTGGGAAGGGTGTAAGAGATGAGCCTAGGGGCAACATGCTGGGCTTAGGGGTGAAGTTGGTAGCCCAGCTGAAGTGCATCTGCACCAATGCATGAAGTATGCATAACAAACAAGAGGAGCTGGAGGTCTTTGTGCAGTGGGAAAGTTATGAAAAAAACATGTTGGGATGACTTGCATGACTGGAGTGTTGCAACGGATGACTCCAAGCTCTTCAGAAGGGACAGACAAGGAAAGAGAGAAAATGGGGTGGCTCTGTACCTTGGGGAGTGCTTTGACTGTAAAGAGCTCAAGGATAGTGATGCTAAGTTTGAGTGACTTTGGGCAAGAATCAGGAGGAAGGCTAACAAGGCAGAGGTCCTGGTGAGATTCTGTTATAGACTGCCCAACCAGGATGAAGAGGTGGATGAACTATTCCGCAAGCAGCTGGTGGATGTTTCATGATTGCTTGGCTTTGTTCTTGTGGGAGATGTTAACCTGCCATATGTCTTCTACGAACTCAACATAGCAGAGAGGAGGCAGTTTTGGAGGTTCCTGGAGTGTATGGAAGGTAACACAGCTGGTAAGTGAGCCTGCCAGGGATGGTGTCCCAATAGACACTAGACCTGTTGCTTACAAACAGAGAAGGACTGTTGGGAGATGTGGTGGTTGGAGTCATCTTGGGCACAACAACCATGAAATGACAGTTTTCAGTACTCTATACAGCAAGGAAGGGGATCAACAAAGCCTTAACCTTGGACTTCTGGAGGGTGTACTTCAACCTGTTCAAGACATTGGATCCGAGAGTCCCTCGGGAAGCAGCCCTTAAGAACGAAGGTGCCAAAAAGACCAGAAACACTTTAAGAGAGAAATCTTGGCAGTGCAGGATCAAGCTGTCCCTATGTGCTGAAAGATGAGCTTGCAGGGAAGAAGACTGGCCTGGCTGAGTTTTCACAAGAACTCAGGGAAAGAAAGAGTTTGTATGATCTTTGGAAACAGGGTCAGGTCACTCAGAAGTTGTATAAAGATGCCATTAGGTCATGTAAAAAGAAAACTAGAAAAACAAAAGTTCAATTACAACTTAGTGTGGTCACTACTGTAGAAGATAATAAAATATGTTTTTATAAATACATTAATAACAAGAGAAGGGTTAAACAAAACCTCTATTGTTTTTTTGGACAAAGAAGGGAATATAGTCACCAAAGATGAGGAAAAGGCTTAATGCCTTCTTTGCCTCAGTCTTTAACAGACAGACCATT
>JAWWEW010000088.1:37024620-37039869 GCA_035583185.1 Anabacerthia variegaticeps
TTGCCAGTGAGACACCCATGCAGAAGAAGAACTGGCAGAAGGATTTAGGAAACTACAGGCCTGTCAGCCTTACCTCAGTGCTCAGCAAGATTATGGAGCAGATCATCTCGAATGTGATCACATGGCACATGCAGGATAACCAAGGGATCAGACCCAGCCAGCATGAATTTAGGAGGGGAAGATCCTGCTTAACAAAACTGATCTTTTATGACCAAGTGACCCACCAAGTGGATGAGGGGAAGGTTGTGGATGTAGTCTATGTGGACATCAGCAAAGTCTTGGCACGGTATCCCAGAGCATTCTCCTGGAAAAGCTGGCAGCCCATGGCTTGGGCAGGTGCACTCTTCACTGGATTAAGAACTGACTGGATGGCTGGGCCCGGAGAGTAGTGACGACATCCAGTTGTCATCCAAACACTAGTGGTGTCCCCTGGGAATAAGTATTGGGCCCAGTCATGTTCAATATCTTTATTGATGATCTGGATGAGGGCACCAAGTGTACTCTCCATAAATTCGTGGACAACAGGTTGGGCAGGAGTTCTGAGGGTAGGAAGGCTCTGCAGAGGGATCTGGGCAGGCTGGCTAAATGGGCTGAGATCAAGAGTATGAGGTTCAACAAGACCAAGTGCTGGGTCCTGCTCTTGGGTCATAACAACCCCAGGCAGAGCTATAGGCTCAGGGCAGAGTGACTGGAAAGGTGCCCAGCAGAAAAGGACTTGAGGGTGCTGGTTGATGGTGACTGAATATGAGGCAGCAGTATGTACAGGTGGCCAAGAAGGCCAATGGCATCTTGGCTTGTATCAGACTAGGAAAGTGGTTGTCTTCCTGTGCTCAGCACTGGTGAGGCCACACCTTAAGTACTGTGCTTGGTTCTGGGCCTCTCAGTTCAAGAAGGACATTGAGGTGCTGGAGTGTGTCCAGAGAAGGGCAGTGAAGGCTGGTGAAGGGTCTGGAATATAAGGCCAATGAGGTGTTGCTGAGTGATCTGAGATTGTTTAGCCTGGAGAAGAGGAGGTTCAGGGGTGACCTTAGGTGACCTTATCACTCTCTACAGCTACCAGACAGGAGGTTGTGGCAAGAAGAGGGATTGGCCTCTTCTTCCAGGCTACTAGTGACAGGACAAGAGGACATGCTGCACCAGAGGAGGTTCAGGTGGTACACTAGGAGAAATTTCTTCACAGAAAGAGTGATTAAACTTTGGAACAGGCTGCCTGAGGAGGTGGCAGAGTCATCATCCCTAGAGGAGCTTAAGAAAAGACTGGATGTGGCACCTAGTGCCTAGTTCACATGATGGTGTTTGTTCAAAGGTTGGATTTGTTGATCACAGAGGTCTTTTCAAATCTAATTGATTCTCTGATTCTGTCTAAAATTAAACAAGAGCTCTTCCAGACCCATGTCCCCTTTTCGGTCTTCACTAGTCTTTCACTGGTAGCAGTCTGCTGTGTATTAGTATGACTTTTACCCTAAATTATTTTCCATCTTGTCTCATTCTCTGTGATAGGCTTACATTATACTCTCTGAACAGACTTCCTTTAAGGATATTCACTCAAGATTAAGGACTTCCTCACCCTCATCCTTCTTCTTCATTGCTTCTGTCTATTAAAATGTATGAAATGGCAGGAATCAAGAGAATGAACTCGAAAAGTTGATGTATTGTATTCCATGTGGAACAAGGCTGGTTTAAATAGACCTTGGCTTATTCTGAAACAATAGTTTCAAAACCTGTTTGAGACATTCTCTTCACATCAGTGCCAGTAATCAATAAACAAATGCTAACCCTTTTCCTGGCACACCTCTCACTCAACAGTGACAAAGCATGCTAACTGATGTACAACAGTAAATGTTCCATCCTTTCACAATATCAACATATGATAAGGATAATTGCATTGAACAGAAAAAAATCAAACAAGCCCAAAACCAAAATGAAAGAATTCTAAACTGCTTTATAGTATTTGAAGGAACTACTAAGAAAGTGTTGAGAAAAGACATTATAGGAACTTGAGTTTTATGATACAAAAAAAATATGTTTTTATTACTTTAACTTATTCCTTGTCCCTGAAAGTCATGATAGGGTTTGTTCAGCAACAAGTTCTGAGGTAACAAGTAGTCTCTAGAAGTTAGTTTTTTCTAGATGAGCCATACAGAGATGGTGTTCATGCCCTTTCTCCAACTGCAGGATGCCTTCTCTGAGACCAGCTTCAGACAACAGCAAAATTCTGGATTTTCTGACTTGGACTTAAAAATTAAAAGGAAAAAAAAAAAGTTTAATTTAAACTACCTCTCTCTCTCATGGTTCTTATTTCTCTAGAGCTGAGTAAGCATTTAAAGACAAAACCCCTGTCCTTGGTCCAAAGATGTTCTCTAACATAGGCAAATATAATTCCTCTGTAGGATAAGTTAAACTCAGAGAAGCTGAACTCAGATATATAAAAGGCCTCTTATTATCTAAAAAGAAATATAATGTGATCATGTAGAGGATATCTGCACCTCATGCAAATCAAGAAAAAAAAAGAACAATCAAGAGTTTAAAGCCTTAAACTAGGGTTTTCACTGTATAGCTGCTCAGCTGCAAATGTTGTCAGAGGTTTCCAGTGCAACTTTATACAAGTCATTTTCTCTAAGTATTAGCTGTCATTTTACCTTTTGAAGAAGAAGCAGTTTTTCTTGTCATTCTTCAGTCACATCTATTTAGTTTGTAAGGGGCTGAGAATGGGGATTCTGTATATAGGACGGTGATTTTTTGGAATCTTTTGTCAATACTGTACTATAAAAATATTTAGTCCATATGCACTAGCTTAAACTGATGTGGTGGTTTGTGTGTTTTTTTTCTCAGACATCTTGTGAAGTTTGCAGTTTTTCACTCTGACTATGCATGTGCATATACCTGTGTACTTTCTGTATTAAAGTTGCCTCAGTCAAAAGGAAGAAATGACAGAATTAAGGGGAACACAACTGTCGCCCTTGTCTCCATTCACATTACAGTGTCAAAGAGATTTCTAGGGTTCAGCAGTGTTATTTATTAATAGAACACTGCTGGATTTAAATTCCATTTAGAAACAAAGACTAGAACTTTTGTAATAAAAGCAGGGAGAGAACGGCTAAGAGAAGGAACAGACTTCCATTGCTTGAATGATCTCACATCTCCTCTGGGATATGGATAGTAAGATGGGAAGTGTCAAGAAAGTGCACAGGTAGCATCAGTTCTGCTTATAATAAGTAGGACATAACAAGAAAGGTATGTGATGCAGAAGAAGGAGGATGCTGTTTCCAGATTCATGACCTTCAGCCGTCATCCACTCTTACAGGGCAGCTGAATTTTCCTGTCGTGGCACTGCATTTAGTGTTGCCTAATGTCAAACTGGTGGCCACTGCGGAGTGTTTCTGCCTCTGTGGGTCCAGCTCAGCTTTTGTCAAGAAATATAAAACATCATTAAGGTGAATGTTTCCACAGAAAGTAGCAGTTTTAAGAAACTAGTATTTTCTGATAAAACAAAGAAACAAGCAAAAGGTTTTTTTCAAAAGAAATTCTCATGTAGCTCTATTGTTTTTTTCTTCTACACAAACCACAGCCTTACTCAATGTATAGATAGAGAGCTTACAGAGTAAGCATCTATTCACTGTTTTGCTTTATCTTCATTCTGCAGTGTGCAATCTGAAGTTTATTTTCCACTATTAAAGCTTTCCTCTAAAGCCAGACTCATCAATTTGTGCATGTGGTTTTTTTATAGTTCATGAAAGTGTTTGACAAACAGGAATTTATATTTCCAGCATTGTGCTGACAGAGAGTTGAGACAGAGGGATTAAAGTCAAAAGTGCCATTCATGTTAAGTGCTTGATCTGATACCTTGAAAACTGGATCTCCTAGGCTACGTATTAATGCATATGGCTTTTTGTATTTGCAACTCCTTCCCTTCTGTTTCTGGTAGAGCAGACAGCAGTCAGGACTTCCCAGTTCAGACTCTGATTTAGGCACCTAGCTAATAAGGAGCACAATTAAAGACCATCCATGGAAGGTACACAAGAGATAAGGTGGCCTCAACAGGAGAGACGGCTGGTTATTTTGAATGGCCTGAGTGTCCTGCAGCCTTGTTCCCAGCACGGTGCTGATTCTTTTACAGGGCACAGCCCACACACAGCAATGTGCAAAACCTTTTGTGATCCCCCTGCCAGGGACTCTTAAACACCACATCTACTATATTTTCCTCTAATCTCTCCTGATCTTTGATGATGTGAAATTGCTTGAGGATATTGCAATTTGACCAAGCTTGCCTTTTTCTTTTCATTAAAAAGGTGAAAAACACTGCTGTGTCATGTGGACTGTGTATTGTACTAAATTGAAAAAACTTTTGCCTATAAGCTCCCAAAATTCTCAGTGAAGCAGCCACAAAAATCACAATTTTGTTAGTTGTTTTCTAGTCTCCCCTAAAGCAGCAAATTCATTTTTCCTAGAAACTTCTAAGAACAAAATTTTTTTATTTAAGTTTATTTAATATAGTGGGAAAAAATGGACTAAAATAGCCAAAATCAGTAGTTTTAAACCAGTGTAGGTAAGGTGTTTACTTATCATGTACCAGGGAACGATTTTTTCTGTCTATAACAAATAGAACATGAGAGCAGGGAGACTTGGGACAGAAGGGGAAAAGACTGTCACCAAACTGTCATTGACTTGTTACTTCAAAACCTTTTGTTAACATTTATTAAGCAGCAGCACTCCCATGTTATTGTTGTGATGTGCTTACAGAGTAGCACCAGCTAATCATAATTACACAATGTCATTTTTCCAGCTTCTCTCACCTTGTCAAGGCTCTGAATGCAGAAACTATGTCCTTTGCCAGTTAAGGAAAACCTGAAAGTCTTATTTTCACCCGCCTTTTGTATTCGGCACCAGTCAGCTAATGGCTCTGCTCCCTGTTCCTGTATTTGCACCTTTCCATATCAGCCACACATCTCTCAGCTCCAGAAGGATGGTGTCGGTATAAGACCCCCGTTGGTGTGTCTATGCAGTAGTACTATCTCTCTCAACTGTTTCTACAGGTTCGTTTTATCTGTGGGCCACACAATAGTTGTATGGGTTGCAACATATCAAACTTCTCTCTCTTATAGAGAAGAACAACATGGATGTTACGACCCTCTCGACTGCATTTAAAATGTTGAATAGTTTCTCCTGTTGAGACACTGTTAACCTTTTCTGCTTCCTGTTAGCAACTTCTTGTTTCCTCTCCCCCTGCCCCTCTTTATCCTTTAAATGGAAACAGAAGTCTGCCATTTAATAAAACCCCAATAATGATCCTGCTTTAAAGGACAAGGGCTAATCACTTGCTGCTTAACATTCCAGACACATGACAGTGGAGACTAAATCAGTTAAACAGCAAGATGCAGCACAACTAATTTTCATGTAAAAGGGGGTGATTGCCTTCTTTTTTTTAACCATTGTGATTTTTTTTAAGCTGTTAAAGCCCAAACATTCTCGTCTATCAGTTTATGAATTATTAATAAAAAAAAAAAAGAAGAGAAAAGAGGCTTTCTTTTTCTAAATATCATCTGCTAAGCCACCACAGACTGAAGTGCCTCACACTGATTCCTGATTTACATAGTCCCAGTTGGAAGTTAATGAAGACTGCTGAGCCACCTTTCAACATGCAGATAAACCTTCGTGTATTTAAAAGCAGGGAATATGTGCTTGTTGCTGGCAAATTATTCATCTAAGATCTGAAGTTTCTGACACCGCCTGCGTCAGATAAACTGTCACCCAAATTGCAAACTAATTAGTGATTCAAACATTTTTGAGCTGATTGATGACAGAATAATTTACGCTTGTTTCTCAGTTTCCAGCTGGCATAGGCTGCTGACTGGAGCCCTAATTAACGCTAGTACATCAGTCATGTTCTGCCAAGGCAGCACATACAATTAAAAGGCAGTTTAAATGGAATATCACATTAAAAAGGCTGGTAGATGCAAATGTGAGGAAACAGCACTTTAGGATAAAATGACAACAGAACCTCAGAAACCAAAACAGAATGGAACAGGGTTGAGGATTTTTTTGTTGTGGTGTTTTTTTTTTTTGTTTTGTTTTGTTTGTGGTTTGTTTTTTTTTTTTTGTTTTGCTTTGTTTGGTTTGGTTTGCTGTTGTTTTTAATGGATAAGTAAATTGTTTTCTACATAGAGGTGGAGAAGCATGCACAGTCAATTCTTCATAACAACTTTTAGCTCAATATTTGCTAGAAAATTGTTGTGTGTTTGCATTTCGGATTTCGGCTCTGTAAAAATGAAGTACAGAACATCAGTTATACCTGTAAAGTTGTTTACAGTGATAAGACAAAACAAATAGCAGCATGTGTACTTGTGAGAAGCTATACTGAAGCAGCCTTAAAAACTAGTTTTAAATAACAATATAACTAAACCAATATTCACCAAAGTTAAGGGAAAACTGAGTGTGGGATGTAGAGGAGAATATTGAAAATATCTAGACATCCTTGATTCTTATTTTCAGGTTGAAAAGTGTTATATGGTAAGCATCCAATAGTTTCTAGTGGCATTCCCCTATCAAGTAATAAAATATTTAGGGGAAAAAATAGTTAATTAATGGGTTTAAAATATTATCCTTATTGGCATGGGTACAAATACAACCTGTGACCTGATTATGTGTCAGCAGCCTGCAACACACAAAGACAGTCCTTTGCAACACTGCTGTCAAGGAGGTATTTTATTTTATTAGATCCATTTTATTACATACATATTATAATCACGACATTTTTATATCATCTGCTCACCAGGTATTAAGCAGTCAGGTAGGAGAAAATGCATTTTGTCTTTTCAGTAACGAGAAATGAGGATAGTTGTAACCTGTGTTCTCATTTACATTTGAACTACAAGAGCTTTGGCCATTTGAAACTGATGAACAAACTAAGGACAAAAACAGTCCTCCTTGACATAACTCACAAAAAGTCTTAAGCTTGCAATGTGAGACCTCTGTTGCAATGTGTGCTGCATATTTGATGACACGGTTTATTTTACTCAATGTGACCTTTGTGGGGGGAAAAGTTTTCATGAATATAAACAGCCCTGGGGTTTGTACCTTGTCTGTTAAGGTGTTTTTGAGATTATCTATAGCACATGACAGATGAGCCCTTGACTCTTACAGTACTGGAGTACAGAACAAAGGGAAGACACTGTAGTAATCACAAACAGACCTGGAGACTGGAGACGTGTGAAAGCAGTCCATTTGTTTCTAGAAGCACAGCAGACTGAAAGCTTACATCATTCAGTGCAGTCACACTTTGCTGTCAAATGCCATTTTGCAGTGCCATGTATTTTCATCTTTGAAAATTTTAGATGAGTAATAATTTACATTAGTGTAGTGACAAGGGGTTCATACATTGGCTTTGACAGCTGAGCTATTTTAAGGAGATTTACAAATCAGCAGATTGGAGATGAGGGGTGAAACTCACCTTAGACATGAACAAGCTCCAAGTTTTCTGACTTTGCTAGTGTTGAGTGAGATTTTTGCTGTGAGACATGGTGAAGTCTGTGTGTTATTGACCTTGTTATAGCCATGAGGGAAGAGTCACCAGAAAACCTTGGCTTGAGTTTTAGATGCCACATCATGTAACTTCTGCTGGTTTGACTGAGTGTCCAACACTGAGCTCACCAGTAAACATTGATACACCCTGTAGTGTGTCCAGGGACAGCAAAATCCCAGTGGGCACAGAAGATGGGATGCCCAGCAGCTGATAGAAGCTATGAGATGGGGCCCATCTGAAAAAGGAATATTGGGAGAGTTAGTCAACAGCCAAGAAAGAGTTGTCAGGATTGCTCTGTAGGATTTAGGGATGTAAATTTTCACACTCCCACTCCAATATCCTCTTTTTAAATCTAGCTTTCACAGCTTTATGTAAAACAAAAATATTTTCTCTGTAGCTGTAGAATGTGGTGTAGAACAACAGGATTAAGCTCACTTTTCTAAAAAAGGTGTCAGAAGCTTCAGTCTATCAGCAAAGTTACCAGTGAGAAACACTGAGGAGTTTTGTTATTAGAATATCACATTGAAGAAATAAGACAAATTAATAACATTTCGTGCTTTCAATAAGAAAGCATATCCTGCATAGTGGTGGGCAGATTTTGATTTTTATCACAACATCTTTCTTACAGATCTCATATGAAAGATGTGTGATCTGTTGTCAACAATCCTGTACGTAGAGCGCTGGGGAGTAGAGTTGAAGCTCATGGGTTAAAGAAGCGGAGCAAAGAGTCTTTCTACTGCTGCCGAAACTGCTTGTTTCCACGCTGTTGCTGATCATGGCAGTAGCTTGTTACATCTCCCCAGAGAGAAGCAGTTCTGTAAAAGGAGGAATTCTGAATTCCCACTGGAACCTCAAACTTCTTATGAGCAATGTAAATTCAGCAAGTGCTAGCCAGTTTGTGTTTATGACGTATTAACCAAGTGCAGCATCACCTCCCCAGTGGGGAACCCAGAAAAGCCTGAGTGCTCAGACTCTTATGTGTTTTCTCTAATGCTCTCAATCTAATGCTGAACACATGCAAATCTTTCCAATATGAAATGTCTTTTTCCTTTTTAAAGATTTTCCCCTCAGGTTTCCTAATGTCAAGGTTTACTTTTTTTTTCTGAGAATGGAGCCTACACAATTATACATGATTATAACATGATTTCCTTTGGTAACCCAAAGGACAGGAAGGCATTCAGGAAAAGAAGTTAGGATGGCTATTTAAAGGTTTTGGCTTTTTAAGAAAGATTTTTTAGTATTCTTTAAGCTTAAAAGGAAATTTTAACCAATGTCTGTACAGTTTAAATAAAGGAAATACTGTGGGAATAGTAATAAAGATGGTGTTGCACTGTCAGACTGTGCACTATGGAGAGCTGATTTCAGTTCATTGTTTTGCCACAGACTTATGTGACCTTTGGGAAGTTACTTAATCCAATGGCACCTCATTAACCAATTTATAAAGAGGGTAAAGTGACATTTTCTCTCTCTAACAATCTTAGCAGTTCATTTGAACTTGCAAAGTACTACTCATACCACTTTCTGTTAAGATGTGATTAGGTACTCTTTGGTGCTTAGCTTGAAAACTCTTCAGCATTGTCTCTGAACATATGAATACCTAGAGCCAATCTTACTTGTAATTTTCACCTGCAGCTACAGATATGTGAAATGACTAAAAGCTTCCACAGTCAAAGTCTGGACCCTTGCAGTTGTTTTGTGAACACATATTTTTTGCACCTTGCTACAGCAGACTCTCTCAGGTTTTCTGAATATTTTTGAACATAGAGGGTTTTATTCACAGGGGGTATATTCCAAAATGTATTTTACTTAGGTTCATCTTCATTTTTCCACATATTATCTTCCCATAAATGACACCCTCCTCAAAAGTAGTCATTCTGTGGAAGAAATCAAAACACACATGGCTCTACTTCAATATGCATTGCCTAAAAGGAACTGTCATGACCAACAAAATCTGAATTCTCTCTGGCCTCCTTCAATCATAAGGGAGTGCCTCATTGTCATCCTTCATCCTTTAAATTTCCTTTAGACCTATTTTTCTTATTCCTCTGTACTTTCAGAAGCAAAATGTTTGAAAATATCTTTAAAATTTGGCCTTTCCTCTGTGGGATTTCAGTCCCCAGTTATGTCAGCACGTATCACATCCCAGTGGTTCTTGGTATTAAAACAGGAACACCTCAACAAGAAGGTGGTGAGTGGCTGGAAATGCTTAAGGCATGTAAGTGAAACTAACACTGAGACTCACCATGAGTAAAATGAGACAAAAAAGGAGAGAGAAAGAAAAGGCGATCTATGGGAAGCTATGATGTTGAAAAAAGTCTTATAAGTGCATCAAACGTGCACAAATGACAGATTAAAGAAAGTGCTGAAGATTCGTGGAACATAATACTGTGCAGGTGATTTCACATTGGAAGAGTTTGCCCAGAGAGGCTGTGGAATCTCCTTCACTGGAGATATTCATGAACTGTCTGCATGAAATACTGTGCAATGTGCTTAGGATGGCCCTGCTTGAGCAGGGAGGTTGAACTGGTTGACTTCCAGTGGTCCTTTTCAACCTGACCCATTATGTGATTCTTCTATAGTACTGAACAAGCCACGATACAGCAGTTTGTAGTAGTAGTAGGCAAGTCAGCAGCACAAAAAGAGAGTTGTTGATTCTGATTTGGAAAAGCCTTGGCTCTAATCAGTGCTGGGATTACTCTTTGACTGACTTGGATACCTTCTTTTTCTTTAAGTTTTGCAGTTCATTCATCATTTGTACTTTTCAGGATAATGTAACATAATATGTGATTCACAGGTGAAAAGCAAATGCTCTGTGAATCTGGAGAGGTCCATTAAAGGAGTTGCTGTTGATGAATCATCTGCTTCTGTGTCACTTATTGTGGTCTGGAGGTACAAAATTTGATTGCATCTCACTAGAACTTAACACCAAGACAGAACAAGTTATGCCTAGACCCTACAAGAGAGAATATCAGTGCTAAACAGGAACAAGCATTAATAACCACAACCGAAGTAAAAAGTAGCCTAGAGACTTATTACAGATAATAGGAAGCTCAAAGGAAAATAGACATCCTGCCTTTTCAGAAACAAGGCTATTTTTAACAGTCTGCAAACTAATGGTACTATTCTATCCATTTGTTTTGACAGAATTATATTGGTTTTATAAAGGTGTACCTTAGAAAATAATTAAGCTTCTTGTCCACTTGGGAATAATTCGTGGTATATTTATAAAGCATAAAAACAAAGCAATCAAACAAACAAAAGAGGAAACAAAAGTTTCAATTACAGAAACAGCTATCAGGAAAAGCAGTAGCTTGGGTACATACACTGAAGAGGAAAAGAGGAAAAGGGAGATTCTGTTTCTTGAGATGCTTCCCCTGATCATTTGTCTATCAACCTCTTCCATCTTTTAATCCATTGCTCCTGAAATTCTATGAATAGCTTTTTTCTCTTCAAAGAGTTTTGCAATTGATACCAGCTACTTTCCTCGTAAAGTTTCGCAGATGTTTTATCCCCATCAGTATCTTCTCTCCCTTGAAATGACAGCTAGTGTAGGAAAAGGAGCCCACTCCTGCCCTGACACCTTCTAGTCGTTGCAAAGTGAAAATGTCTTTCCTTTATTCAAACCATAGTTCCATGGATTTTACACGCCATGCACCAGGTACATGCCAAGGCTTTATACATAGTTTTTCAATAGCATACCACTTTTTAAGTCAGAATATTAACTGACTGTATTCTCCATGAACAAATTCAGTGAAATTTAACTTCCATCTTTTCTCTTCTCCTCAAGTCTTTTGTTTCTATTATTGATGACTTTCAGAAAAATAACCTTGATGCTATTTCAGCAAGGGACACCCTAAAAACCAGGAAGGATGTGAAATACTGTGAGTCTAATTTAATGTCTAAAGTACATGAGGATTTTCTGGTTTTCCAGTCTGATGAAAAATATGTTGTCAGAAGAGAGCAATTGTAAGCAACTACATAGTTATTTGCACAAGGGATTTTAAGTCACACATACATGTGTGCGTGTTGAAAGTACATATACATATGTATAAACATGTGGCCATAACCTCATCTGCTATATTACTGACATCAAAGGCATTACGTTGCTTTACATTATCTGTGAATCTGGCCTCATGTATGTGTCTGTATATATGCTTACATTCCAAAGTGAGAAATGTTCTACATTCCAAAACTATTTTAGATCTGTTATCTGAAATCCCAGTCTGGGATAACAGGTATTTCACAAAAAGGCTTAATACAGCATTTTATTATTTCCACCTTTTCAAAAAAACACTTAATATAGGAAAGTATTTATACTACTGTAACGTTTTAAAAACCTGATGAAAGATATTACAGAAGTGAAGGTGACCTAATGGGCTACACATTGCTAATGTGTGCTTAAAAGTGGTCACGTTGTCTAGTCAGTTTTTCACGAATTGAGAACTGCATATTATATCATGGATTGTTGGCAAAGTAGCTAAAAGGATGTATAGAACTACTACTTTTTACATTACTTTTAAACACAGATAGAATACCAGTGTTTTACAACAGCAGTGTATTCACTTTGACAGAAAGTGATTATTTCAATTTATTACTAATAGCCAGTACATATTCTTCCTCTTGGAACAAAAATGAATAGTTTTTTACTGGTGGAAGATTATTATCCATCCCAGTGGAACCATGAAAGGAAAAAAAAACACAAAAAAAAAACAAATTAAACCAAACTAACAAAGGAACTTCATTTCTTTTTTCAAGTTCTAATCACAAGCACTACTTGCTTATTCAACAAAATCTTATACTAAGGTAAATCAACCAGTCATCATTCCACAGAACTAATTAGAGCTGCAAAAATCTAGGCAAGAGTAATAATAATAATTAAAAAAATTACTAGTGCTAAGATATTATAAAAAACCTCTATCTTTGTTATTTCCCTTTGGTGTTTTCTGTTCAGAACAAATGTAGAAATGTTCACTGGTAACAATGTTGGAAGGAAACAGTGAATTAAATGAAAACTGAACAATGTCCATGGAAAAAGAATTCTGAATGTGTCTGAACTAGAAGCCTGATTTTAAACATATAGTTCAATTCACTTTCCAAAAAAAAGTCCACATCTTTCTCAGCAACCTTGGCAATGTTGCACTGCGACTTTGATGCTACTCTTACACTGATCCCTACCTTATGCAGATAAAACATTTGCAAAGTAACAAGCTTGGGAGCCTGATTCAAGCAAAACCACCATTAAACGAGAGAAAGAGAGGCATTTTTAGATGATTTGTTTGTCAGTGTGGTTTGATACAAGGCTGCGCAGTTAGTTGTGGTGGCACAGTACAAACGCAGGGCACATGAACATGCTTTTGGTGATAGTTTAAATGAATATCATGTAATAACTATTGAGTTGTTCTCATTCTGTCAACAAAAATATGTATCACTGGCATTCCACATAATTAGTTTCATAACTAAATAACTAACCACTGCCAAAAACTGGAACACCCTTTGGACCAATCTTGTTGAGATCAGGCTGCAGCTGTAATTTCTAAACTGTGATCCATGAATTTGAGATCAAGAGAAGTTTCTTATGATACCCAGAAAACTGATTTAAAATCTAATGGTTTTCCCCATAATGGATTCTATTAAACCACTGCTGTTTGCCAGATAGCATACAAATGTTATCAAGACTGCTGGCAACCTGCCCTTCATCTGTAAAGTGTCTAGGGCTCATAGTGTACTAATCCAGCAGATTTAGTAGAAAGACATCAAAATAATGGTTCTAGATCTGCCCTGTCACACTGCCAGATATTTTTCTTCCATGTACAGCTGAAACAGTACATTGTGCACTTGTAGCAAAATTACTTCTGCTCAAGAACCAGTATATTAACTTCAAATGGACTACAAACTTCAGTTAATGTTGATCAGCAACTACATGTATCTGCTATTTTAATGATAGCATCCACTGCAGGTCTGACAGTTTTTACCAGAGGAACAAGTTAGACAGCTGGCAGAGGTACTATCTTGAGTGTGCCAATGTTATCTATCCAATCATTGGGACAGTTAAAAGACAACTGTAGCATGGGAGATACTTTCACTTAAAGTCACTTAAAAAAAAGTTATTAGCAGAAATGACAAAAGAAGAAATTTTTCAATCCCACTTACCTGAAATTATTTGTATGAACAGTCCAATTGCAAGAAAAGTTACAGCTTGTGTGTTTAAGTATTCACCAAGGAAGAGAGACAATTTAAATATTTTCATGTTACAAATGCTTTTAAGAAAAGTCAGTAATAATAATAATAATAATAATAATAATAATAAATTAATTTTTAATTTATTTCCCCAATATTATTATCTGTTATGTCTGATAGGTTTTTGCCTTCAAATTCACATTTTGAATTTCTCTTTGCTAAAATTCCCTTCTTCTTGAATTCCTTAATTTCTCCCCCTCTAGGAGACAGGTTTACCACATTCTTGTTTTTATCTCACCAAGAGAACTAAGTGTTTAACTCTTCTAATGGACAAGTTGCAGTCAAAAAAGGTACAGGGTATGTTTCAAGAAGAGACAATCTCTTCTCAATCCTCAGTCAACCCATATCTTTCCAGAAAACTGCCATTAAGACAGTCACAAGGTCAACTCTCCCCCTGCTGCCTCAAGGAGAGCCATATAACATGCTACATGGGTAAGAAACCCCAAGGTCAGAGCAAGTCTTTAGAAACATATTTTCTCCTTTCCTAATTAAAATGCTACAGACAAGTGTTTGAAATAGTTTGAAAATATATGACACATTTCTACTCAGTTTGTTCCATTTCTTAAAGACAACTCTGTTCTTAATAAAAATTGACTAATTTTGGTTTAAAACATGTCAAAAAATGTACTTTACTACCAAGATGCTTGTCTGAGTCCATATGATAATTATTATGGCCTGTTTAAATCCAATTCTAATTTTTAAAATCTAGAATTCTAGGATAACCTGTCTACAGGCAGTATCCACTTGTTTTTTCCACTCTTCTATACACCTTCCTATTTGTCAAATTTTTATGGTAAACAGGCCTAATTATTTCCAGTACCTTTTCATATAGACAGTGGTATTTAGTCTGTTCTTTCTGTGCCCTGTAGCTGTCTCCAAAGTTCTTCTCTTTGACAGACCATTCCTGAGGTAGGGTGACCCACATTAATTACTTCACTCCATAAATTTGCACATTGCCATTGTGATGTTTTCTACATCATTCTCTACCCCATTCTTCCTTTAGCAAAAAAGGTTAGTACCACCCACCCCAAGAAGGCAGTGTAACAGAGCACTACTTTGTCATTAAAAACACCATGGAGAACACAGAGTAAGAGAGAAAATTGTGTCAAAACCACAGTCTACATATTAGATATCAACACACTAACTCCTGGCTGCAAATAGTATAGCATCCTTTAGTACTGCTGGCTGCATGTGCAGGAATAAAAACCAAACAAGAACAGTAGAACGTCAACTATAAATCTATCAATTGAACTGAAGTGTTAACTGTGTGGACACACTGAACCTAATCCAATGCTGCAGCATGAGAGCCTGTGTCTTCTCCATTTGCTGTAAGATTTTCATCACAGTTGAAATAGTTGAGATAGTTGATAGTAACCCAGAAAAGAAAATAGAAATTCAATGAGATTCTATTCTTAAAAAAAAAAAAAAAATAAAAAGAAAGCAGGCAAAGGTGTGGAATTAAAGGCTAAGCACGTGGCAGGCTGCCCCAGTAA
>JAWWEW010000088.1:37049644-37066356 GCA_035583185.1 Anabacerthia variegaticeps
ACAAAGGCCTCCTTCAGGTAGCATTCGTTTAGGGGTGATGATTCAGGAGGTTCAAAAAAACTAAAATGATGAAGAGGTTAATTATTTGGTGCATGTTCTTTTGCATACCTAGAGCTTGGCTCTCTTTCAATTACTTTAGAAAATCATCCTCTTGGGGGAAAATGCTGCATTTTCCCCCTTTTCACGACACTTGTTGCAAATTCATTTACCAGAAGCCATACAGACCTTTTGTTTAACCTAGCGTCTAACGAAGAATAGATATGTCCAACTTTAATAGGGTAAAATATAGAGATTTTTAAAAGGTATGTAACTTTTTCCACATGGAACTCCTTACCTCTACCTGAAAACTGTGCTGTGCAGCTCTACTTGAAGGAATGTTTTGTGATGCACAGGTTTTCTGCAGTTAAGAGAGCAGAATGTGAATTTGGTGCTGTTTATACTCTTTAGTTAATTTAGATATGAGAAAGACTTTCAATAGACAGTAGAAATTTCTCTAAACTAGGCTAGGCTCACTGATTTTGAAGGTCTGAATGATTTATTAGCAAAAGCACCTTTTCCCCTTTTTTTGTCCCCCAGGGCGGGTTACATTCAGCCTCAGTTTGACACAATAGCTGCGTCTTTGTTACCTTGTTTGTTTGGCCTTAGACTTCCCTGGAATCAGGGAAAGAGCCACTTCCCCTTGTGATGGGAGCCCATCCCAGTGTTTCTAGCAGAGCCCCTAGGGTGCCTTGAGAAGTGCCTATAATCTGTGAGACATTTGGCCATAAGGGGAGGTGGAGCTAAAGGGTCAATATGGGGGAAAGATGGGATGGGGAGGGCATTACCAGGGGTGATGTAAATGCATTAAATTAAAACTAGGATTAGGCACTAAGCTTAAGTGGGGACATGCTAAACCACGGGCAGCAGAGCTGCTTTGGCTGACTGTCCTCTGCGTTCTAATCTGTGCAGATAGCGTTTGTAATCAGATGTCATGGCCTCTTAAATGCTGTCATAAATTAATTGCTTAGTGACATGGCAGGCCCTCCTTGTACATATTAACTTGTATCCATGTTAACATCAGTGCTTGCTAGAGTGTGCAGCAGTCCTCTCCTTGTCTTTCTTGTCCGCGTCATCCAGGTCCTGCTTTTAGACTCATACATGGATTTGGTTATTACTCAAGTAGTTTGGGTCAGTCACATGTCTGCTCTATATCACAGTTTCTTACATTAAGGGAAAACAGATTTATTTTTTATAACTTAAATGGCCACAGGGTGGACAGAAGATTCCTTTTAATTTTTTTCTGAGGTACTGTATCAGACAGGTTTGAGGAGTTGCTCAGGAAGTGCTGCTGTAACAGCTGGGATGACACTGAGTGGGTGTGGAGTTTGGAAATGAGGTGGGAGATAGGTAGTACTTGGTCTGTATAGTATTACTGGTGTTTGTTGGTGCCATCCGCAACTCTGAGTAAAATGTTGAGATATGTGTCACAAATGTGTTGGACTTGTGAAAAACTCTTGTGTTTTGTAACCTGCAGGTGGGTAACCAACAGAGACAGTCTGGCACCAGAGGATCCTTGTTTCTTCTGTGATGTTTGTTTTCGGATGCTCCATTACGATGCAGAAGGCAATAAAGTGGGGGAGTTTCTTGCATATCCTTATGTTGATCCTGGGATTTTCAACTGAAACTGACATGAGCCAGGATGAATTCAGGGAAACTACATAGCTGAATCTGTTGCTCTGGCTGGTAAAACCACTGGACAGCTTGAGTTTTGAGCATTCTTCTGGGTTCTGGGTTAGACTTGTAATCCTCTACACTGAGGTGGAAGGAGCCCTTTTGTGCTTGAAGTCCTTCTGGTGTGCTTCTCTGAGTAAATATGATTTTTAAAGTTAAGTTATGGAAAGCTGTAATACACTTTTACAACACAACAGTAGTTTGGAGACTGCAACTGTAAAATACAGATATTTAAGAAGAGAATACCTTGCTAAAGAAGCCATGATTTTGAGACGTTCTGTGCATCCAAGGCTCTGTAAACTTCCCAGGATGAGAATATTGTCTGTGGACATTTTGCCTTGAAAACTCTGGCAGCTGTCATCTTTGAACAAGGGTCAATGGCACTGAATTTGTAGGGAGAAGAATGCTTTCTGGGAGAGGAGCTCAGATTGCTGGTTAAATTCTTGGGTGTTTCTTGCAAAAGGGCGCGCAAATCTGTAGGCTACTGCTGTTCATGGTTTCTGACTCTGAGGACTCATTCTGTGAAGAGTAAACTGCTTTTCATTGATTAATGAATTGTAGCCTGCCTTTCAAATAAGTTTGCTTACAGTGCACACAGTGTTCATTTTGTACTTTTTAAAGTATAATTCTGTTAATAATTATGTTTTTAATAAAATATGACCAATTTGTACTTCCTAGTCTGATGTTAAGTTGAAACTCTGTCAAGAGAGAATATATTTTTCTTTTTTTTTTTTGTTTTGTTGGGTTTTTTTTTAGTCTTTCAGAATTAAGGGGATTTTAGTGGAGATCTTTGCTGTTTAGGAAAGCTAATAGTTCTAACTGCTTTTCTTTGAGAAATGTCAGCTAATCCTGGTTGGTGTAAAGAGAGCCTACTCTGACAATCTCTATACAGAAAAGTGACAAAATTGAATTCTGTGCAGGTCCTGTAGTTGCACATTCTGCCAGTGCTTACTTGATTATCTTAGATGTCTTGAAACAAAGGTATCTTAAGCATTTACAGGACTCCAGTGATCATTCACATAGCTGACTGCTTTCTGGTGGTGTATTAGATCAAGTGAATATAAATATGTGCCTTTTTTAGGAACAAAAAAAAATAGAGCGGGGGCTGTTGTGTCTTGTAAGCCAGTCAGCTGTCCCTGTGTTTTTGTGAATCAAGCACTTGTAACAGCAGGTGGTGATAGTTCTCTTATCCTTCAGGAATCTGCAGAAAAGGGAGTGCCTTGCCCTCCACAACTGCCACAAGTCCAACTGCTGGGGCTGGACTGCTTTGTGGTGCTGGTCTTTAAAGATGCCCCACAATACGGCTCTGGTTGCAACTTCAGTATCTGCCTCATGAGCTGCTAGTCTTCATCTTTCCCCCACCTCCTCTTCTTTCAACTGTCAAGAAATATATGGACTTCCCAGTCCTCTTCAGTATTGGATCTGGGATCATAAGGATGGCTGGCATAATTTCTAAATATACTGTTTGCTTATTTGACGGTTTCTTACTCTGAATTCTAAGGCAGCAATCAGTCCGGTTTTTATGTGGGGGTTTCTTTTCTTCTTTTAGCTGCAGGGAAAAGGGAGTGGCCAAAATGTGTGTTTAGTCTTTCATTAAATTAATTTGGCTCAGTATGCTATCCCTCACCCAACCCACTCATCTTCTTTCCATTAAAAAAGTTATGGTTAAATATATTTCAAAATTGGCGTCCCTGCAAATTAGGAAATTTTAGAAGGCCAGTCCCATATTTCCAGTAAGGCAGAGAGAAGCTGGCCACGCTCTGGGTGTGGGAGTTGAGAGCATTCAGTGCTTAACTACAGAATAGAGAACTCCTCTTAGAAGCTTGCTGTTTGTGTGAACTCATCCTACTTCATATTTAATGATTCAATTTAAATGACAAATGGAACAAAAAGGTTACACTAAGTCATAGTTTTTAAAGATACTTCCTAGAAGCTGTCACAGGGCAGCTGGGACTGATCTTGATCTTATGTGTCTTTATAAATTAGTCTTCTGAGTGAAATCCAGCATTGCATCCAGTGTCCATTTCTAGTTAAATCTCTAGGACACCAGCTGAGTATTTCTGTTTTAGCAACTTGTTAAATGCTGTGAGTTTTTTAGTGATCAAAACTTCTGAGTAACTTTATTACTTCATGATGAAAACTGAGAAAATGTTTGGTTTATTTTAATCCCTTGTCTGGGTGTTCAGTAGTTGAATCTAAAAAGCATTAACCTGAATCTGCGGTTGCCTTTTTGCTTTCATCTTTTTTAAGTACTTAGTGATTAGACAGCATGAACCTTTATGAGTTATTTGAAACTTCTCAAAGATTCTCTCACTAATGAAAGTTTTTGCCATGCTGACAAATGGTGATACAAAACTCTGTTTCTTGTATTGAAGAAGAGAAGAGGCCCCTCTGATTTTAGTGTTGGTATGAAATTCCAAAACAAAACATGATTCATATAGACAGTGTCCTTAACCTGGCACTTGTAATGTTACCCCAATGGCCCTGTGTACTGGAATGCTGATCAAGTCTAGGGCTGCACAGTATTTTAAGCTGTAGTAAACAGGCTGCACAGTATTTTAAGCTGTAGTAAACTTGATTCTTGAAGTAGGGATGCTGCCATAAAGCTAACTCTGCTTTAAATTTTGTGCATAGCTGTTTTTTTCTTTCTTCACAAAGAATCAGCCTTATTCCTTGCAAGACTTAAGTTTGACTGCCTGGTCAGTCTCAGCTCTCATAAATTAGCTCATGGACAGTCAGGCATCTTGGACGGTGAGATGACCTTTTCTACAGTCAGTCAGATTTTGTGACTTTAGGTTGCTTCTGGTTTGTAAATGGGCAGTTAATTCGGGCAGTAAAAGGCAAAGTAGCTGCGTGGACAAAGCATGACTCCAATGACTTGCATCACGTAATCAGGATCTCTGATCTGTGCTTCTATCTCAGCTGAAGCAGCAGGATGGTGACCCGTTATCTCAGAAACAGATGTGACCCATCTGTTAGCTCCTCAACACTTGTTGAATACCCAGTACCTCTTTATTTTTTTGTGTAACGGGATTAATACAAAGGGATGGTCAAGATCGAGAGGTGCTTATGTGAGGATTTCCATTAACATCTTTACAAAAACATTCAAGAGCGAAAGTGGAAGTGGTTTTAGTTTCTTATGATACACCTTGTGACTAGTGTGGGAATATGCAAAATCCAGTGTATAGTGACTACCTGCATTTGGAAGCTGAATGAGAATGCTGCTTTGCTGATGGTCCAGCTGTACAGCATGTCAGCGGTTCCCCTTAAAAGTAATCTGTTGTGAAGTGCTAAAGATTGCCAAAACTCCAGATCTGTGGAGGCCAATCATTGTGGCCATCTGCCAAAGACAGTTTCATGCTGGGAGCTGCCATGGTGACTGAACTTGCAGATTTGACTTGATGTATCTTGTTCAAGACCAGAGAGCTATTCAGTGTGGTTATATAAACACCTTGCAGTTCATTAGACAAATGCATGCTCATTTTGCACACGAAAAGCTTTGCAAGCAATTTTAGCATTTCCTAGCTATATGCATGTTTTTACTTTTCGTGGGAAACTGCTGTATTCAAAATCTTAACTGTACTGCTGTGAACTGAAACGTCTTTCCACTGAGAGTTTTAACTTTCAGTAATCGCATAAGTGTAAAGAGGCTACTTTGTAAAGAGGCTTCAGGATTTAATCATTACACTTTTTAAGTGCCTACAGCTTGGTACTGTAATTTCCAAGACAGCCAGGATGTTTCTGCAAGCGCTACTGTAACTGACTGCCACTGTGTTTTGTGCAGTCATTCATGAGCTTGAGACTTTCCCCGAGGCACCTCTAGGATATCTTCCCTTGATTGCCAAAGCAGTGAAGAGAGCGTTTTAGACGCAGCTGCAGGCAGGTAGAGTGAAAATGGTAGCAGTTTGTAAATATGCACAAATGGTGTTTTTGTTAAAACTGGTACAGATGCCTAAATGTCCATGTGCTTCTATCCACTGACAGAGATGACAACATTGTAAGAAATGATGGAAAAGTGTATGCATCTGTAGTACTCAATAGAGTGAAGAAACCTTTAGAAAGTGTGCAGCATGTTCTAATATTAAGAAGTACAAATGCAGCACATAGCTCCATAAATCCAGTGAACACTGTTGTTTGAATCTTGAAATATTCTCATCTTGGCTTTCCCACATCACAAAGCCTACAGTCTTGGCTCATCTTAGCATTACAGCCAGTTTACAGAATATTAAGACCAAGAATAAACATATAAATCTGTTCCACATAGGGACAACCTATAGAAGCAGTTAACATTATATGCACCACTATGTAAAAATTCAGTGATAGTCTGCCAAACAGGCATTAGCAGCAGCTTGTGTGTGTGGTGACTTCATGTCACACCATTGGTCTCTGGAGTGGCATATTTAGTATGGGAAAAAACATTCAATGTTCTGGCAATGTTACATAAAAAAAAAAGTGCAAAGTTGTAAAGATGGCTAAATGCTGTTTTTGAACACAATAAACACAATACTGCTCATGTAGTGAGGGTCAAGTACTAAGTTCTGATTTCAGGCTTTTCATGTCTTTTTCTGAGCCTCCGGTCACTAGTGGGAATTTTTGGTTTGGTAAACCACAGAAGTGAAGAGAAATGGAGGTTGGGGCTATGACCCTAAAACTGTTACTATTCTAATTTGTAAAAAAATAAGTGTGGGGGGGAGGGAGTCAAAAGTAAAAGTTTCTTCTCTTCTGAATTAGGATATAAGAGATTAAGGAGTTACTTTATAGAAGGGGATTCTTTCAGTGAAGGAAAAAAAAAGCATTATTTTCAAGATAAATCTATCATTTCTGGATTTTGGAAAACGGGAGTTTGAAAGCAGTGCTGAAGCTACTGAGCTTCACCTCATGATGTATGGAGTGCTGGAATTGCTTTTTCCTATTACTGAGTATCAAGCTGCTTGGCACTTCTGTAAGAGAACTACAAACAAAAGTGAAGATTGTACTGTGAGAAAAATCCTTTTATTAAATTTAGAAAAACAGCAAAAGTCTGCAAAACAAAAGGAATATAACAAACAGGAAAATTTAATTACAACACATGTTGGGTGTCCAGGTCACACAGGATCCCTAGGAGCTCACCTTTTGATTCAAAACCTGCGTTTTTAAACATTCTTAATGTCCAACCCTGTTTACAACAAGGGAGGGGGCATTTCTTCTCCTCAGATTGGTTCTTCTGTGCCCCACCTCATGTCAGGGGTGGAGTTTCAGGCAATGTGGCGGCCTCCATGTCCAGCCGTGTGGCTGAGGCTGCCCCAGCTATATTCCTAGTTAATATGTAATTGCCCTATTCCCGAACACTTAATCCCTGGCATACATTCCAAAACTGGACTGGATGCCTTACAACTTCTGCAAAATGCCTATAGGTTAGTAACAATCAAAAACAAAAATAAACTTTAGGTTAGTAACTCTTGTTCAGTTTATTTGCTTGTAATAAAACCGGTTTTTCTACTTCTCATATCGCTACCTGTCTCCAAGTCTCAATCTCTGAAGACTGCTTCCAACAGTGTTATGAAAGGCTACAAGAAGTTGCCAGAAAACTGAGCCCCCTGATTGAATGACCAGTGCTGTCTGGATTCTCTGGAGTTTGAGCCTGATAAGGACACAGAGAGGATAAGGTCACCAGCAATAGCAGCAAGTGATTAGACACAGTGATGACATACCTTGTCCCATCCTATGAGCCTAGCATCTTGTCAGGGTAGAGTATTACCCCTATTCCACCTGAAACAGCCCCACACCCCTGGGAGAAGTGGGACTCAGGTAGTGGCACACAAGGGTTGCAGCTTGGTGTCACAGCCCTTCACTGTGCTGTGCCAAGGGGAACAGGCATATTCCTGTGGCCTCCAGCTGTGTGCATGACCCATTGGTTTGCTCCCCAGGCACAGTGCAGTGAGGCACAGAGACGAGGCACTGGAAACCACTTGCAGCCCTCAGCCCAGCACTCTGCCCTGCCTAATTAGTCACACTGATGGTGTTTTAAATCTGCAAACGTCAGACTGTACAGAAAGGATCTGTTAAATGAGTCAGACAATTTTCATGGATGTGTGACGCACTGCCACTTGCTGTTGCTTCATCCAGCATACAGCAGCCCACCCCAAACCTGTTTGTGTGCAAGTATATACCAAGGCTGAAACATCTAAATCCCCTTTCCTACTAAACATACACCACAAGTAATAAGACAGCATTCTTTAACAAAGAAACAGTACTTGGTTTCCCAAAAAAATTTCCATCAATTACTGCTCTTCAATAATAAAAAGGATACCCTCCTGACATTGGAATTAGTGAAGCCCCAAGGAAAAAACAAAACAAAACAAAAAATCAATGGAGCTCAAGGAAACTCAGTCTCTGCAGGATTAGACCTTTGAAGAACTTTCTCTTCACCACTCTTATCAGCAATACCCAAATATTCAGCATCCCAAAACATAAAAACTGAGCAGTTAATTACTTCATTTATCATGGTTTCATTTTCTGTAGAAAGCAATTTAATTCTCATCCTTCCTAATAAAAGAAACATTTTATCATCTCTCTCACCCATTCTGAGTTAGACTGCACAGATGTCTCCATGACAGTAGATCAAATGTCAAGGTATTTCTTACCTGAAAGGGCACTACAGCTGTAGATATCAGGAACTTCACTCACATTAATATAAAGTTGTTTAGCATCTGTGCTCAAAAAGATAGCATTTTAAAAGATTCTGTCATTTTTGGAAGCTTCTTAGGATAACATCTTACAATGTGGGTAATGATTAATAGAAAACACTCAAAAAGAAAATCCTTCGGATGTGGAAAGGAAAAAAATTGCCACATGGCCATTTACCTTTTAAGGACAGATGAAATGCCTAGACAAGGCATTTAACATGCTTTCACAAGGCAGAAGTCTTCTCACAAAGTGGAAATAATTTAGTCAGTGTAAGAAAAGCATTTTTTAGCTTCACCATTATGATTCTGCACTGCAGATCTTCACATTTTACAGTGGGGCAAAGAGAAGCACTGTTTCTTTAGGGCTGATGTTGAGTCAAAGTTTAAAATAGGAAATACTGATACAGTGTGGGAGAGCTGAAAAATTCTACTAGAGTGAGATGCAATTTTATTGCAAATCAATTTAGTGTACTGCTGTCATCCATTTCCTTTATATTTAAAACTAGAAGCAGTAATATTTAAATTTATTTCTTAAAGTCTTGGCATACTTTAATAAGAAGAAAGACTGAGTGGCTGAGCAGAGGGTAAACATTTGATAAACTAGTGTTTTCATGAAAGTGTGTTTAGATGGAAATTACACATTTTTTTTCCTTTCAAAATACTTCAGGACATAATTTGACAAAATAAAGGTGGTGCTGGGGGGAACCGTTAAAAGGAGTAATTCACAGAGGTGGGAGAAAATAAGAGCAAGCATAAACTAGACCATGATTTCAAGCGACAGGGAAAGGTTTCAGTGCTTCCTGAAGGTCTGTCCCCAACTGCACGCAGAGGTACATGAGTTTTGGCCAGACTGTGTACAACGGTGCTCGAGAATGGTGCTGTGCTGGATAGAAGCTAATATCTAAAGCCAACAAAGATCAAGGTGGAGAAAAAATAGAGTCTGGCAATAATGGAAGAAAAGAGAGACAGGGAAGATGATACCTTCACAGACTGAAGGCTCCAAAGGTCGATAAATTACTTCCCCTGTACAAGGAACATGAAGGTTCAGGATGGGAAACAGAGGGTTCTCTCTCCCTGGAATTCAAAGCATGAGGCTCCTCACACTAGTTCTCTCTTCAAAGCCGTGTGACCTGATAAAGGCTGTGTTTAACATGTAGGTGTGAATTTCTCTTGAGAAGGAAGCAGGGGGGAAAAATCAAGCAGGGCAAACACTGAAAAAGATGTCCCACGTGTTCCCAGTTCTCAGGACCACCACTCCAGAGTATGTGCATCTCTTTTAGATGGGGCATATCGCAAGAGATAAGCTAAAACTGTGGGAAGAGGGAGAACAAAAGCTACTTTATCTGCCTTATTAATTCTTAATGAAGAAACATGGTTTAGCAAGGAGCAGTATCATGAGTAGCTGTCTTCAAAGAAGACTATTTTAAACCCGCAGCATTTAAACTGATTTGTAGTGAGACTGTTGAGAAGATGCTAAGACGGCCAAGGGGGCTGAAAACGCAACTGGCACAAGTGTTGGGCTGGGTTGGGGCCGGGGTGGGGAAGGCTGGTTACTTAGGCCAGCCATAGGGTGGGAGCAGGGAGACTTTGGAAGTCGTCGTGGAAGTGAGGGTGAGGGGAGACAGGCATGGGAAGGCAGCAGTTTCCCTGCTGACCTTCCCAACTAAACTTTTCAATGCAGGGCAATGACTCATAGTGCTCATAAGCCTCTGTCCCAGCTTCAAGGGAACTCCCTAGGAAAACACGTGCTCAAATGCCCTACTGCTCTGAGGTCCAGATGTTTAGCAGCTCCCTTGGGAGGCAAATGGTACTTACCTTGCAAAACTGTGATGTTTTCACTGTGATAATAGATCACTCTTTATTACAGTCCAAATAAAATTATTTTTCAAATGTTGAATGGGGAATTACTTGTTTAAGACGTGTTATTTTTGTGAATAATAAAATCTGTACATATCATATGCATGTGGACATAAAAATGCTTAGGGCCTTATAAAATTTGAAAATGATGATTTCAATATTACCCTTTTTTTTATTATTTTCAAACTCTGAAATCACTTTTACTCTCTTTTTCTGTAATCTCACTTTCTAAAGCAGAGCTCTAGACTCCATAACTGCATATATTTACAAGAAAACATAAATTTTAAATAACCCAGATACTGGAACTGTATCTATAGTGAAGATTTTTCTTCTTTTTTTCATCCTGAAAACAAAAATAAAAAATAAAGTTCATAACCAGACCAACACTCACTGTAAAAAATATTATCCTGGAGGAAATTTTTATGCAGGCAAGTTATAAATCCCTGGAAATATTACAGTAGCAAACCACACTGACCTTTAGCTCTAGGATTGCAAATGGTAATGCTATAATAATTGTGTATATCCTTTTACTGTGTGACTCCCCACTCCCCCAGTCTATTAGGGAGCGGGAAATGATGGCCTTTAGCAGCCCTTTAAATTGAAGGTATAGGGATGCCTTAAGATTATTCCCATTTATATATGACCATGTAGTACTATTATTATTTATATCTTGCTAGAGGCACTAGTGGAATGCAGCTGCTCCTATGGGTAGCCTTGTAAAGGAGGGTGCTATGTGTTTTGAGCAAGAATTAAATCTGTACAGATGAGGCTGTATAAAACCTTTCTTTCCATATTTTCGTGGGTTAACACTGCAGGTTCTGAAGAGTGGAGGATTCCATGCAGCATTCAGCACTATCAGAAATAAGCAAGATTTATTGAGGGAGATGGACATTTATATAGCTAGAAATACCCAGCATTATAATAGTTAATGCAAGTTGAGAAATGACTAATCAGAAAAAAAAGCTGGATGTTTAGTGTTTAAAGCACTCTCTAGAAAAAGCCTTTCAACAAGGTCTTGATTGCCTCTCATTGGCACAGTGTGGGGATCTCTTTCACTCTTTTCTAGGGGGACTGGTGGAAGGACTCCGGAGGAAGTGGGCAGGAGAGCTTACCAGCAAAAATTCTCCTGTTTGCTTGATTTTGCAGAGACTGGCACTGCTAAAGATCAAAGATACAATGTAAGTTTGCCAAAGTCAGTGAGCTAAAAGAAAATTATGAGGCCCAGTGATATGCTTAGTTTTCTTTCTTAAAATAATAATTTTTAGGTTATTTATACTATGATACATTTTTCATAAATGTTGCTTCCAAATTTGAACCAGTCAGCTACTCAGTTCAGAAGGCTTTTCTTCTTCTCTATAGACACGTCCAAGAGACAGTCTTTTCTAACCTGTTTCTTTCTGCAGGGTTAAAATTAATGTATATAAAATGTATAAATGTATAAAGTGTATAACATATAGAATAAAACTATTGAGCTATTTTAGTACTTTTCCTGTCATTCATTCAGGGTCCTCTAAAGTTGTCACCAACTACTGTTTCATTTAATTCCCTAGCCTTCAGGGTAATGTAAGAAAATTGAAGAGATTAGGAGCTCTCTCTTTCCTGTTCAATGCATTTGTGTTGCAGTAAATTGGTACCAACCTTCAATCTCATGGTCAGGGCTCTCCAGGGTCCTTTCACTGATATGACAGAGCAGTCAGCTTGATAAATGGTGCACAACTCCTTCAGCATGATGGAGAAAGCTTTCCTCCCTGTCTCTGCAATTGCCTGTTCCAGACTGGAGAGAGGAAGTAATTAGCTGTCTTATTGCACTACGGAAGGCCACTATTCTGTTTACATTGTCTGTGTTAATTAGAAGACCATTTTCCCCCCTTGATTAATTATTTCATGGACAGTGGCAAACACAGGGTATGAAAGATACTGGAGGGAAGGGAGAATACTTAGCTTGGAAAATTATTAACTCTCAATAACCTTAAATAAAACATATTCACTAACTAACTAACTCAGTAAGTTAGTTAAATATATGCTTAACTTCAAGTTTAGGAGTGTTGCTGATGAAGTAGGGGGACTGTGAGCAGTGTTGCATTAAGACCTTACTTGATCACCTTGTAGAATTGTGGCTAATAAATATGGAATTAACACAGGCGCCAATACAAGCACTGAAATAAAGTACAGTAGAAAACATTTAAGTAAATACTTCTCTCCTATTCTGGTTCCTTTTTTTTCAGCAGTTCTCTAGCACTAACTTCCCTGAACTGGCATTGGGCATATGTAAAGACTGAAGAGGGGTCATCTTGGTCCTTTCCACTGCGTGCAAAAATATAAAGGGAAGATGAAGGCTAATGAAAGGTCTTTACAAGTCAAATTTTCAGGTTCTTCTTTCCAGAGAAATTTGGCCTTGAACAGACAGGCATGTGTGTATTTGTGTGTACACCCATATATTTCAAATTTGCTCATGCAGACAGATGATCTAAAAGGACACCATGTGAAATTTATAATAGATGGTTGTCTAGAGGATTTAAATAAACAAATCAAACCACTACTGACAGGAGAGAAACACGTGGAGGATCAACTTGCAGTGGGACAATAAATAATGGGTAAATTTTTTCCTAAATACTATATTAATTAATTACACATCATAGCTGTTGAAGGTCAGGCAGTGTATGTCTTAACAAAGGTTTTATTCAATGCCCTATTAAAAATCTATAACAACTTTGCCCAAAATAGCAATAAATAATGCTGTTAAGCAGGCTAGACATGCCTTTAAATCAGTCATTTACTAAATAGTCCATGAAAAGTGACTGAAGATATTTGGAAAGCATCTGATTGAGGGGTCAATATAGGTTCATTCACAAACTAGGTACACTACAGATTTCAAAACATCACACGTTGCACACCAAAGTCATATTTACTACTGCTGCCTGTTCTAAACCCACTGAAGAACTGACCTGCCATTACACTTCAAACTGTGAGTGGATCACCTTTCCCTTTCTGTCCCTTTGTGCCTCTGGCAATGCACAGGACTGGTAGAACAGCACATGATATAGGCTATACAGTGATTAGTAGTTGCTGGTAAATCCAGTGGGCTGAAGCAAGGACAAAAGGAACAATGTTATGTCTAAAATTCCTTTCCTCGGTGCATTTGCCAGAGCCTTAGGGCTAGATGTTCAAAGCAGTGTGTGCAGTCAGTTGCCTGTAGCCAGTCTTTGGGAATACAAGTTGATTTTCAAATTGCTGAGAATAGATTGTAGGTGCAAAATACATACCATGCAAGATTCAAAAGAAGCTAGAGAAATCCTAGGACTCTGGTTTGAGCTACAATTTTCTTTTCTAAAAGCTCATGTTACCTGTCCTGAGCTTACAAGGACACTGTGGTGGGTTGACCCTATCAAAAAACTGAGCACCCACACAGCTGGATGGGATGGGGAGACAACAGAAGAAAGGTGAGCAGCTTACGGATCAAGATAAATACAGTTTAATAGGCAAAGCAAAATGTGTACATGCAATCAAAAGAAAATAAGGAACTCATGCACTACTTGCATGGACAGGTGTCCAGCCACGCCCTGGAAAGTAGACCTTCATCACACATAACAGCTATTTGGAAAGAAAAACACCGGAACCGCAAATGTTTTCCTTGTTTCCCTCCTCCCCTTGAACCTTTGTTGCTGAGCATGGCAAACTATGGCATCAGATATCCCTTTGATAGTCTTGGTAAGCTATGTTTTCTCTCAGTTTCCTGACCATCCCAAGTCCGCTCACTTTGGGAACGAAAGGCAAAACATCAAGGACCTTGAAGCTGGTCAAATGTTTTTTCAGTAATAGACAAAACATTGGTGCATCAATAGTGTTTTAGACAAAAAAAAAATAAAACCCCAGCTAACATATAGAATATAAGCTCTATCTTAGCTACACCCAGCACAGACAGCAAGAGAGCTGACACCCACCAGTGAACCCTCTTTCAATCAAGATGGTCTTTTTGATGCAGGTTTCAAATTCATTGTTTCCCTAGAAAAAGGTTAATGAAATATTTTTGCCTTCTGTTTTTGTTTGTTTGTTTGTTTGTTTTGTGTTTTTTGGTCACTGCTCTTGCACATCATGGAATTCAGCCTGTTCAACAGTCACACAGTAAACAAGCATCTCTTCTGAGTGCCATGAGGTCTTTTCAAGGCATTTCATCAAGCACTTATTTCCAGTGGAGCCAGTTGATGACAATGGACAGCCATTCACTGTTGATCCTGAAATACATGAGTTCCTGGAAAAATGTTGATAGATTGAATAAAATGTCTTGTGAACTTGCATGGCAAATTTTCATACACCAGTGTCAGGTCACCAAGGGTGCCTTATTCAAACAGAAGAAAATTTTACATGGAGAACAGTTGCTGCAGTTTTATACTACCTGTGTAATAATTCATGACCTGAGTAATAAAGAACTCATTAAAGCTGTTTCCTGCTTTTCCTTTACACATAGACCTCCCAGCAGTTTAAGCCATACATAATGACTTCAAGTATTTTAAGGGATAGTGTTAAAATTATCTATTATTCTTTTATATCTGAAATCACTCTTTTGTTTTCCTTCACTACATTGCTAGCATAACTAGGAAACAATATATTAACCTAATTACATGTTATTTATTAGGCAGCAAGCAAATAAGTCATTCAAAGACAAATCCCTGTAGTTATTCATGGAACTGCTTTGGATGACAAAGATATAGTAAACTGAGCAATCTTGCATTGTATTTATTGCACACTCTTTGTACTAATGAACAATAACAGGCTTTGGTGAAATAATGGCTTCTGTTCCGAGTTGTAGTAAACGTTATAGAGACCATATTCATCAAAAGCATGTCAAAGCCATGGATAACCTTTATTTCTTTTGCTTGCACTTGAGGAATTTGGGTAGCTAGTGAATAGCAATGACTTAGAGGGCTTAATAAACATAATGTAAAATAATTAGTGTCTTTAAAAAATCAACATGCATAATGTACTAGTGGCAGCTTGACCCCTGAGAAACACACAGTGGTAAAGATGTTGGCAATTTATTTTTATAACCCTTACCTTTAGAAAACCCTATGCATTCTCTTTGCTCTCAATATGAAACAGGCTTTCTCTATGTTGTTAAGAAAGCATTAAATCTGCACCACAGTGGGATGAAAATTTCTCGTTAACTTCACTCATCTCTTGGAATTAATGAAGGGTATAAAGCAAAAGAAGGAAATTTGAATATGAAATCACAGAAAGAATGAGATAGGAAAAAATTGGAAGAAGAGGGCTTTGGACTTGGCTCTTTTAAGAACTCAGGGTTAGGTTTTAAGTGCTTTTTAGAGAAGAAATTGGAATCCCTATCTTCTTTCTCTCACATAGAAATCCTACATATAATGATATGAAAACACATTATTTCTTCTTCTGGTGAATATTTATGCTTCAAAGAAGCTGACACAGTAGAAGACTATATAAGAATATCCTTGAGTATGATGGCCAGGGTCATCTCCCAGGAACTGTGTTCAAATACCACTTTGTAATCTAGGTATTACAGAACATGGTCTCCAAAAATCTTGGTACAATACTCTTCTTGAGCACTGAGTCAGAGCTCTAGTTGTCTTTAAGTTGCTCCAGGTCTCACCTGGCAAAAATGAACTAAGAATGTTTATTGAATAAGGCCTTTCATGTGGGACAGACAAGACACTGCAGTGAAATTTGCATCAAGTGCTTAAGGTTACCAAGCTTTCAGAGTCCTGGGGCAACCACAGGAGAAACATATTAAAAACAAGGCAGAAAAATTGCTGAGGAGAATTAACGTTTTCTATGGTTGTACAATACCTGTGAAAAAACTGTGAGCCTACATTTTGAAGTCAGGTACACCCATAAAAATGAACAGGTACTCAGGGTTTGTGGTTTTTTTTGTTTGCCATTTTTTTTGTGGTTTTTTATTTGTTTGTTTCTTGTGGTTTTTTTTGTTTGGTTTGGTTTTTTTCATTTTTTTTTTTTTTAAGTTTTAAACTGAGGGCAGCATTTGTCACAAATAACCTTTACTCTTCCAGCTCAAAATAAGGACTCTCTCCAGTCTGATACAGAATTTCTGGGGACTGATGTTTTGAAACAATTGTACTTATTCTGTTCTAACTCTCTTTACATATTCTAAAATGAAGAATGGCCTAAATTTCCACTGGCGAAAGAGAGATCCAACTGACCCTTTCATAAACATTCATCTAATTTATTAAAACCAACACTGTGTTTATGTTTTTTTGGAGAGTAAGAAAAGTTGTAAGAATAACAAGCTGCTTTTTAACATTGTGAAAAGAATGCCCAGTCTCTAAATGCAGTCCAATAAATTCAGTCTAAGAAGTTTATTTCTTATCCTCATGTTGTCTTTTGAAACATAAATTGAGCAAACCAAATTAATTTACAATAATAAGTACAAACTTCTGTATTTAATTCTTTTAAAAACTTGTGCTTATAGAATAGAATGAATCAGAGAATCATAAA
>JAWWEW010000088.1:37073523-37091412 GCA_035583185.1 Anabacerthia variegaticeps
GTTTGTGACTACGGATTTACTTCTATATATTTTATATTATCTGTATTTTATGCTTCTGTCTCCTTGATGCCTTTAATTCTTTAAATCAATGATTAAAATTAAAAGTTCCAAGAGAGTAAATCTAAAGTAATTTTGTCATTCATATTCATTAAAAGACTTACGACACAAAAATATTCTTTATATGATACTCAGTGGAACAAGTTAGAAAGGAACTATTGTAAAAGAAATGTTTAATTTCTTTAGTGCTATATAAACATTACTGTAATGCTGCTCATGTTTTCAGAACCTGAGTTCCCTTTCTCCCCATAATTCTATTCCTGGATGGATATAATGCAGTAGTTCTCAAATAAAACAAATTGCACCACAGGTTTTGAAACATGAAATAGTCCAAATGAGACTAGGAATCCATGGCATGTTGTCATGGAGGTCAATATAGACAGTCCTACTCAGTTGTGAATAAAACCCTTGAGAGAGATTACTATATTAATCTCCATTCATAGTCAAGCTTAAGGAAACAGTGCAAATCAGAGGAAAAATGCTAAATGTCTTCATCTCTAGTGTTATCTTATTCCCAGGTATTTTAACCCATGTTTTCACAAAATTTCACTAGTTGTACCTATATGGTCTTGGAGGCCACTGATCCTTGGTTTCTCTGTCTCACACAGTTCTTGAACAATGCTCAAGAGGCAGTAGAGACAGTAGGGGATTAGGGATAAATTGCTTGTTCATCAAGTCAGTTTTCTCAGGTTCACATAGCTCTGCACAGACGTGATTCAGAGATTCATGTTAGACACTTTTGAAGAATGTGTCATTGCAGACTTTCCATACATTGTTCCTCCCTTCCTGTCACACAGTACTTTCTGAAGAACTCACAGAGAATTTGTTCTACACAATGCTACAGCTGCAGGCCACCCATTTGTTTCAAGTACTTTTCCTGAAGATTTTGGTTTCAAAAGTTTTGAACCCATTCATTAAAGATCTCTCTTTTTTGTGTGTGTGTATTTTTCTTTTTTGTTTTGTGTTTTTCTTTTTTTTTGTCTTGTTTTTGTTGGTTTTGTGGTTTGGGGTTTTTTTGTTTGTTTGTTTGTTTGGGGGTTTTGTTTGGTTTTTTGTTTTGTCTTTGGTTTTTGGTTTTTTTGCTAAAGAATTGTACCAGAGAAGAAAATATCTTTTGTTCAAATAAATGTGAATATTTTGGTTATCTTTTAGAAACCATCAGAAGAATGCCATTGTAACTGACTCATATAAAACCAATGTTGAACACTGCCAACTAGGAATGCTCAGGAAAAACATTCAGTATGACACTGGAGAGGGGAGAAGTGTGAACATACCAGATTTATGGTATAGAGTTGTCAGCAAAGGACTGCCAGTAAAGAGATGACCCTCTTTTATAGGCTTTTCAAATTCTGAAGATTATGCAGGAAGAAGTATGGAAAAAACCCATTCCTAGCTAGTTTTAGAAAGTTCAGTCAAATGGATTAACAGATCACTGGGATGCTCCAGCTGTTATGCAGCAGTATGGTACATACAATCAAGGAAGAGACAGTTTCCTCACCAGTGGCTGAATTCAGCACAAAAATAGGATCAGTTCTCTGTACTTCACTAACTTAGACTATTTCCAGTTTTGAAGTTTTGAAGTAATAATATAAAATCATTGAAATTGCACCTTGGTTTACATCTTACAAATTTATCTATTATTATTTATTATTTTTTCTTTTAGAATCAGAAAAGTTTATTTCCTGAAAGAACCTTTTTTTCATTCTTTCTGACACAATTAAAATGAAAAAATGCAATTATTTAAGCCTTTTACAGAGTAGGAAAGTATATGATTTGGGCTTATTCAATATGAATCGCTTGGTAAAAATAAGGTACTAACTGAAATGTGAGTTATGAACATTCCCAACATGGTTTTTTCCCCCTAAAGATTATGAAGATATGGACTACCTAAACCCCAAGCCAAAAACTAAAATAAAGACTGCTCAAATACCTGACCTCAAGTGGAACCTGAGACATAAAATTAAGGCAGTTACTTCCCTTCTGAATTACATTGCCATGGATTCTCACAGAACTGAAAAAGCCAGAATGTGGGGCAACTGTAAAAAGATCATCTACTCCTCTAGCTTCCAAAATCTCTTTTTTAATCCATTCTTATCTAGACTGTAGTCTTTAGAAGACAAAATCCGCCAGCCAGAAAATTAACAAAACAGGATATTAACAAAAAATAACTACTTTGTCTGAAGTACAAACACAATTTCTTCTGTTAAATGAAATGACCTAGCCAAAGCAATATTTGTCAGAGGAGTTAAGACCAGCGATTTATGGACTAGCTGTCATGTAATACAAGATGGAAGCTTTAAAATTATACCAGGCATGGTAGGAATTCTAAAAGTTAAAAATAATTAAGATAATTCAATTTGAAGAGTATTATGATCTACTGTACATTCAGAGGGATCAAAGGTCATGTCTGTCTGTTAAAATTGTCCATATATAGAACATGAATAAATAATTCACCTTGGCCTCAGAAGACTCAAGGATTAAAATCAATTATTACAAAGATTTGTTGTTGCTGTTGTTTTGCGTATAATGATAAAGATGCTACCCTGCTGAATCTTTAGATTAGGTTTTCTTCACATCTTTAAAGGTAGTTTAAATCTACCACCTTGAGTGTGTATCACTTTAACACCTTCAGCAAAGTTCTTCCCCATCAGCATTTTATTGACTACTAAAATATGTTTTGTAATTATTTACAGTCTAAATCATTCCAAACTTGCTGGCAGTCAGGTTCCCAATGAAAAGTTCTTGACATGATCAGAAAGGATGAAGGAAAAAATCCTCAAACAAACAGATGATAAAGGTGGATATTTTCAGATAACTGTATTTTTTTTCTAGAAAAATCAGTAATTAAACAGTAATGACGCTTAAGAACTGAGTCAAAAGTCAGATAGCTGAAATTGTTCTGGAATTCTTTTAAGAAAGAAGCATTTCAGATTTTTGGGGAAAGAAAGTGCGCAAGATGAGGGAAACACTTTCAGACTTGGGGATGTGACACATTAGAATTCCAAAGCAGACACTGATCAGTATTAAGCAATGAGATTTCATTTGCAGATCTCATGTAAAATTAATTTTCATAATTCTCTTAGTTCCTGTCTACATGTAGAGATTTTTTTTCTCATTATCTACTTTATTAACATACTTGAATTCTTCTGTTCGCTGTCTGGGAAGAAAAGATGAGAGAGAGGTATTTTACTAAGACTCACTGAAAAATGCACTCTCAAATCTCAAACCACTGGTCCCATGAACTGAAACACAGTTCCCTCTAAGAACATTACTATGTCATAAAAAAGGGAACAAAGTATTAACTGTTCCACTGAATAATCAAGTGAAATTATTGCTAAAGTCATGCAGTTATGCTGGTATGTAATATTTAAAGTACTTCTTATGGAATGAGATTTCCCATTTAAAGTTCACAATTCAGTTTGACACATTCCTCTTAATAGTATATTTAGAAGACACAGACTGAGAGATAATGCCATCAGCAGTGACCTATTAGCTCCACATCAACAAGCAAATTCAACACAGTCACTCCTACTAAATACACCTGAGTTTTTCCATTTAAGTATCAGGAACAGTCTGATTGCTTAGCTAGCAAGATATAACAAGATTACAGCCCAAGGAAGGATGGCTACAGGCTGTTGTCACATTCACTCTAACTCATATTAATAATGTCTTCTGATCTATCTCCTACTCATGATGTGCAAAGGGATAAAATAACCCCAAAAATCAACATACTGATTTTATTTTTCTGTCAGCATTATAGCAAAGGAAGAAACAGGAATTTATGCCACTACTTCATCAGTTTGGAGGGGTGGGGAGGGAGGAAGAAGCCATGTGTAATCCATATCATATACAGGTTATATGACTGAGGTGTTTACCTTAGGAGGAATTTGAACATCTTTGGCAAACCATTCCTGTCCCATTCCCTGAGGCTAGCAATGTCTTATCAATGGGCAACCAGACTTCTAAGTAAATTAATATGAACATGAGCATGGCTTCCTTTTATCAAATCCTTGCATTTTCATTTCAGTTTGGAAAAGATACATGAAATTAGAAGAATATGGCTGATTGGTGCTGTTTAAACACACATTTTCTCAGCAGGAAATCACAAACAATTTCATAGTATGGTCATATGAGGTTTGCTATAACTGGAGGTATGTTAACCTGAGTTATTAAAACAATGCGTGGGCCACAATTTGAACAATCTGATATCTCAGAAGTTTTGGAGACAAGGGTCAGTCAAAACAGCAGTAGCTGCCAGGAAGTTACTTAGATTATCCATCTCTTTGGTCCTTAATCTTAAATATCACCAAAATATACATAACTATATGTATATCTTTATATTTTTGTGATATTCAGGATTCAAAATACAGGTGGGAGTACAGGTTTGTTATGTTTAAGTTTTTTCCTGATGGTCCTCAGTTAAATCACAAGAGAAGTAATATATACAGACAGGTAGAGTGACTGGATGACAAATGTACTCTGTCTATATTCCAGAATGCTTAAATTTTGTCTGTGAGTTTCCAACCTCAGAAAAGACCATAATCCTAGAATTCTTTGTTATTGCTGCCTACACTGAAGTTGTAATACAGCCATGAAGTTTCAAATCTTCAGAAATAGGTTGGACTTGGAAATTCTAGGTGAGACGCATTCATTGGTAAAACTGCAATTACTTACTACTCACTCTTTTAGTCATGAGTCCTTTATGATTATTTAAAAATCTAACAGATTTTGAAAGCTCTAGTCCACATATATGACGTGGACTAGATACACAGGATATGTTTTTTGCTAGGAAGTTAAAAAGCAGACACACACTGTGGGTTGTATAAACATTTCTCAAACCTAGACACACTCCAGGCCATTATTTCTGGCCCAGAAAATTCAGTGACCCCAGACAGATGCACTGCCAAGAAAGTGAAAGGTGGCCATCACAACCACAGAAAATGGCCAAAGAAGTGGCAGCAGAAAGGAAGCAGATTTAGACATTGATTCAGCAACTTGGCAGAATCTGACAGCAGGCATTCTGTGAACCCCAAATGGATTTTGAGAGCATCCGCAGTTGAATGTAAATGTTTCCTCCAGTGTGGCAACACTTGTCGACACAGAATGGAGCCAATTCTACCTTTCGTAGAAAAAGAATAAATTGCATTTAGTGTGTATAACTCCATGGCTCTGGTGCAGAGGGCAACACTGAGGCCACACTTGGAAACACTCTTCAAATGTCTGATTTTAAGACCATCTAGCATTTTCCCAAGTTTTTGGAAAGTATCTTGTCCTAGACATAGTTGAAACATAGTTGAAATGCCCTTTCAGTGAATGAGGGGAAAAGCTCCTCATCTTAATTATTGTTACAGATATCTGAGTAAAATAAACACATCATACTGTATCTGGCCTGCATACAAGCTAGTCTTTCCTTGAATAAACTTCTAAAAAATCTAAGCAGTGCTTCAGAGGAGAAAAAGCTTTCTATCTGAGAAGAAGTGTCACATACTCATATGCCCTTAGAACCTCAGGAAGCCAATATCCTTTATACAATGTACTGTAGAGATGAAGAAAAACATTTTTTACCAATTTATTCGGTGTATAAGTGGTTGAAGGTAGAAGTTTTGCAGTCAAGCCTTGAATAAATGAGGTCTTCCTTTTTCAAGCAGCATAACGCTGTCGATTCCCTTCAACATTTAGGCTGCTGCATGTGGGAGGGAGGAAGGGAGGGAGGGAAAGAGGGCTTTGCTGCTGCATGTGGGAACAGGATTCCTGCCTTTGTCAAGCTGGCACCCTTGCCTTTCAGCACACGCTCTGCTCCACTGACATTCATTGGCTTCAGCAAGAGAGAGATCATCTGAAGAAGCTCAGACAAATATTTGATTTGGATGATTATCCTGCAGGTGTCTCATCATCACCATGATGCTTGGAATTACTAATTATTTTCCTTCCATTTATGCATATCTTGCCATGAATACATATATTATGGTATAGTTAATTCAGATTATTCTGTGACCTCTTGACCACTGTTTTCAAGAATAGCCCACTAATGGGGAACAGCATGTGTTAGAGGAGAGAATAAATGCTAGGGTTGATCCCAGCAGAAGACTTAGTTCATCTCCTTCCCATCAATTCTTTCCATTTAATAGAATACTACTTCAGTAATTGTAATGAGGTATCTACCACTTTTCCTCACTCCATTTTGGTAAGCCTTACAACCACACATGTCTAGCATTAGCAGCTGTAAAAGCTGTGCCCAACATAAATAAATAAATAATCATGTGCCACACAGGTATTATTATTTTTTAAAACTGTTAATTGCATGAAGTATTGTTTAATTGTCCAGATTCCTTGGCTGGCATCAGTCAGATTCTAGCTTGACCTTTCACAAGGATCAAAGAGGATACAATTTTGTGTACAGATAATGAAAATAATTTTTCATCACAATACTCCCCACCACAACCTGCTTTTCTTCCAGGTGACACTGAAAGCAGGATAGACACCTTAAAAAAATAATACGTTAATGGTATTCAAACAATTACCACAATTTATTGATTTTTTTTGCAAAACTAAGAAGGTAGTTTTCTTTATTTATGGAATGTCTGAGTATAAATGAAGATAGAAAAGCAAACTGTTAACATCTTACCCCATTACAAAATCAAGTTAAATATCAAATGACAGAAATGAATTCTGCCAAGTCAGTCTTTTTTCCAGTATAAAACATACACTATCCTATTGAATAGTGGTGGAGACAATGTTTCACAAATGATCAAAATTAAAATATCTTATAATATTAATTGATATTTCCTAGATAATATTCTGTTCTATAAAGGTTCTTGTTCTTCTGTGGCTCAGCTCAGAGCAAAAACAGTTTTGAGACAGCAGGTCGTCCCCACAGGAAGGAAGCTGTGGTTTTTCAGTCACTTCTGAAAATGACATTTGGGAGAATGTAGTACTGTTCATATTTTGGTGGGTGTCTGTACAGATTTCACAGGCAGGAATTTTTTTTATATAGTAGTGACACATTATGTGATTATGCCTATGTGTATAATTAAGTGGTTACAGTATAGACATATTACTGCTTTTTAATGTCAGCAGCAGAAGCCTCTTTGCTAGGCATTGAAAGTGCTTCACTTCAGCAATTAGTAAAAGTCAGCATGTGACTTTGTATTCAGACTTTACATGTACTCCAATCAGGTTATTTGAGAGATACCAGAGTTACAAGATAAGCTGTAGTTTCTCAGCAGCCCATCTAATATCCAAAATTATATGCTTACACAGTTAGTACATGAGAGTTTGTGTTCAAATTGTCATGAATATGGGCATGATACAGGCAAGAACATGCATCCCTTAGTAGGCCCCAGCAGAGGAAAAGCAGTCAGCTTCTTTATTTCTGAGCAGGCACCAAGCATCAAATGAGAAGAGGGTGCTTAGAGTGTGCTCTCTCCTATTCCTGTTTACAGACCGTGTTTGGTGTTCCCAACTGTTGGTCCTACCCCTGTGAACCCACAGCATTTCATTTGCTGTAGTTGGCACTCTGTTAAAGGGACTCCTAAAATGCTGCCTCTTGTGCTACCATTTTTCTACTGTTCTTATGGAGACAATCAGAAAGTGGCCAGTGAAGAAGGCTGAGCAGCAGCAAATCTGAGCTGAAGTATCAGAACTCTGTGTGCGTTTGAAAAAAACAGGTATTTCTTCCTGAAACAGAAGACATGGAAAAGATGAGTTAGCTGCATAAAACTGCCCCAGAAAAAGGGACCAAGAACACATGTTATTGTGCATCCCTGGGACTCATGCTCCAGTCTCTGTTTATTAAGATGAATCTCTGATCAAAGATATTGGAATATTGGAGCCTGGAGGGAAGTGGCAACACCATAGCTGCAAAATATAGTCTTAATGAGATAACTTGAAGGCCCTCTGCTGTTAAAAAAAAAAAAAACAAAAAAAACCAAAAAACCAAAACAAAACCCAAAAACCAAAACAAACAAAAACCACCAACCAAACCAAACAAAAATCCCAAAACAAACAAACAAACAAAAAACTCACCATAAAACCCCACACAAACAAACAAAACCCCCCAAAACAAAACAAAACAAAAAATGTCTCTTTGTGATGGTTTAGTTTTCTTGGTTTTGGTCTAGGCCTTCCCTGGTAACCAGGTCATAACTAAGGAAATATTCCACACCACTCCTTCACATAATCAGGTGTATATAATTACAGGAGGAAGGTTTCCTCTCTCTCCCTTTGTGTGCTTGGAGGACATCAGCTCTCTGTGTCAGCTTAGCTCTTATCTATATGAGCTGAGTCCTACTGGAGAAACTGTTGTCCCAGCTGCACGGAGGGGAAGGACCTGCTTCTCTTAACGGGAGTGTTGGTGAGAATTTATTGTATTGGTTACTTATTGAGCTTTTCCCTTAGCTTACGAGTGTGTGTATCTGTTTGGTTTGTTTTTACCCATTTTTGTCCCATTTCCCTTTCCCTTTTCCCCCTTTTTCCCTTTTGGAGTTGTTTGGGGTTCTTGTTCTGTAGATTCATAGTGTTTGATTGTATATAACTGTAATGCATGTGAATATATATATATATATATATACTTGTACTACAATTGTCTTTTAGGGTACTTTTTTTTCCTTCTCTCTTGGGACGGGGGAATCTGTGTGGCCGGCAGTTGGGTTTGGCAGGGAGCCAACCCAAACCTCCACACTCTTGTGGAAAATGGTTTACTTTTCTATCTAAACTAGAGTAGGATGTGTAGTTGCTTCTGAAGCCTTTCAAATTTATCAGCAGCTTCTGGAAACAGTTTAATTTGATGTTCAACTGAAATAATAAATCTTGCCGATTGCATACATAAAAGGCAGTTGATTCCTTCCTCAAGCTTGTTTTCAGAGGCAACGTCAGTCCAGATCTGGCTTGAAAGGACACCTAGAATTAAAGCATATTTGCTGACTGAGTCTCCAAAGGCAATCAACACTAAAAGTCAGTAGGAAGAAAGAAATAGCATGCTGCTCTTTGGGATAATGGTTCAAGGTGAACATGAATCAGACAGCATTCCCTCATTTTAGCATGAAAATGTCCACTTGGTTTGAGAACTTCTCTTCACAGACAGCAACCTAGTAGAGACTAGAAGACAGATGTTTCCAGACTCAGTAATGGAAAGTGACCACTATTAATCAGTTTTATTGTATTTGTTAGGTTTTAAACTGCTCAAATACTTATATCCAAATACTTCTGCACCCTGTGTAAGCAGCGGAGACACTGGGAGCACAGTAAGGGGCACAGAGACAAATATTTACTCTTGGCAGTGACAGGTTTAAAGTAGCTTGACCCCTTCCTATTGTCTGCCAGGCCCCGGGGCAGGTAGTGCTAAGTAATGCCACAAAACAGCAGCATACTGGAGGCATTGTCATTCCCAAGCAACCCTAACTTCCCTGCCAGGAGAGACAAACCGGCATTTTCCCCTCTATTGCAGGGACTAAATAACCCACAGCTTTTTCTGTTCACCTCAGCCACAGCAGCATCTGCTTAATTTCCTTGGACTTAGAGCTGGGCGGCCCCAGCCGTGCACTGTCTTCTGGATGTGGCCCAGACATAGCAAGCAGACTTTGACCTAATATGATTTCTGATAAGGATCAACTTGTGTATCAGTCTGAGACAATTTGGAGGAGTGGAGACCTCGGACAAAAGTCTTCTTCTGATTCAATACCCCTGGTTCTCTCCAATACAGATAGAGAGAGAGATCAAATATGGCTGGATGTAAGTGGGAAAAAAGTACTCTTTACCATAAAGAATGCTAAATAACAATACTGATAAAACTCGGTTAAGATAAGCAGAAAAATCCCAAGCTCCTGCCCACCGGGCCAAAACGGGATGCTGGCTGGCATTCCCCAACCCATTAAAACCTGGCAGGAATGGTTTGGAGGGTCAGTGCTGGAGTGAGGCTGCAGTGCCAGCACAGGTAGTCAGAGCAGGACTCCCAGGAGACTGGAAGAACCCACAAGAGACCTGCCAGATCCAGCGATGAGACCTGGCTGCCGTAACTCTGATGGTGGTTGTAGTCCTGGTCCACCAAGGTGGTGGCAGAAGCTCCGGGTGGTAGAAGTCCAATGGAGTGAAGGAAGGAGACCCTTGATCTGCTGAGTGAAGTCCAAATGTGGTCTTTTTTTTGGCTCAGGGCAGATGGGAATGCCTCTGATAGCTCCCCTGGGGTGGGGAGTTCTTCATTGTATGATTAATGCTGGATCAAGGGACATTTCAAGAGTCTGACACCTTCTAAGATGTTAAGGCTGCCTGTTATGTCAGCACAGGTGGATCCATTATGGCCATCAGCAGAGATGGATATCTTCAGGCCAGGTGTGGGAATTGTTCTGACGCCTCCCCTAGGGGAGTTATCACAGATGAGTCATTTATGTAAGGACAAAGAAACACGCAGCTCATAGCCTTAAGGGACAGGTGTACATGCCTTCAACGTCTGGATTATCTGAGTCATCAGCATTCCAGTCTTGTGGATACATTTTTGTAGTAGGATAATGGAGTACCGTCCTTAAGTCACCCCCACAATTTAAATTAGTAGGCATATTCAGGGAAAAGAGAAAAGGTGGATATCAAGTTTTTCTGTAATTCAGGACACAAGGGGAGAAGAAGGAATCCTAGACCGTTGCTAGTCAGGGTTTACAGGTCTGGATTTTCTCCTGTGCTCCTGTTCTAGAAAGGCATCTTGCATTTCTTAAGTACAATCTATGCAATATTCCTTCTGTTTCATTTTCTCCAGCCTATACAAGAAATCTTTTGGCACTGCATTTCTCAAGTCCCCAACTAACAAAGTGGTAATACATACATATATATATACATGCATTTATATATATATACATTTATATGTATGTATGTATTATATGTATTTCCCACACCAAGATGTGAAACATAAATAGAAAGACACTGAAGTTACCAGTGCTCTACTGTGGCTGTTTAGAGATAGCTGCTGGGCACACAGAGGTCTTGTTGTAATAGCTGTAATCCTTCACTCTCTAAAAAGTGCAAGAAAACCTGGATGTTAAATATAAAATAATACTTTTCTTTCTAATTCAGTTTCCAGCTTGAAATGTCATTTTACTTCATATCAAACTGAACATAAACTGGACTTAAAAGAGAAGAGTGCGAAATATTAAACTTAGACAACAGGAATAAAAACAACCACATTGGTATGCAACCTGAAATATATAATTTAGAATGGCGAGCCAATCAGAAATATAATATCTACGCACATCAATATAGAAATATTTAAAAATTAAGGTAAATTGAAATAGAGAAAACTAAATTAAATTTTGAATTTTTAAAATTTTCATTTCTCACAACCAAAAAATGCTTTTTACTACATTACCTGTTAAGAATTGTATGGAAGTTTAAATGTATCAAAGTTTTACTAACAAATAATTTTATAAGTAATTTGTTGGTATAATTTCTACAAAGAGAGAAAAGTCATATATGATAAGCCTTTCAAAATGTCACACAGTAACAGAAACTGATTCAAAAGCATTTTCAGAGCCTGCAAATTTGGCCTAACATATTTTCTTGTGAGAGAAACAAATTTAAAATAAAAGAGGCTGAAGAACAAAATAGAACCAGGGAGAGACCTGATATATATAAAGGCAGAATGAGATTATATAGTTCATGAAGGATGAATTCAGAGACACACAGAACAATTTAGAGAAAGTAAATCAACAGCTCTGATTTATTCTTCCAAACAGCGTGAGAGTGGGCAAAACCAGAAAGCAACCAAATTTCAGAAAGACTTTTTGTCTCTAGTTAATTTGTGGAATTCATTGCAATAGCTTGCCAAGGTTTGGAATGTGGCTAGTTAGATTGTTAATAAGCATAGCCAGAAGTTGTACAGAGTATAAACATGTTTTTACAAAGACATAAATTTCATGTCAGCTACATCTTTTTTTTTTTTTACTTTTTATGGGTTATTGCCAACGATTATACAGGTTTTCTTGAAAATAGGGCAATAATAATGTACTGAACTTCAATGAAAATGCCATTTTTTCCCTTTTATATATTTTGTTTGTTGGGATCTAAATCTTCTGAAGTGAAACAAGTCATTTCACATGGTTGTTGGGGTTTTTTTGTGATTTTTTTTTTGTTTTTTTTTTTTTTTTCCCCAGCCATTTTTAATAAAGCAATGTAATGTAAATGAAAAGAGAGAGCTAGTTACTGTTCCAGTGAAACTGTGGAGAGGAAGATAAAATGATGACAGTAGTGAGTTTTGATGAAGAGTTGTTCTGGTCACCATCTGAGGAGAAAGGAGGTGAGAACCCACCAATAAAACTTCACATGGTAATTCTGTCTGCCTGTGCCCCACAACATACTGCCTTCATAGTGAGGATATAATTAAGACCTACCAGTCTCTCCTACCTCCTACAAATTTGGTATTTTTGGATCTGCACACAGCTCTCATATCCAATTCCGGATTAATTTTACTGTTACAGCCTAATCTGTTCTCAAAGAGCCAAATGACAGCTTTAGTCAAGGGTCATGCTGGAACTAAAAGGACAGGCAGAGTTACTTTCCTTTCCTTCCCTGTATTTGGGTATAGGGTCAATGGTATTTTCTTGGACACTCAGCACGGGGCTTGTGAATGACCAGTGTTGGTAGGAGAGGGTGAACACCCTTCCCAATAGAAATAGAGGGGAAAAAATAAACCTGCAAGGTTTTACAACTCCATTCGTGCACATTTGAGAACCCAAACATTTGGGGTTTATTTTTTAAATGTCTTCCAAAGATGAGACTGGCAGGTCTGTCCAGCTTTTCTGGATACATTTGGAGAGACAGTGGACATATCTGGTGTGTCACCACCTGTAACAGTCAGCAACTGTTTGACTGGTAGAAGGCAACTGATCACCTCCAGCCCAGGTCTGTCCCCTGTGTGCCACTCGTGCTGGATGCAACAATACTGTGGTGGCAAGGAAGAACTTACAGTGCGGCTTCCCAGGAGGTTTCAGAGTCCATGTTGGTCTTCTTCCCACCAGCTGTTAGGAGTGCTTGGTTTGACCTCTGGATGCCAAAAAAAATGTTTGTGTTCGCAGAGCAGATATAATCCTGGATGGAAGAATAAGGTGGCCACAATGGGTATATAAAAGCGGAAGAGTCCAGCACTGCCCTAAATGAAGCCTCAGAGAACACTGGAGGAGAAAAGTACCCTGTTGGGGCATCCAGAACCCAGGATAAAGCAGGCACTTTGGGTCCTGGTTTCCTCCTCTTGGAACCATAACCAAACAAGGGAGAGGAAGGAGGGGCAATAGAGGGTCCCTGTGAAACAACAGTGGGCAGAGAGACCTGGCAGCATGTCCAGAAGCACACCAAAGTGGGAGCACGCTGGCTGCCACTGCAGTTCTTACCAAAAAGCTGAAATCTAAGGGGAAAAAATTCACACAAACAAACAAGCACAGGACATAATTATAGTTTTCTAGTATAAAGTCCCAGTAAGGCTCAGGTCACACAGAGCTTGGAAAACCACTGCTCACACGCTCAGTGGCAGGCACCCCCGTTTTCCTGGTTTTGTGCTCCCTAATATGCCTATTGTCTTGTAGCTGATAGGAAAAGCAGCGCAAGAAAGTGGATCTCCTCTCCCTCTCAATAACCTCCATTGCTCTCTGCCTGCTGCTGAGGGGAACTGCAGGACTTAAACGGGGTGCAGGGGGTGGGGCAGGGAATTTAAATGAAAAAGGAAAATAGAGGGGGACTGCCACAGCACGCAATTCAAAAGCAAACTCGTTTCACCAAAGGACTGTTTTCAAGGCCCAGCCATGGCAACAAATAGCCTTCCTTCAAGTTCACCTTGTAGTGCAGAGAAAAGAAGCAACCTGCAGCCCTCAATGAGGGTGAGCAATGGAGGGGTGGATATGAGGATGGGAACATAGTATAAGAGAGGCAGAGAGGCGGGGAGGGAGGGAGAGCGGGGGAAGGGGGAGGAAGAAAAGAGAGTGCAAATCCAAATGTCGATTTGTAGACACAGTGAGGAGAGCCTGCTGGCTGACAGGCTGATTTATTGGATTCTTCCAGTTAATCACTGCCGGCCTGTGGCCAAACGGATCTCCAGCAAAGCTGAAAGGCAGCTGAGGGAAACAGGCTTATAAGCATAAAGCCGCATAATGGTGTTCAATGAAGTGTGAGACTTTTAGTTCAGTCTCAGTGAGCCGGCCGCATTGCCGGAATGTCAAAGAGGGATTGTGGGTGGAAAAATTATGGATTTAAACTGCTAGCTGTAAATGAGGTCAATATGTCTGGTTCATAAACAGTCCGAGGCTATTCCAAGAATGCAGTGAGGGGGAAAATTAGCGTGAAGCCAACACTGTAGACAAACCTCATTGAGATATAATTGCAGCTATAAATACAAGTGAAAAGCTTACTGAGTGCAATAAAATATAGACACGGTTTTTTATATCTCTCCCCCCACATATTTCCTTCTTTCAATCTATGCATTTGTTAAGTGTTGTGCATCTATAATGTTTCCCCCCTCCTTCCTCTTCTTTTCCCTCTGACACCCAGTGTTGAAATTAATTGAGTGTTCTTGATCTCCCATTCCATTTTATTCAGGCAAGATTGGAAAAAATCAAAAGAGCACATCTAAAGCATTTTCTTCCCTTTTGCTTTTCTATTTGAATCAGGTTGAAATGTGTTAGAAAAAAAAAAAGGCACTGCAACTTTTTTATATCTTAAAAAAATGCAGTAAAATGTCTTTTTAAACGAATACATCTGTTAGATCATTTGAATCTCAATTTAATGAGGTGACATCAAAGGCAAGTATTGTATCCTACGGAGAGTCTCTTTCATGAGTTACCTGGTCTTTGCTCATGAAACATTGACTTTAAATTAATGTGATGTTTCAGATTTTCTTTTTTTTCCCCCTGTAGGTCTTTTATTACTGTATGGCAGGGGGAGGAAACAGCACCAAAGGACAGGAGGACAGACACTGAGCAATATGCCTTACCCAGTTTAAAACTGATACAGTAATAAATTGAAGTCTAATGGCTATGGTCAGGCTGTTTTTTCCCCCTAAGCCAATTGATTTAAATGGCAGTAATTTGGCTAGCAAGGCTAGTCCTGTTTAAATTAAAGCCATTAATATAATAGCACCGGTCTTGAATTAAATCCATCTGTAGCAGAGCCTCCACCGGTCAGTGGTTTAATTACTGTCCAGGGATGTCCTGAAAACACCCACATTCATACAAACAGGAATAAGAGATTAAAACCAGGATCCAGAAAACCTCCTGTTTCACTCCGATGTAAGAAGCAGACATCTGTTACAGTCAAGGAGGGGAAAATCAAAAATCTTTATTCTTCTTCTAGAAGCACAATATGCAAATTCTTTATGTTTTTGCAAAATCCTGCCCCTCCCATGCCTTCTCCTCCCCTTGGCAATTGCATTTAAATTTGTTGGCCCGATGATCTGGACGCGTGTTGACCAATGTAAAAAGTTTCTGAAAACACTGAAATGTATCTGAGGATTAGCATCCAGTACAGAAAGCTTATTCTTGGCAGAGGCCTTCACAATGTGGTTAGGATTGATCTTTTAACTTCCTCCACCATTGTTCTTGATTCCTACTGTGGCAGGCTGCTATGTATTGTGAGGCATTTTCTTCCTTACTTGAAGAACTATGCAGGATTTTCTTTGGACCTATTTAATGTCAAGCTTTGCCTGTGGGAACTAGAGGATACAAGTCTTCCATTTTAAAGAAAGCATCTTTGTGCTTCAGTCTCACTTTTATGAGATCAATAACACCTTCAAAGTAGTTCTTCTTTTGAAAACCGCCTTATAGTTTCCCTCTTTAACAGGCAACTCCACTGTATCAAAAAGACTGAGTTTATTCTATATTTTGCTTGGTTATGTCCCACTGACTTACTTATGGCTGTTTTAAGTTATGATTCATCATGGTGAACATCAGTCAGCTTCAGGTGAAGTTGTTTGCTTCACTGGACAGGAGATTAGTGTTGAGACTTGCATGTAATAATAAATGTTATATTTTTGTCTGAACTTAGGTTTGCACTTTGCAGTAAAGGGAATGAATGTTGTTTAGGATGAAATAGCACCAGATATATTCTGTATCCCTTTGTGTATATAGCTGAAGAATCCAGAATGCACTCCTAGTTTTTAGTAATTTTTCACAATTCCCTGTCTCAGCATCTCTGTACAGACAGCAAAAAAATAACAGACTGTTTCACTACTGTCTGCACCAAATGATCCTCCAGTAATTCTACCCTATAACCATATGGTCCTCTGAACTAAAAAGAATGAACAGCACATTCTCAGCGTTTTCCTAGACAGTGCTCATAAAGCTGCCTCAGTTTAAGGTTGCCTGACATTTTCCATTAGGAGTCCCTGTTTTAAGTCAATTACCACTCTATTTAACTGAACAGAAGATTTCTGTGTGTCTATGAACTTTTATGGACAGTAAAGGATGGTGACGTCTAGAGGTTTTGTCATTCAGAATTTACTGTATTTTTGGGAGCATAAAGTTGTGTCCTTTTACTTTGTCTGAGGTACAAAATGCTATGGGAACTCCATTAGTCATATGCTTAGGTCAGACAAGTTTTGCATGTGTAAAGTGTTCAGAGATACAGCACGTAAAAATCACTGTGACCAAGGGGGACAAATTTTTAAGTGTTTAGCAGGTTTGGTCTGTCCATGTTCTCCTTGACCAGACACATAACAGTGTAATACTCCAGCATTACAAAAGGCCTAGTTTAATATGCAGAAATCAGAGGGAGAATTTATTAGCTTGGGTTCAGTCCTGAGCTAACCCATGCACGAAATTTCCAGTCAATTGAGAATTTGTGCCGAGGAAACCCATATCTTCAAGAAACAGACCATGAGGACATAACCTTAGCCTGAAACCTTAAAGAAGAAAAGACAATTAATTAGAATGAAAAAAAAAAATTGAATTCAATATATAATCTTATCCCAGAATGGTCACACAAATAAATGCTTCCACAAAACTGTATGAGTCATCCACCAGTCTGTCAAAGCAGAACTCTCCAGTTGGGTCAGTTCTTCTATCCTGCAGCAAAGCTGTTCTTAAAGAAATTACCTCAATCAACATCCAGGCATATATTTCTAGCCACATTTCAGTTGAAAAGTCAATGTGACTTTTTGAGTCCTTAGAAAAAGGAACTGTATATAAGTGTGAGTTTGGAATCAGTAGGTCTAAGACCCTGGTCATGAAGCTGAGCTAAGAGTACTTCTTTTAAAAATATTTAAGATTCCAAAATTTCACCCACTGAACTTTTGTAGAGCCTTTGGTTCTTAATACCTTGAGATAGCCTAAAGAGAAGTAGCTACACAGTTTTCTCAGGAGACATTTTTAATATTAGGAGGAAATAAGGATTTTGGCAAAAATTTAAAAGCATAACATACAACTAAGAGAGCATTTCACAAACCACTGACTCAGCACACATCAACACACAAAACTTAGTGACATCCAACCCACGAATTTTAAGTTACCAAAAATATTAAGTAAGAAACAAAGAAAGAAAGAAAGAGAGATTAAAAGAGTAAAGAAAGAAAGAGATTAAGAAACAGGAGAAGACAGCTATCATCAGAGTCCTACAAAAATCTAGCTCCACAGGGCAGACAAGTCCCAAGAGAAAAGGCAAGCTGGAGCCAATTTGCTCTTCTATTTATGTGCTTTGGCCACGGTGGCCACCCCTCCCAGATGGGATGTCTGGCACTGACCATTCTGCTCCTCCGCAGCTGGGAGCGAAGGTGGTGCAGCCAACCAGGGGCTGAGTTAAGGGCTTCAGGGGGTTTGGTGTGGGTGACTGCCCTCTTGATTGCTCAATCAAGGCTGTCCTCTTGATTGACAG
>JAWWEW010000088.1:37107657-37118688 GCA_035583185.1 Anabacerthia variegaticeps
TCCCTTTCCCTTTCCCTTTCCCTTTCCCTTTCCCTTTCCCTTTCCCTTTCCCTTTCCCTTTCCCTTTCCCTTCCCCTCTCCTACTCTGTCTTCCTCTTCCTTTCCCATTTTCATTCCCATTTCCCCTTCTTCTTTCCCCCTGGTCTTCCTCCCTCCTTCTCCTATCCCCCTTCCTCCTTTTCACTTTCCCTCTCCCCTTTCCTTTTTATTCTTCCTTTATCCCTTTTCCCTAAGCTTCTTTGCATCCTCCCCTTCCCTCCACCTCATGCTCTGAAGAAGTTTCAACCAAGTCTGTACCTCACTGTGATCATCTAAGCAGAACTGAAAATGGATTTTCTAATCCAGTTATCCCTCATCTTTAGCAGATCTTTGAATTTGATCCAAATCTGTATGATACAAACAGTGACTTGGCAGTGGCTCAAGATGTGCATTCCTCCTACAGGAGGTGGTCAATTCATTTCCAGTAGTTACTGTGCAGCATGCATTTAGCTCCCAATTTTTTGGTTAGTGAGTGATTTCTGAATGTGTGTTTGCTGCATAGCCTGGACTAGAACTAAAACTATGAGGTGTTTTCATGCTGTTTAATTTTCACTTGTTCATTAGTGCCACTGGTTATATTCCTAAAGTTAAAAGCATTTTTCTGTCCTCCAGCCAAGCAATGTACTTTCTATATATTATAAATAGCAAATAGCAGACCTTAGGCTCATGTGAGTGGATGAACAGTTACAAGCAGCAGCCATTCTCCAAATATCTGTGAGAATAAAACATTCATTCACCTAGGAAGCAAAGATAATAATCATCTTTTGATGCTTTCTGGACTTCGACCTGAGAAGGCAAAGTGAATTCATATAGTGAGTAAAAGAGGTCCATGGAGACAGTCTTGTCAGTCTTGTCAAATAAGAAGCTCATGCTTACTCAGCTTCCTCTAACTCTTTTTCTGCTCAACACAGTACAGGCTAATAAAAAAAGGTAACTTGAACAGTTTCTGCAGTATCCTTGTGACCCCTGTACTGAAGTCACAAAGGGTCACATTGACAACTGCTGGACAGATTTCTTGTCTAGGAGATTCTTCAAGAAATTATTTTTCATGGCACCTGTGTGTGGTGAAGCAGCATAAAGAGGCTGTGGGGGTGGAATTTTAATCTTTTAACTTAATAATTTTGCAGAGAGTTTTCAGATTTCCACAGCTTGAAGATATCCTTAAGCAGTAGTAATTTGTAGGCTCTTATCCTTATTTTAGATGAATCTCTTTTTACAACTATTCACATAATTCTGCTTAGAGTAATGAATTAAAAAGGAAGAAAGTATTAGCAATTAAAATCCCGTGCACCATCAAGTTTCTAGTAAAGCAACTAGCAGAAGTAAATTAGACAACCTCTATTTAATTTGATAATAGCTACATGAGCCAAGAGGTTTTTTTCTCCCTAAAATTCAAAACCAGAATTCTAAAAAGAGGAATAATAGACATTATGCATTATGTTTTCTAAAAGATTCATTAGAGTAAGGTTTTTTCCCAAATCTAATGATGCACCAACTCCTACACTGAGATTTTCAAAAAAGCATGTTAGCGAACATGCTTTAAGCATGGCAACTTACCTCAATGCACCAATGAGGAAAAGCAGGCAAGGGGGACCTTATTCTCCAAGCTCCTCGAGTCCCACTCACTAGGCTACCTCCACTGACTTTAAATTACTATAGCTAGCAAGTACGGGTAATTCTAAATTATTTTTTTTTTACCTTCCCTACTCTCTGATTTTATAGTCTCTCTTTGGTAACAAATGGAGATGCACAACGTTTGGTCTCCCAAGCTGCATCTCCTTCAAGCAGTGAGTCTCATCACCCTTACTCATCTCAAACTCTGAGACTGAATTACCTTCTCAGCACTGGGTAGTAGAGAGCCAAACTCCCCAAATGACTCTGTGATCCATCAGTTTTATTGTCACATCTGCTTCTCTGTATGTCCCTTCCCTCTTTCCTTCACAGTTTCCCAGCTACCAAGTTGAGAGGCAATATTTCCTATTCCTCTCCCAGCTCAGCTCCAATTGCAGGATCAATTACCTCTGCACAATTGTTATTTCAGCTGTCCACCAGTTACCCAGTCCTGCAATTTCTTGAGTCAGATTAGTGATTCCTTTTGAGTTCAGGCTGCACTCTATTGTGTTTTCTCACACTGAACTCAGATGTTCTATATAAGAACTTATGAGTCTGAGGCACTCAAAAATACAGCAGGTGCCTAAGCAGTTGTCCCCTGCTTTGTGAGGACCCTGAGCAGACTGTTACAGTAAGAAGAAACATCCTCAGCTCAATTAGCTAAGTCTGATTTTGGATATTGTCTAAGAATTACCTAGTGCCTACTGAAAGACAGGTGCAAAAACACCCAGTCTTTTCAGGGAAATGAAGACTTGAATATTGGAGTAGCAAAATATCCATGTTGTTTCAGAGTTTGAAATGTGTATCTTTCCAAGAGGAAGAGCCAGCATGAAAATACATGAGAAGATTTTTGTCTGGGAAAAGATAAGACTAAGACAATTCTGTGGAACATACTTGCTCTCCTCTCTGCCAAAGTAACTTTTTCTCTTATTCTTTGGCCACATTTTCACACTATATTAAGCACCCAGAAACCTCTGTGGGACCTTTGTAAGTAGATTTTCAAATAATTAATACCCTATTAAAAGGGGACCGTTTGCTCTTCCTTCCATGTACACCTACCTGTGCATTCTGTTACTTGAGTATTATTTCAAAAATTGACTGATGTGACTGGTGGCTAAAAATCCTGCCTCCTGCTCTCAACCTTCCTGGGTCAAGCTGTGTGGGGACCATTCTACTTTTCCTCTTTTACACAGCTACTGAAGACTCCCAAATTTCATGATTTCTCTCATTGAAAATCTCCTTCAGACAACACAAAAAAATACAGAGGTCTGCCTCCTTCAGCAAATGGGTGACAATATACTTCCTAAAGAATAATTAAAAAGAAGAGTGTAGCAAGGTAATTGTGCCCCCCTCATAGTACACACTCCTTCCTTGCTCATTAATTGCCATTTTTTGTTTCTGTTCTCAAACTGCCTTTGAAATAGAAGTGAAACTTGTGTAGCAGTAGGAAACTATCAGTTGCTTTACAAGAACGGTATGATGCATTATATATTGCATGTTATACACTTTTTAATCTTTCAATTTGTATCCTGCCCAATCTCTTGGCACCATGATATGCTAGGAAATAAGTTTAAAATGTTTAACTTCAGAAAAAAAACTTCCTCTCTCAAGTCTCATTTAGGAAAAAGCTACAGTGACACAGTGGAACTGTTTTATATGTAGAAAGAGAGATTTGACCCTTAAAAAAAAATTAGGAGGGAGCAGAATAGAATTTTATAAAATAAAGAATTATTAAAAGTAAGAATTTTAAGAAATTTACTCTTCTACATATTGCATTATATTACTGATAGCACCATTGGATGCAATCAATTACTTAAACCTAATATTTATATTAAAAAATAGAGATTGTAAAATGGCATTTGACTGACTTCACTTGCAAGAAACCCTATGCCATAAAACTGTCCTTTCTCTAATCAAAATATCACCTGAATGAAGTCATCATGTTTGGCCTGATTGCATTTTTTCTCCATATATGTGCAGCTGCATTTGCCTCTCCATAAATGTCATTTGATTATGAGAAAATAAACAGGGAAGAACTCACAGGGAGTCAGTACAGGGCCTGCTTGTTTACCTGCCGCAGCTTTCCGGGCTGAAGAACAAATGTCATGCAAATGGTGCACCAGCAATGAGCTGCCAATCATCCCGCCTTGGCATTCATGGTGATTTGCTAAATCATTTAAAGAGACATGCTTTACTAAATGAAAAAATATCAGCAGCAAGGGCTTGTGTTTAAACATGGGGCTGAGTTATTATCCCAGTAGGCTGGAATGAAATGAAGACATCTTCCAATTAAAGCTTGCAGATGAACCCAGACAAACCCCCCTTTTTTCATAAAGACAGGCAGATTATGATTGGGAGAGAACAGCGACAGAGGCTTTCATTACAAGCTGATTATGGTGATATAATTCCCAGTGCTGTGTGTCTGCGGGCCCAACTTCACATTTGAAGGTTTTTAATATAATTTCCTTAGGGTGAAATGCTGAAGATTTATTAAACTTTATGAAGGGCTTACAGATCCAATTTAAGAGGACATATCATAGGGCAAAACTGACAGATGATAAAATACATTCCAAGAATAAAGAAAAGAAAGAAAAGAAAGAAAAGAAAGAAAAGAAAAGAAAGGAAAGAAAGGAAAGAAAGAAAAGAAACAAAAAGAAAGGAGGATAGAAAACAAAAAGCAAAAGAGGAAGGCTGGAAGGAAGAAAAGAAAGAAAGAAGGAAGAAAGGAAAGAAGGAAGAATGAGGAAGGGAAGAATGAAAGTAAGAAAAAGAGAGAAAGACAGAGAAAAAGAAGTGATTTTAAGTTTAGAAAACATCTAAAAAGAATTAATTGTTTATTTGAATTGTTCTTTTTTTAAGCAATAGTTTAATTTCCTAGGGTTTGTCAGAATTCAATTAATCTCAGGTTTGTTTCAGGCTTAATAAAATCTAAGTGTTCAGATACTTAATGTTTGGATACTTTAAAATTTTATTGGCTAGAGGAAAAATAGACTATAAAAATAGCTGAGGGAGATCACTGAGGGTTTTTTTTCAGGTAAAGACCAGCTATATTTCTGAATTTATATATTCCTTGACACTCTTTCTCATTCCAGTGTTGCTCTGATTTTATGTAGGTACATATCCACTTGCCCATACACCCATGTGGGTGTAAGTAAGAATAGGTGGGTAAGTGTAAGGTAATATACAACAATAACTATAAACATCTAAACAATTCTGAAAAATCTCAGCTACACACATGTACACATATACACAAGCATGTGCATACACAACAGAGTTGGCAGTGAGGTTTTTCCCTTACTTCATGTATAGCTAAATCCTTTGTATGAAAGACTATCAGATTGTGATTATAACATATATTCAGGGAAACAGGAGAATAAGTCAACACACGGGATTATTAGAAAATGGTGAGAAAGGCACATAATAGCAAATTGCCATTTCCTTTTTACTACTTCCCCCCACCCCCTGTGTAATTGCCTGGTTATTTGTTTATCTTCCAAAGAAAAAGGAAGAAAGTAAAATAATACAAATTGAATGATGACCATCAGCAGCCCTTCCCTCCAGATAAATTAAAAAAACTAAGTCACCCTGCCAAGCACAAGGGTGAGAACTATCAGGAAAAGTTTTTCCTTTAGGAGTTTCAGTCAATTTTTATGTCTTCCAAAGATAAGCTCAGAATTCACAAAGGAGAACAACTCTGACCACAGCTCCAACCTGAATCAGAAGTAGAAGAAGCTGACAGCTCTTTCTATAATTTCCTTTGCTGTTTCACCTGCAGAAATTAAGACTTGTCAGCAAAAAAAAAAGTAAAACATTCCAGGTCCAACCTCTTCTTTTACAGTGGCACATCATGTAATCATTTACAATGATGAAAAAGGATTGAATCCTAGATGAGGATACAATATATATGTACACCTTTGATTAGGCAGCTAAATTGTACTTCCAACATCTGAAGGAAATCCAAAATTCACAGAAAATAATCAGTGTCCCGAATAATCGGGACTTACAGATGAAATCTTGTACAGTGCTGAATTTTGCTGCCTTAATCTGAAAGGAACTCATTAGATAATGCTCTAAACTTTGACACCAAGCCCACTTTTATTTAATCTAAGTCAATGTTTGATCTCAACTTTCCAGGGATAACCAACAAATATGCTAATTCTAGTTCTAATCTGGTAAGCATATTTCACTTTTCCTTCAAAATATAAACTGTCTTATAAAAGATTACTGTACAAAACTGTAAAGCAAATGTTAACAAACAGAGACATACTAATTTAAAGACACTCATTTAAGCTCTTAGTTTGCTTCTTTCTCCTGAAAAGGCCACAGGAAGAAAATCTGGCTTTTTGCCACTCAGCCTTCTTCTGGCATCACCTCAAGATGTGTTTTGATTGCTTACATTTTAAGAGACATATGTATGTCTTATTCTCATTTAAAATTGTGTTATCTCAAAAAAATACTTATGTTTCTCTACATAGGAAAGAAAAAGTACAGTTTAGCTTCTTCACTTGGGGAAGGCACAGTGTACTGGACAACTATACTCCATTTTGTTTTATAAACATAGAATCATAGAATTTAGGTTGGAAAAGACCCAGATCTTTAGGAGACCACATCTGCTACTCAGTGGATGAACAGCATGCAGAAAAGCAGTAAGAGAAACGTAGTCTCAGACAGTATGTTACTAGTTTGGGGCCTTTTATAAGGAAATAAACAGTGATACACCTGCTACTGCACAAGAAATTATAAATAGTAATAGGGTTGTGTGCAGCTGTGCTTCATTACTGTGCAACTGAGATAATCAAATGGAACTAAATTTTTGAGCTTTTTTTTGATCAATAAGCCAAGATTTAATAAAAACATTAGAAACAAAGAAAGTCATAGCATGGTATTTAGTTACCATGCACTCATCAGACCAGCTTTTAACAAAAAAGTGTCTCTGACATGACATATTTGTTTGAGTAATTTTTAGTTATCCTACTGCACAACTCCATGTGTGGATGAAATTGAACAGGACAAGGCAGCACTTCACATCCCTAATTATCATGTTGTGATGACAACTCTATGAGAATTCTACCACTGAACTTGTCTGATGTCAGATAAGATTAACCCTGGGCCACACCACCTGCAGGCAATTCACAAGCAATTTTCTTTAGTGGCCAATCCTTGCTCTTAGCAAAGCAGTATGCACATATTGGGGGGTTATCTGTAACATCACCTAAATATATGTATATTACTTAACTCACTGATCAGATTGAATTGTATAACCTGAACCACAGCCATTGCAGCTTAGACCTGCAAAACCTGGCCAATTTAAGTTGTGCATATTTACTTGTTTAAAGAACTTGTTTTGTTCTTTAGAACTTCTGCTGAGTGCAGGCCACATACTGTGACAGTTCTGTGACTCTTCCGTTGAAGAAGAATAAGGGTTTGGATGATTCTAGTTCTGTACATTCATTCTTGCTTTGCCTCTCAGCCTGACCAGATTGAGAAGCCTAATGGGTTTATTGGTTTTCTTCTATCTGAATAAAAACTCTAATTAGTTACGCTGTCTATTGAAGCACAATCCAGACCTCATGCTAGGAACCAAAATCCTGTGCAAGACTTAGCTAATAAATGGTTTCTTGACTTCAAAGAATATTCATTCCTTTCATCACTTGGTTACACAAAATCTTAGAAAGTTAAACTTCTGGTGGTCAAAAAGACATCATCATGTTCTGCACACTCTTTTTGCCAGACTTAGGTAGAACTGAACTGACAAAACAGAATTCAGTCATTACAAGTCAATTAAAAAAAAAAGGCAACAACAACAAAACAAACAAACAAACAAAAACAAACAAAACCCCACAAACAAACAAAAACAAAAAAACCAGGCTTGCTCTAGCCCCAGGTTTTTCAGCTATGTCAGGCATATGCACAGCTAAAATTACTGTCTGCCTATATTCTCAATCTTCCATCAGACACTTCATGAATGCTGTACTACCTACTAAGAGCCTTACATTAGTTGCTTTTATTCATACACGATTTTTTCACATTTAAACAAACAGATGAACATGTCTTGAATAAAGTAACTTCTCTCTTTGTATTTCTCCTTTATTTCAGCTACATTTACATAAGGCTTTCCACTGTTATGTAGAGTAAACACCCACCTTAGTTTGCAAAGTGACAAGCTAAACAGAAGTTTAATTTTGAAACAGATTTTCTTGATTCATTTAGTTCTGATTTTGTGAGGTTGCACTGATATTAAAACATGAGTTATCTTCAGAAGACTTGTTAGCATGCAGTAGAAGGATTAAACATGATTGATTTCTGCAGGATATGATATTAAGTTAAAGTTAGTTGCTCACCAAAGATTCAGGCTCTGGTTAATGATCATGATTGTAATCTTGTTACAGTTCATCTATAAGGCATGTCAAGAAAAAGAACAAATTGAAACAATACCCCTAATCCCCCAGGAATTTGCTGTCAGATTGACTATTTATTCTTTACTTGGATTTTTCCCTCTTTTAGATCAGATATATTATTGACCTGTAGAACTCATGTAATACTTGCAAAGTGCTGAATTAATAATAATTATTAATTATTATTAATCCAAGGAGACTAAGTGAACACTTCAGGATATTTCTAAAAATGTTTTGAAGGTCACATGATGGGAGTGTTGTCTGCATGCACATGTGGTAAGAAAAAAAGAATGTTCTACAGGCTTCACAGAATAACCAGATCACTACATGGGATCAAGCGAAAAAGATATGTCACTCAACAGAGAGACTGTCACTCATTTGAAAAAGTTGCACATTCTGAGCCCTATGTTTTTCATGCATTCCCCTAATGAATCCGGACTTGATTATGGTTACAGATTTATGCTAGAAAAGAATAAATTACCTATTCAAAGATCTTTCTGATAAAGCAGTTTTTCAGGGGTGATCCTTTTTGCTGAATCTGTGAAACTGACTTCTAGAGCCCCATAGTAGGGACATATACCCAAGTGCTATTGGGTGGTTGCATAAAATGCATAACAGTAACTGTTGTGTATCCAAGTATGACTGCCAAAAAGTACTTTGAAGTAATTTTTTGCAGCATTAGAAAGACCACAGCAGAGGGGCTGAAATCACAAAAATTAATCTCAAGCCTTCTCAGCTCTGTGAAGTACAGCAACTAAGTTGCATTTCCCCTAATCTTTGGAAAAGTTAGGAAATATAAACCTTAATAGTTTGACATTTAGCACAAAAAATATATATGATGTGCTTTTATAAGTACTGTCTGCTCCCAAAGTCATGAATTTAAAAGCTATAATACTAAGTTCAGTCCATGAATAGCTTTGGTTTAAGAGTAAGCCCAAGATATGATGATTCTGAGTCATCTGTAAGACTAAATTATTAAGGGCTTGCTTTGTGCTCTGGGCAAAGATATAAAAACTGAATAAAACATTTGTGCTTCCACACTAAAAAGAATTGCAAGGCTCATGTTCTGTAGAAAGGTCTATTTGCTAGTCAAGAAACAGGAAGAAGAAGAAGCGTGGGTGTCAGCAATAAATAAGTAAGAGGACTTGTTTAATAATTCTGCAGGTGAGTGAGAGGTGATTTTTCTGCCAAATCTTGCTATCAGAAAGTGTTTTTCCTGAAGGGATTATGTTCACAACACATAAGCACAGGATAAATCCCACCACATAAGAAGGACCATTATAGGAGACTATGCAGTGTCTCCAGGTGTAGTACCTGGTCCCTTAAGTATTAATATCAGTGACCATCTTCAGCAGGTTGCAGAGCATGATGTAATCCACACTTACTATTTTCAGATTTTGCATGTTTTGTATTTGTGGGGCTTTTGTTCTTGACCTATCAAAAGGAAGACAGCTGAAGAGCAGTAAACAGATGCTTTGGTGTCAGAAAGGTTCAAGCACATGCAAATTTCATAAGGAACAAAATTTTTGGTGATAGCTATATCCTGCAATGGCAAAGAATCCCTAACATGTTATTAAAGATTAATTCCTTGGGGGAGGGATTTGTTATCAGAAATGGAAACAAAATTGTTTTGATTTTTGCTCCAATCTAATTCCTGTCTTCAAACATACTGTGAAAATTTGAAAAGACACATCTCTATGCACCTTACATGCAAATGCACCGTGAGTAGATAGTATGTAGTGTTTCATTTCTATATGTCACTCCTTCATACAAAAAGAAACACTGCACTGATTGTTTAAAGAATTTACCACTTTTGAAACTCCTTTTTATCATTATCCCAGGAACAAACAACATGACATAATTAATTACTGTAGATTCCTGAAAATTGATAGTAAGCACCAACTTATGGCTGAATAGGTAAAATGAGTAGACTCGAAACCCAAAGGAACATGGAATATATCTTTCATATATAAAACAAAGTACTTTAACCCCATTCAAATGCCTATGATTTTCACCAGTGACTGATGTGAATTATACAGGTATAAAGTTAAAATTTTCCTGTGTCTGGTCTGAAAGAACAGATTGATGAACAGTTCAGCCTTTGTAGGAGCCACACTGTAGGAAGGCAGGCATTACCTGGTCAATGAAAAAGTGAGGAAATCTAGGGGAAGCAAGAGTGGAAATAATTTAGTGAATCACAGAACAATCCATGGAAATTCATGTTGATTATAGAAAGGTTTGCTATCTCTGTGTCCAAATATCATCAAAAGAGGCCCAGTCTACTGACATAAAAATGATGAGGGATCTATGGAAATGTGTTGATCTTTGGAGTTGTTGAAAATATAGGTGAAGAGTAGGAGTAATGCAATAGGAATCTCTGCAAACAGTTTCACATCTCTAAGCTCAAAAGACCACATACACATGCAAAACTACAAAGTCCTGCCTTGAACATCCACTGGCTTAATGAATCTGTAAGTGGAAACTTACAGCTTTGGAAGTGTGCTTACTTTCATGAACGTTTTTCTACTATACTCACAGTGTCTGTGCCCACTGAATATTCATTTGAGAGATCCACTGAGAGAAATGAGAAACTGCAACATAAAAAATAAATTAGAGTGATCAGAACAATGAAAATCAAAAACTATTTCAAAGTCTTTCTACTCTCTTTTTTCCCTTTTCTTTTTCCTCCTTAAAAGCAGGTATCAGCTATTTCAATACAAGTATGTTTTGTTACTAAAAACATAAAAAAATTGGCTTCTCAAAAATCAAGACTTGCTCATTAAAGAAAATGTTCTAGTGCCTCCATGAAAGAATTACGATATATGACAGCAGAAAGGTGAAACTTCACCCTTTATGGATCTTCTTCTCTCTCCTGAATTTCCATACAGGGGTCAAGGACAGAGGGACCCTGTAGGAGAACACCAGGACAACAGAGAAGAAATCTTCCTGGAATGGATGGAATGGTCAGCATAATAGTGCTTAGAAG
>JAWWEW010000088.1:37181597-37197298 GCA_035583185.1 Anabacerthia variegaticeps
AGGGGGGAGGCAGAATAGAAAGGACCACAATAAAATTTGTAACATTCTGTTTTGTCTGTGGCTTCTGGGTCTTGGAAATCACCCACTGCCTGCATCCTGGTTATTTTCAAAGGATTTTCCCAGTTCCTACGTACCTCTTGCAGTGATATTCACTACAGAAGATTTTGATCCTTCTCCATGCCAAATCACTGCTTTGCAAAAGTTGCCATTTACACTGCTTCAATCCCCCATGATCAGGTCAACTGTCCAAAATAAAACCTAGAAACTGTCATTGTTTTCAGCTTGTTATCTAGCAAAAACCTTGAGAATAACTTCCCAGATCTGAGTAGAAGCAATATAAGGATAATGAGGAAAAAGCTACAGGAACATGAGTAAATCAGCCAGAGATGTGTTGGAATGATAAACAGAAAATAGAGGGAAAAATAATGTGTTTGGACTGCTTAAGTACTTTTGAAAGAGAAAACTCTTTGTTAAAAATATCATTAGCAAGGATAAAGCATAAAATTCTTTATACAGCATAGTGTATGTTTTATACTATACTATACTAAACGAGAAAGGATCAGCATGATGATTGAGCATTAAAATGTATTTTCTAAATTGAAAAGTTTGGGGAAATTCAACTTTAACTTCAACACAAAATAATTTTTAGGTTTTTAACTCTGGGATTATCAAGTTCAGAATATCCATTATTTTCTTGCCTGTACATTGAGCAGATTCCTACTGGGAGATGCAGCTTGTTCCCAGACTAAAAAGAATAAAAGCCTTGAGAATATTTGCCCTAAACCAGAGTGGAAGCAAGAGCCAATAGCATGGAAAAACTATTTAGAATATCTTTTCTCAGTGTGTTTTTAGTCACCAGGTAAAAATGAATGCAAACCCAGTACTTCAAGTAATTCCTATGTTTTCCAGTGCTTGTCAGGTATTTTGACACAGTGTTCTGCTCCTGCCCGAGGCTGCTTTTCCTCTGCAGCTGCTGACTAACCTTGAGAACAGCACAGTTCTAAACAACAGCTTCTGTCATGCTCAGCTCCAGTCAGATACTGGCTGTGGCAGCACCCGTGGACCACCACTATGCTGCTAGAGGAGACTTGGTACAGGTGAGCTGTGCAGAAGGGACAGCTAATGATGGACACAAGTGAGACACTGTGAAACAAGGAACCTGCTTTCAGAACTCTAAGAATCAGTTGTTCCTTTCATATTCAGTTACTTTTCAACAGTAAAATTTTTCCTTAATAATTTAAATTCTCTGCAGAGAAGATTCACTTTTAATTGCTAAAAAAATGTGTCAATGCCTGTGATCTTCCCTGATAAGGACATGTTTTCATGTCCAACTTATGATACCATGAGAAGGCAAGTTTGTAGTGAATTCTGACAGGTCTCTTTAAAGTCTATAATGCTGACACTATCATTTCAGGTGTTATTTATTAAATTTTATTAAAACATTATAAATATTACTGAGGTTACAGTGACTTTTTTAAAACAAAATACTGTTTTGAAAGCTGTCTCAGATGTCAAACAGAATGCATTTTGCATTAGTTCTGTATAAATTTTATTGAATTCAAACTTTTAAATAAATCTTCCTATATCTAATGCCTCTTATCAAAGCACAAAACCCCATTATCTGATTATAAGAAGAACCTCAAAAAAAAAGGAACTGTCTTCAAATTTAATGGACTCCTGATGCTTTCTTTCCTACCTAGACAGTCTTTAAGACATTTTACAGTATTTTATATATTATAAATGGATTCCATTCTTGGCTTAGCAATTCACCTAATGGACAATGGATACAAAAAAGCTCTGACTCCAGGGACATTAAATTGGTTCTAAACTCTGAAAATTACAGCTTTTACAAAAAGAGGAAAATAGTAAAAACATATCTAATGCAACACTGCATCTCATTTTCTGCTGCCTTCAGAATCTGTCTAAAAGCTCCTAAATTTCTTAATGACACAATATGTTAAAATTGCATTCCTTTATATTTAGATCTCTAAAATATCTTTTCTTCTTTACAACCCCAAGGAGTTTCACCAGCAGATGGAAAAAAAATTTTCTTGGCATTCCAACAGTGGTGAACATGGAAAGCACTTCACTGTACAAGAAAAACATTGTATTTTATATCTGACCACGGTCAAAGCTGAGCTCCTTGGAGAGATGCAGATAGTCTCTCATAATGAATCTGATTCTACATCTCACTTTGGGTAAACAATGGTATGTAACAATAGGTAATATATGACACACAACTACATTGCAGGTGGAAGTCCACTGTAAAGAACTCAAAACTCTGAATCATAATTCCTTTCCTTAGAACCTCTGTTTTACGAATTTTCAGCAACCAACAATACCGCAGATGTAGTACCATCTCTCTGCCTACTGATCTCTTTCCCGTCCCTCAGCAATGCTGTGGAATCTACCCTTTGACCTTACACAGCTTGACAGTAACAGCAAGCCATAGATCAAAGAGAAAAAGCAGCTTTTATTTTTCCTATTAATTTATATTGCTATAGAAGGGGGTTGCGGGGTTGAAGGGAAGTATGCTTTCCTAACTCCTGGTGCTAGTCTACCACTTCCTGAAACATGGGTGTTTATGACGTTACTATAGTGTAAAAAACCCCAAAAAACAACAAAACAAAACAAAACAAAAAAAACCAAACCAAAACAAAACAAACCTCTCTCCCAAAAAATCACAAAAACAAAACCAACAACAAAAAACAAAAAACCCACCCAAAACAAACAAACAAACAAAAAAGAAAACACACAGAAAATGGCAGTCCTTTCAAATTAGGAAAAAGTGGTTCTTCAAGAGTCTACTACTAGGCAGTTTTCCAACTTTGCAAGATTTTTTATTTTTTTTTTTATAAAGTATTGTCTTTCAGTGGTCTTTTATATATATATATATATACATGGTACATGTTTTCACTTATAGGTCCACTTACTGCTAGTAATATTTTTAAAAACAAACAAAGAAGAATTAAGGTAAATATACAGCTATTCCGTATTATTCATTATGGCATTCATATATCTTCTCTCAAACAGTAAGCCTTTCATCTCATGTGGCAGTCCCAGAAACATGCAGATTGGACAGGATCTAGGGGTTCTTTCAGTTCAGCCTTCTTCTCCAAATGGTGTCAGCACTGGATTTAAACAAGACACCTCAGGGCTTTGTCTAGTTACATCCCTCAAACCTCCATGGACTGAGATTTTAGAAGCTCCTTGTGCAACCTGCTTCAGTGTCCAATTGATTCCATAAATCCACTTAGAATCAGAAATTCTTAATCTTTCCCTAGGTCAAGGTTGGTATGAATCTAAGCAGATCAGTTGACTCTCCTCTGGTTTTTCTGCTACATTTTCGTAAAATCTGATAGATATTGCCAAACAGTATATTCTAGGTTAATGATATGAAAACCTGAACACATCCTGAGAGCAATATTCTCAAAGCTTACTGTCAGAAACTGAAGCTGCTTCCCACATTTGTGCCCCTGTATTTGTAAACCTTAATGTGAATAAAGATTTTTCTCCCTAACAGTTTTTGAAAACATAACTTCAAGCCTGTATGTTTTTTTCTGATATACGCATCTCTGTGACTCAAGCATTAAGATTTGGGTTCAACTACAACCATGTTTGATTTTTAGCCTTGCAGTTTGTAGTTATAAATTGCAGTTATAAGACTGTTTCCATAGTATAGCAGAATCTTTTCAAAGGGGTGATTACGCCCCCACTTTCCACAGTAGATAATCAGTGCGGCAAAATACATGATACACAAGATAAAAATATACAATGTAAGAAAAATATGTTGAGACACCCTCTAAAAATGTTTAGTCCAAACTGAATACTGCATTGTTACTCCTTTACTCTGTAAAAAAGATCACAAGAAAAAAAGAGAAATAATTGTTAAGTACAGAATATATCTATAATTTTTGGCACACAATTTACCATTGGAGCACAGAAAAATAATGTGCTTCAGGAGCACATGGAGAAAGACGGAAGGGGTGGAGGAAGACAAGAGAAAAGCGGGAAGGAAGGGAGGGAGGGGGAGGGTTAAAATTAAAAGGATTTTCTTTTGTCTTAGTGTCTTGATAAAGAAGTATTCTTCATCTTTTTCCCCTTTTTACTTTCTACTGTCATGTGAGTTATGTCAATTGTAATAGTCTTCAAACTTTCACTTGTAAGTTGTTTTTGTTTTTAATTTCATGAGGTCATTTTCATTGAACTCTTTACTACTGACCTGTTATTTTATTAGATTTGGAAGAATTCTGTACACTGACCTCCGTTGCCTTACTGGATTTCTCTCTTCTTTGCTTCCATATCACCCAAGCAATTGAATTTCTGTCTCAATTCTTGTTATTGGATACATAAAATAATTTCTTTTTTTTTTTTTTTGTTATTATTCCTAGTTGAATTGTCTTTTTTTTTTCCCCAGCTCATAGTTTAATCCTTTTTAATAGTCATTACAGCAGTCTGTTTCCTTCTGATTATGGCAGAGACTACTCTTTACATTATATATTCTTCCTTCCTCCAAAGACTTCCTTGCTTGTAGTAAACTCAGATTTCTTTTGTTGAGCAACCTTCTTAAGCAGGCACAGACACTTTCTAATTCACTTGAAGACCCATGCTAGATATCAGCATCTCTTCTATCAGCATTAAGTCTATCAAATCAAGTGGACTTTGAGGGAAAGACGAATGACCAACTGGTTTGTCTATTTTTTCAGCTTCCCCTGGAATTTCAGGCTATCACTGCTGCAATCCACCACTTTCAAATTTTCTCCAGTAGTAGGTTTGCAATAACAGTAGTTTGCCTTGAGTAGAGATAAAGCAGATATCATGGATTCTGCTGCAGACTTTTTATTTAGAAATCATAGGAATATAGAACCATAGAATTGCTTTGGTTGGAACTGACATTAAAGATCATCTAGTTCCAACCCCACTGCCATGGGCAGGGATTCAACTCACTGGATCAGGTTGCTCAGAGCACCATCCAACCTGACCTTCCAGGGATGGGGCATCTGCAACCTGTCTGGGCAACCTGTTCCAGGGCCTTATGACCCTCACAGTAAAGAATTTCTTCCTAGCATCTAATATAAACAAAATTATTATTTGCTTTGCATTTCCCCAGCATCTCAAATATAGACACAAAAAGTATTACTGGCTATACGTTTCTCACAGATTTATAGTTTCTAAGATTTTTAACCAAGGTCCAATTACAGTTGATGAACTTTTGCCCCACATTGTGGTACATAGCTTAGGTGGTCTCATTTCAAATAACCAAAGTTTGAGTACTGGAATATGTTTTTTTTTAACTATTGTTTTCATAAAGAATTTCAGCTTACTTGGGACATTCTAACAATGTTCAAAGAGTTTAAATAAAATCTACAATAAAGTATTAGGGGAAATAAAATTATGAAAAAAGTACAGATATATTAATAATATGGAGAGTGTATCTGAATAATAGAACTAGTCAAAATCCAGCAATGATTTGAGGGACATACAGCATTTTTCTCTGCATAGATGGTCAGTTCCTGAAATAGGTTTTTGGCTATTTCATTGTAATTATTTGTTCCAACTTGAAAGCTTCTTTCATTTTTAATACCAGCAGAAGTCTTAGAAATATTACCTATTTGAACTGTGGCAAATCTCTTATACTCAACGATCAGAATCAAGGGAACTTTTTAAGACTGCATCTTGTAGTTTATATTTTACTCATACTGTATATGGAGCTGACTGGGAAACAGATTTTCTTGAAGCTTATCCACCCACCTTTCGGTCTCTTCACAGTAAAACTAGTATTTTGGAAGATTTCATGTTTAGAAATGAAACAGTGGTAAGTCTTGGCAAGATTCAGGAATTCTAGTGGTATAAAAAAGCTGCATGCTCTTCAGCAAAAATGGACGTTTCAGGACACACTTAGATTGATTCTCTGGACTTAGATCAAATTTGTACTTTGCTAATTTGTTCCTCTCTCTCTCTTTTTGTTTTTTTACCTTTAATTAAAGAAAGATCTGATCACATCATGGCAAACTTTCCAGACTGCAGGAAACTCAGAATATGAGGAAAAAGGATGGAGGAAAAATTGTTGCAGGTTAGACACATAATCTGTAGGTGATAACACAGCAGAGGGGCTACAAGTTAGGTCTCCTACATTAAGGTCCTGGAATTTCATTTGATTTTGATTCAGCTACTAAATTACAGATTTTCAAACATAGGCACATAATGTACATTGAAAGTCTGAGCTTATGTCTTTATATGCAGTAATCAAACCATCAGTATCTCTTTTTAAACTCCTCTCAAACCAAGCATAGGAAGATATGCTACTATTCAGGATATGTCTGCACTTTCACTGGCACAATTTCTGAGTCAAAATTTTAAAGAATTTCAACAGAAAAATTGATATGAAAATGACATCTAACACAATCTATCTACATAAAAGGAATGCTGCAAGTTTTTAAGGGTTCATATTCATAAAACATTTGGAATTTTTTAGATGAGAGTTGGCTAAAGTGGATCTAAGTGCTTGGGTAGTAGTCTAATTTACACAGTTAAAAATAAGCTGTAGAGAAAAGTACAATAAAAAATAAGTAAATCAAAGTCTTTTGTAAAATTGTAACCACTCTGGGAAAGGTTAAATACAGTATTCACCTAGAAACTGAAGCACTAGGTCTTGTTGCAAAAGACATTTGAAAGAAAAAGAAGAATGCAATACTTGTGTTTTATTAATATTTGCTTCAATACGTGAAACTGTGAATGATTTCACTTTCCATTTGCACTTTGTTTTGGAAAGCACATTGTGGACACTGGAAAGGAGATTTCATTTTTTAAAAAAATTAATTTTTGAAGGTAGAGAATCAAAACCTCAGAGAAACTGGTAATGTCTAGTTCAATTGTGTGAGAAGATACTAAGATTCATTACCTTCATCTTAATATTTGAAGACCTAACATGTGATTCCTATGACCAATTTTTAAGAGGGTACAATGCACTAGTATAAGAAAATGCAGAGATTTAAGTTCTTGGGAGACCAGGGACTGGGAAATCTCAGGAGCTGTATTGGCTTCATGAGCGGCCACAAGAATATGACAAATATCAGACATAATTTTTGTTTAAAATACAGAGCATTTCTACAATCAGCGTCACATACAGAGACTGATGTGTAATTCAAATCAGTTCCAGTGTTTTAAGTGTTTTGCTTGTCCCCTTCCTGTGCATGAAAAGGTAACATTTTGGCAAATGCAATGCATATCAGAACACACTGCAATAAAAAGCCAGAAAACCCTACTCTGAACATAAAGTGATCAAAGTTTCTTTTAATGCATCCTTCTGGATATCATCCTGGCCAAGTCTAAAATGTCTAATGGAATAGTTGTAGCTAATCTCACAGAGAGGGGGATAAAATTCAAGAAGTGAATTCCAGCCAAAAATGTAGTGTGCAGCAAAATCTCTGTATCTTGAAGAAACCATAGAGAAACCATGTCAATACCTAACTGTATGTGTAACCTCGTATATTATTTACTAGTGAAGTGGTTGAGAAAAATCCTTCTTTTGAAAATCTTCCTGCTCTAGTGTGCATTTCTATCTTTGCTTTCTGTTGTCCTGTGTCTTTATTTCTGTGACATGACTCCAACACTGAATGTTTTGCCAGCTCTGGCTGCTGTGGAACAGAATGATGGCTGCCTCACTCTATGGCAAGGAGTCATTTTTAAGAGGAGAGCCAGCAGCTACGTTTATGTTGGATATGAAACATCAGAAACAGCAATAACAGACACCCAGTTGCTGCTTAAACCCTCAAGACTAGAATATGGTTTTGAATTCGTAGTCAATCAGCACCTTATAGGTGTGATTCTAAATAAATTAAGACTTAGGGCAGGCTACAACTATAGAGGAGGTCACAATGTTTTCAGTCTTCTGTATAATTTTTTCCCCAAAATGGCACAGTACAACAAGATTGAGTCTTTAATGTTCTTTAACAAAATGTATTAGTATGTATTCACAACTAAATCAGTGTGGTAGTTTAGGAGTTCCACTCTAGTGTGGGAGCACAACATTATTAGGCAGAAGTCTGAGTGAGGAGTAGGTGCCTGAAGTGAGAAATATGATAAACTAGAGAAGGAACACTATTTGTCAAAACACACAGACTTGCTTAAAGAGACAGGGCACAAGACTTCAGAAGGAAAATGTAATCTTTTATTTAGGATACTTTTCTTCTAAATAATTAAAATAGAAAAATGCATCTATGTCTGGGGTAAAAACCCACTTGAAAAATAAATGGTCAAAACAGAGAGAGTGATTTTTTTTAAAGTGTATCATCTTATCTTGTTTCTTTTCCATTAGACAAAAGGCTGAAAGAAAACTAGCATGTTTTGGTTCACAGCCAAGTGGATGATGGCATAGTTGTCATTATCTCAATCAGTTTGCAGGCAAAGTAACATGGTAAGCAGTGCATCAGCAGACTAGTGGAACCAAAATACATGACTGATAACCCTAAGTGTGTTTCCTTAATGAAAAAAAAATTAATTTCTATTTCTACTTTCTGCGGAGATCTAAAGGACATTTCATTCATTAAAAAACAGAGTTTTCTTCAATCAACAGAATATGTCATGAATTTTTGTACTGCTGAACAGATTTTATAAAAATGTAAATGGTATACTCCCAGCAAAGCCTGTGTTTCTACCAAAGATGGAGTCACAGTTATGCTAAACTACCCTGGCCGCAAATACAGAAAGGCTTGCGACTTGCAGAGGTGGAAAAGGTCATATAATATTTGGACAAGATTACAGCTTAAATACCTAAAGGCACTGGGAGGTTTACCTTACACTTTACACCTGGAGATACACCATCAGAATTTTCATCTACAAGACCAGAGATTACTAGTAAGTCATGTTCTACTACATGTGTTCTGACAATTTGTCCATGATATGCAGAGCATGATCAAGTTTCAGGGACTATAATGAAATGATGAAAAATCTTTCCACTTTTTCCTCTGGCTTCTTAGCTTTCAGAGAGCTTGTGTTTTTCATTGGACTTATGACCCAAATAGCTATTTCAGCTTTTACTCAACCTTCTTTTTTTTTCCCACTGCAATTCATCAAGGAGTAAACCATTCTCTTCCCCATAATGTTCATCTCACATCTCAGACTTTCTTTCTAATTTATTCTGTCAGGACTTGTAACTTTTCTTCATTTCTCTTCCTTTATCAGTTTTAATATTTTTGTTTTACACTTTACATGAAGTGTCTTACAGCTGCTTCAGCCCTTCTTTCCACCTCTCAGTCACATACACATACACATCTTCAAAGCAGGGAGGTCTTTGTCCTCTCTTTCAGGCTTTGAATCGAGCACATTCAGTACAAATTTTTCATGACAGTTCTCTCACAGTGACAGCTCATAAAAAGGCACCAGAGTACGAATAATTTGTACTTCTACATAGCTAAGTGTTCAGAAAAATCACAGATCTGGGTGGACCCACTGATGATAGGTTTGAAGGGTACTGGCACAGAAAGACAAAGGCATAATAATCAGCGTTGTTATGCATCACAGGATGGAGGATGAAGGGATCCAAAGAAAAAGCAGATTTGTAGGAAAGAAATACCTGATACTTAAAAATGTCAGCACTCAAAACAAATAAAATCCCATTCGTGATTTTTTTTTTTTTTGGTAGTTGTGCTTAAAATTCTCTTGTCTGTGATTTCACATGTAAAGATAGGAATGCCAAGAACATGTTTGTCCACTGCACTCAGAAATTGGCCTTATACTTCTTTTACAACTTGCCACACATCATGGCATCTGCCAACACAAACTTGTCCATGTTTTAATTCTTTCAGAGAGGAATTGTTGATCAGATGAATGTATTTCTCCATCAGATATGTTGTCTGGCTATTTCAAACACTGTTGAACCATTAGTAATTTTATTTTTCTATTGAATGGCAGCCCCATGAAGGTGAGATAGTCACCTGAGTGCAGCAGCAGGGCAAGGTGTGTTGCGCTATGCCCTGCTCTCACTGGACTCCTGGGTGGTACCCGCCTCAGGTGAAACAGTTCGGATACATCCACTGCTGCTTGGCTGCACACAGGCTCCTTTAGGAGGCCTCAGATTCAAGCTTACCTAAAATCTAAAAGATCATTTAAAGTTTAAAACCTGAACTATTTTTCAAAGAAGATCTGATTAGCAGATTGTGACCTTGTTACTGGACAAATTTGGTTGAACAGAAATTTGAAAGAACTTCTGAGGAGGGTTCTACCCAGATCTGCATTAAATCCACTTAAAAATTAGAATGAGAGTTCTTTCCAAGCTTTTCTATTGATGAAATGGTGTGGTCATCTTTACTTGACACAAATTGATCATAAAGTAATGCAGATAATCTTGTAGCTGTTCATTCTTGTTTGTGGCTCTTCTGGTTAGAGGGAAAAAAGAACACTCCAAAAGAAACATTATCAATGCAAGACAAGCAATGAACTTAGAGATTCTGGAAATAACAGGTTTGTGAACAAAAAAGGGTTGAAACAATATGTTATTTTAACCCTTTCTATATCTTAGACCTGCTATTTTATAGGCCTTTCAAAACCCACAAAAATTATCCATCTCAGTTACATCACCATTTCACACTTTTACTTCAAAACATCAATTTAAATGTGCTAAATTTATGAGGCTTTTTCATTGTCAGTAAGTTTTTTCCTTTTAAATATAAAAAAAAAAAATATATCTCTTCAACTTTTTTTTTATTATTATTATTTGGTACAGTATTATTGGATAAGTCAAAAATCAGATCAAATCATTGGTCTTTTGTAAATGTGAGTGATTACTATTAAAACTAAACCCCTTATATTGCTTCTTTTCACTACTTACCTTTTCATCTCAAATGTAACACGTCAATGAATTTCACAAGATTATTATTCATATAAAAATGTTTTATGTTGATTTCACTTGTTGAGCCTGCAACTATTTATGCTAATATTATGACATTGCCACATTTTAATGTAAAATTATTTGTATATATCTTAATTCAGTTCTACCCCACTTATATCCAACTAGATATTTTTGGCTTTGTCCTGTTCTGCTTCATTATTTCTCTCATCTATCGCTGCACATAACAAAGATAATTTCTGAGAGTTTTCTTTGGTAATGACACTTAAGATCATGTTACTTAGCTATTGAAGTTGATTTAGAACAGAAATGAGCAGGAAGAGAGAGTTTAGGTTCTTTTGTTTTCTTCTGGTCAGAGAGGTCATTTACTCTTTGCTGCCATTCACTGAAGTCATGCTGTTATCTATTTCTGCTGATAGCTACTCTTACTCATGTACCCTTATCCTGTGGTTCTGCTCACCACAGCACCCAAATTGGCTAATCAGTTGGCACAGTAGCAATACACCCATATGTCAGCCTCCTATGCAGTTGTCGTCAGTTGTCTACATACCCAGATATAAGAGATCAGAAGCATGTAATCTCTCAAGACTTGTTGAATAACCACTTTCTTCTCCTTGGTATTGTTCAAATACCTAATTTTGTATGTGCTTCAAAGGTCAGGCAATATACAGCTCATTTACCCTTCTCAACTACAGTAATAAGTACATTTCAAAGAGATCTAGACCTCTATTGTCAACCCTTTTTATATGCAGGAACCAGGTGTGCCTAACCTGCAAACTTAAAACTTATGTCAGCAGAAAAACTTTTAAACAGCACTCTGCACTATAGTAGCTACTCTGTTGTAATTTGATATCAACTGAAAATAAATCTCTATAACTTTTGTCTAACATACTTGTCTCCACTGCTTTTTCTCCCAACGGAGCATATCACTTGAATGCCAATATTTTTGTTCTGCAATAGACACCAGAATTAAAGCCTTTGCTTGCCCAGAAGGAAGAGGTAAGGTAAAACAATTTGCAGAGACAGTGAGAGAATGGAAGGCCTCATCTCTTTCCTTACTACATGTGGATAATCATCTTATCTTAATATGTGGCACAGCTTTTAGAAGTGCCTTGGCTGTGCTGAACTCTCTTCCCACAAGGGTTCAGATGCAATAAACACTGACATATTTTGAAAGTGGTATTTAAACAAAATTGTAACTATATTTCACCCTGAGATCTGGGGATATTTTATTTAACCAAGGTCTTACAGATCAGGTTATGTGGCAACCAAAGCAAGATTAAAATGCAGCATTTTTCTTACTGTTTTTACATCTCTTTTGCTTTCATTTCAGACAAACAAAAGTCAACACAAAAACAAACCACCTCACTACAGTATGTCATTAAGAATATTGAATCTTCTTAGAGCATTTTTTTGAAAGACATAGCACTGAAACCAGGAGCAACTCCTAATGGGAGCACGCAGAGCAGGGTTCCAACAGCGTGAAAACATTCTCAAAGGACCCACAGACAACCTGTATCAGTAGGCTGCTCTAAATTTGGGGGGCATGTGAGTGTGTTTACTATGAGATTCATGTTATGATATGTAGGAGTCCTATACTTACGTGGCATGTTTCCAGAGGCATGTTTCCTATCCTTTTCTATGGACATAATAGCATTGTGTTTATTTGCTGGAGACAGGACCTGTGGGAGAAGCTAAAATAGATTCATACCATGGGGAAGAAAATAATTAAAAAAAAAAAAAAGCAAATATATTTAATGTCTGGACTACATGTCACAAACCCCTTAGGATCTAGAGAGCACACATTTTTCCTCAGAATAAATGATAACCAGCTGAACTTACTCTTTCATGTTTTTGGATCGTTTGGGTTTATAGTCAGGAAACTATTGGAATATGAAGAGACAGACTAAGCTGCTACCATGTAGCAATGAAATATTTTCATATGTATATCTCTTATGCTTGGAAAAAAACCCAATCAAAAAACAAACAGAAAACACTTCTCTATAGTACATACATGTTTCCTTCTGGCTATAATGCTCCCCCAAAACTCTTCTGTGATTCAGACCATGTGTTAGAAATTAATTTTCCTCCATTTACATGAGAATCTGTGCATTGCATCCATGTCAGTAAGTCTGTTGCTTCACAGCATTTTCTCATATATATATCTATCAATCTATATATGTATATATGTAAGCCATATGCAACAACATAAACACAACACATCAGCAGTAAAATATGAATGCCTGGCACTGATAGAAAGGCTGCAATCATGCTCGTCTGCTAGTTCACCATAGATTTGTAGCAATTAGCAAAAGCACCCATGGTCATCATAATTTTTCTGGTTTACAAAGAAAAGATTTCCTGTTATGTAACTAGTTTCACCAGTTACATTCTGCATGTGAACTCAAATATAAACATATATTATGGCTTTCAAACTAATTTACACTCACTGATCCAAGCTAGAGGTGAAATTGTACTAAAAATAATTAACAGCACACACTTCACAGTTAGATGACTCAACAAGGGTGTTCCAATGCTTTCCAAGCAAAACTGAAACAAGTTGGATAATAAAACACCAAAATGCAAAAACTTTTTCCAGGAGTTCCTTTCATCAAAAAGAAAAATCAGAACAGTGTGTCTTTTGGAGCCATCATAAACGCATCTGCTAAACATACACAAAGCAAAAAAAAAATAACATATAAGTCATTGACCATAGTCTTCATCACTTAGATCTCTCCTGAGAACTGTATCTGGCCACTAGAGCACTAGTAGACAATAAATTTTTGTTAGCAATCAGACAAAGATTTTCCTGTGACTCCTGGTTATTTTGCTAAATAGGATGGTTCCATCCTTACCTTATTCTGCCCAACTCCTCTGCCTCTTCACTTATGCTTATATTTTTTGTTCACAAGCTCTTTGCAGCAAGAACTGTCTTTTTAATTATGTGTGTTAACAATACTTGGCTCAATGGAGCAATAAGTAATACTGCACTACAAAATGATAATAAAATACCTTTTCCTTATGGAAGAAATTAAATAAACACTTCTATTCTTTCTGCAACTCCATTAGAGCACAAATAAACAGAGAATCCTCTACCAAGCTTTAGATATAATGCTCAATCTCTTCAACAGAAACAGCAAAACCCACAGAGACCACAGAGAAGATGAATTTCAAATTCTAATAGGCACAAATGGACTTTAATATGTTTTTCCAAAGATATTCCAACTAGTAAAAATCACAGGGGAGAGGACTAGAGAGATAATAGCAAGTCACAGTCACACATGTATCTGATATGCTTTTAAAATGAACAACAAACCTAAAACAAACAAACAACACATATTCGGAATGTCAAGAACTACTCTTTTTTTCCTAGCATTTGTTAGAGTTTAAAATTTCCTGTCTATTTTGTTTTTCTGCCCCTTTGAGGACAGCCCTTTTAACATCGTCCAGACAACCAGAATATATAACAAAGACATAGTACATGCAGCAGGGCTTGGCCCGGTACCAGTAATTGCTATAAGAGATACCATGATTACCGAGAGATACACAGCAAAAAAACCCACCATGATATGACCTACAATATCAAAACGCTACACAAAATTTTGGCAGGCAATACAACACTTACAGGCAGAAGATATCTAACTGGAATGTGCTGTTCAGGGGGGAAAAATTCATACAAAACTTAATATTTTTTGTGGCCTACTTGCTTAAGTAAATCTGGGCAAGCACAATGTAAGTGCAAAAATGGAGAGAGAGTTGCAGACATTCCTGAGCAGCAGAAAGACTTCAGGGACAAGGCAGATATTGTAGGAGGCTCTTAGGTGTAAAGGAACATTTAGATGATGATTTCCAGAGTATTAGGACATAGGTTCTCATTTTGATCAATGATTTCATCCCAGAAGTGACACCCTTACAATTCTATTGTTAAAATAACTTCAGATCATATCCCTACTTCATCCTCTTTTATATTCTACTTACATCACTCTTCATCAGTTTTGATAGGAAACTTCAGCCTCACTTTTCTAAGATATTGGTGGTAGTCACTGCAATGTTCAAATACTGGGATACCAGGAGAAAATCCACTTGATAAGGTTTCAACCCTATGCCATATCTTATCTGATGGATACCTGAAAACAGAAAAAGAAATTTATTAACATTTCTCTGAAATTTGAAGTGTTCAACCCTCAAAGGAAGTTCTCTTAATTCTCAATGATCAGCCTTCCAAGTCATGAAAAGTAACACCTAAAGTAAACTCTAAGTGATTCTGTAAAACGCCCTAATTGCATAAGCAGTAATGCCTTTGTTGATACCACTTACTGCAAATAATTGTTGCAGTATCCACTGATTTAAATTCTTTAGACAATGAAAGGCTCTCAGACTATGACATGTTTTCCTTAGATAGTGAATGACAAAAAATGCACAAATAACAGTATCGATTTTCCAATTTGTCCTTGTGTTCTGAGTCATCTAGAACCCTTCATGATGAAGCTGTTGTTTACTACATTTATTCTGGATGACTTGCTTTGAATTCCAAAGCAGAAATCTGAATTAACCAAATTGCTTGTGCAGCATTCAACAACAAATGATATAAAATAAACAATCTCTACTTCTCATGTAGAAACTGCATAAAATAGTGACATTAGACTAAAAAAATCACTCCACTTTCCTTGTGAAATAATTGCAATCTCAATAGCTACATTTTTTCTATTCATCAATATTTTACAGATTTTGCACTTGTTTCTCTGTTGTTCTGCAATATAAGCTGCCTACAAAAGGCACAAAACAAGTTTCTTAAACCAGTACCTATTCAGTTAAGACTAATCTAATTCTAAGCATTTACATTTCATGTGTTTTG
>JAWWEW010000088.1:37197308-37212909 GCA_035583185.1 Anabacerthia variegaticeps
GACCTGAACAGAAAGGCCAAATTAAAAAAAAAAAAAAAGTTCTGTTTTCAACTCTTGGTACCCTAGAGTTACTTTTCTGCCTTTCTTGTGGGAACAATGAAACACTACAGAACATTTTGTTTTACCAATTGCAACTGGAGTGGGGTTAAGAACCAGTCTCCACAGGACAGAGATGCAAGTGGTTACACAAGGTGTAAGGCAATGGGAAGTCAGATCCTATTGTACTTAAATTTTTCTCCTGGAAGTTACAGAAATGTTAATAGACAGAAACACAGGATAAGAGGAGAAAGATTTAGATTTTAGTGTGAAGTAAATGTGTTTTGCTCTTTGCCCTAAAAAGAGCTAGTGAAAAAAATCAGATTTTTTTTAAAGACATTAAAATACTTGCATGATAATATTAGTAACTTCTGGGAATATTTGTGGAGGTCATAGTTCAGTGAAATTAAAAGCAAATGCAAACAAGCTTCCTTTGCTGCTTTCTCCATTTAAAAGTCTTGAAAAAACCTTCTTTCCCTTGCACTTAAAAAAGTTGAAACTTATGCTTCCCAGGAGGATTTTGGTGCAAAAAAAATGTGTGCAGGACAGTATAGAGCACACAGGTGTATTTGAGTGAATGAGCACACAAATAAATTTGTCTCTTTGTCCTCTCTGCTAAGTGCTGTGGATGGAGGAATGTAGAAAATTCTTTTATCCGTAGTTTGGCATCCTTCTCTGTATAACTATGGTCTACATAAATGTACATATAATAAAAACACATAATGTGAATTTATGTATACTGAAAGTACAGATAGAAAACAGTAGCTTGGGCAAATACAATGTAGTCTTCATAAACAATGTTTTTGTTTCCCTATCATATGCACCCAGCAAAAGACAGGAGGGAACAGGAAATGCAACAGAAGCGCAGCTCTCAAGTTGAAAGACACCATTCCTAGACTACTTGAAGTATCCTCTCACCTAGCCCTTGCAATGTTAAGCTTAATGCATTCTGGTTCCTTTCAGCCTCCTACAATCTATTGGAAAGAACTTTATTTCATTTTTATACAGTGGTGAGACTTGCCCTTGCTAGTATTGATAGCATACACTGTAACATCAGGTCATTGTGAATGACTCAAGATTTCTCTTTTATCCTCTTACTTTGAAAGAAATGTGAGCTGCATCACCCAGCAAAGACCATATATGAATGGAGTTTCACAATCCTGCTAAATATCTGCAGGACAATATCTTACCATCACTACAAACATCCCACTCTTCTCCTTCCCCCAGCTTTTTATTGCTGAGCATGATGCCATGTGGCCTGGAATATTTCTTTGGTCAGTTGGGATGAACTGTCCCAAGTGCATCCCCTCACAACTTTTTGTGCAACCCCATGCCACTTGCTTTCAAAGCATTTCAAAAAAGTCCTTGATGTTGTGTAACCATTGTTCAACAAAAATTAAAACATCCCTGAATTATTGACACTGTTTCCAGCATAAATCAAAAACATGGTCCAATACTAGCTATGATGAAGAAAAATTAACTATCTATTCCAAACCAAACCAGTATCTGGTAGGAATTGCAGGGAATCCTAGTATTTTCCATTAACATATATAGTTATAAACAAAGAAAAAAAAACAACAAAGACTTGGTATTTGAGCACAAAACAATCTTCAGGTATGCATAGGAAAAAATGACATATAATGGGACATCTCCCATTCTTGCATATTGAGGGTTTAACACAAGAAAGGATATTATTAGGACAAGAGGGAAGGGTGTTGTTTTGTATGACTACAAAACATGTTAACAGAACACTTGCATCAATAAACTATAGAGAAAGTGCATATCAGATTGCCTGTTGCACTGATACAACCTGCTAATGGAACTGCAATATTTTTTTTTAAAATAATAACAAAAACAGTAATGGAATGAAATGCAATGCACAATAACAATACATCCTTATATGATCAAATGTAAGTTACTTTAACCTGATATTTCTGTTTGATGAAGAATTATCTGATTAGAGGGAGTTGACTAGCGGAGTTACTTGTTCTGCAACAAAAATTAGCTTCAATAATAATGTCAGTATGAGAGAATACTTTTAACAACTGTAACTGATCAAATAGTACAGGAAGATTTAATCAGTATGGGAGAAAACTGGGTGTTGGCTTGCCCAATACACTAAGTTTCAGATCACCCTAAATACAAGAGTTAATACAAATCATTTTGTAGTATGCTCATACAAAATTATGCATGCTGGAATGAATTAGAAAAGTTTCTGTTAGCTGTATCAAGTTACAAAACACAGACTTGAGAAAAACAAATGAAATATTTGTTCATATCAAATGAAGTGTCAGGATAGTACTAGAAAGTGTCTGCACAATGGTACAAAGTGTTAATAAGATAACATCTGAAATTTAAAATACTGGCCATCAGTGAATCTTATTTCACTCTGGAGTCTGAAGGTGATAAGAAGACCTTGCTCAGGGAAGTAGAAACTCTCAGACAAGGAGAAACTAGGTGATTAAGATAGCTTCTGCTGGAATTATCCTTCATGAGTCGTCTAGTTTGCTTGCACACACATAAAATTGAGTTTGCTTGTTTTCAGCTTCTAGGTAGAGACAACAAAAGTAAAACATAAGGATCCTGTTGAGGTTTAAATATTTGTGTTCCTCCTCAGTGCTGTCAAAAGAATATTTTTCTTACCTGTTCCCATAGTCAAACATGATACTCTCTGAAGATTTACCATCTCCCTTACTTAGATACTTTTTAAACTGAGTAACAGGGTCTTTGGTTCCTCACAAGTTTTGACGTGCATGTAGGGGGGTGGATTTCACAAGCAAACTAGAGAAGGCTGACACAGGAGCTGTTAAAGGAAAAGACCTAGATCTCACATATCATCGAAAATCGCAGCGCAAGCCTTCCTAATACGTTTTATATTTCATGGATTACATGGATTGCTCCACTTTTTTGAAACCTGAGCTGAATAGCAAATACTCAAATGTTTTTCTTCTCTGAAAAATACATTTTCCCTTCACCTTCTGATTTGCATTTTTTATGCATATACAAATTCAAATTAATAAAATTAAATTAACATTAGCTTCTTTAATTTCTGCTGTGAATACATTTTTACTTCTATTAGTATGATAGAGTTTCTGGGAGAGCACAGAATTTGGTTGAACGAGTTATCAACAGAACTGTTCACAGGGATCTCATGATGAAGACAATTCTGTCCTGAGTTACCTTTGCACGCCCCATTAAAAGAAGAAAGAGTAAAGGCAATGCAATGTCTTCAAGCAAATTCAAATTGGAGTTAAGAAAAAAGTTCTGGAATTATTATCTTTACAGATTCATTAAAGAAGGTTTATGTTTGAGCACAAATGGAAAGAACAGCTTTGGTAAGAACAAGGTAGCACATTTTTATTTACCCCAAAATTTTAAGCACTAACAGAAAATGTACACAGTTAACTAATGCACTGCAAGAACACTAAATATTGCCTGTATTACCTTTGATGTGTGTTTCGAAGGGGCTCATCAGGCACAGATTACTCTCGACACTTTATGTGTGATTTTTCATTACTTGTGTTATTTGCATGAGGGAGTGTTGTGGAGTAAATTTTTGGGGAAAACAAAAAAAGTTTAAGCACATCAGCTACTCACAGAAATCTCACAATGAGCTCTCAAGTAGACCTTGAATTCCCAGAGGATTGACTCTGACACCTTCACTAGCTTTGGTACAAAATTGTTCAGGAAAGAGCAAGATGTTCCGAAAACTCACAAGCTGCGCCAGTCTGCTGGAGCACTTCCTGGAATGAGCACTGCCCCAGCTGATATCTAAGATGCACCTCAATCAGCTATTAGGCTTGTATTCAGAGTACGCAGATTTCTAAATAATCAAGTATCTTCTATCCCATGTTAGTAACATTCTAGTCCCCAGATCTCACTTCTTCTGCACACATCACATTCAATACAAATGATTATTCCTTGAGGGTCTGTAGTTCTGTGGTGTCAAAGATGTTCAGCTGGAAGGATTTCATGGATGCTGAGGTTGGTGCAATCATCTCTTTTCTGTGGAAGTCCCACAGGAGCTACAATCCTGTCATAACTTTAAGAAAACTGTAAGCTTTGAACTTCCAGTTGCTCATGAGAGGTGGGGCAGAGCACAGCCCAGGTATTACTAGGGAGTGGGGATTGCACACCCTCCTCTGTGAGGAGCAGGTGCTCTGAGAAAGCATAAAAGCAAAAGTGAAAGTATCCATTCCCATTGAAGAGAAGCACACCTTTCTGCTCAAAGCAATCTTGTCCCTTAGTGCCCTCTTACTGGGCCCAAATAATGATGGTCGTGACTCCCTGTATTGATCCAGATGGACTTGCTGTGGCTGCATACAGGTAACATATATTTTGTTTTCTTCCCTTTAGTTTTTGTCCCATACACTTCAAGTTTCTCAGACATAACCAATATGCGCAAAGGTAACTTCTTTTCTTCATATTTTCACTTCATGACTGGGAATAGCGCAATCTATGTGCTACTTTCCCTGAAGAATATTTTCAGCAGGAAAGTTACATCCTTTAATGTCTCAGTTTGTTCACCTTTGTCACTCTGCATCAGTAGTTGTCTAATTTATGATTTACAGGCTCTGCCTATACATGTGCTCTGTTGTGTATATATACTGTTTGAGGTTGTGCATGTGTGTATAACATTTATATGAACATATACAGTGGGTGTATACAAACCTAAAGATATGTACATGTAAGGGAATATACCTATAATATAAAAAATCTCAAACCCACACTGAAGGTAGCATTTTCTCAAGAGAACATCATGGCAGAGTGAGGTAAGGAAAGGAGCCTTCCTTTGCCTTCCTTTTCAACACAGTAGCATGACAGCCAGAACAGTGACTGATTGCAATGCATAACACAAACAGTCTTTTTTATCTCCAACTTTCTCTTTGTGTGAAGGTCAAGCACTGGAAGAATCATTACAGCTTGTTGCAGGCCACAGTATATATGAGATACCCATTTTTTTATGGAACCAGTCAGCACCAATCTGGTCAATGACATTCAAGAGTGGCAAATACACAAACCAATACAAGTCTTATTTAATTGACAAATGCAAATTTACTTGAGTGTTTTTCTTCTCTTTATTTCCTAGTCAAGGTTCTATTTTGCAATGTGTAGACATAAACAAGCACAATAAAACATGCTCAGCTCATAAAGGACTCCAGAAAGAAATGTGTGTTTTGAACTGTCCATCTCTGCCATAACATGAGTTTCCCGTTTGGGAACAGGCTGTTCTTCAGAAGACTTTCATTGTATACACTTCTTTCTGATGTGAAAAGTTGCCTGGAAGGGTTATGGAGGCTCCTTCCCTGGAGATATTCAAGAAACATCTCAGCACAACTCTGAGTAAAGTGCTCTAGTGGGCCCTGCATGAGCAGAGACATTGGACCCTTAAAACCTTACGCATTCTGTGATTCTGTGAAATGGTTTCACATTTCCAAGTCAAAAAAATAATTGGGATACAGAAATCTTGTTTTCAATTCAGATATACAGATAAGTTATAACTCAGGACACAAGTTTCAAAAAGTGGTGGGGTTTTTGTTTGTTTTGGTTTTTTGTTTGTTTATTTTTTATGAGACAATGTGTGGCTCACATTCAGAGCCAACAATTTTTGTGTAATGATTAAGAAAGGCTGATTTTTCAGCATCCTTTATCTTCTCAAGAATAGATAGTGTTATACAGAGATTTTTCACTAGAAGCTGCTGTGGAAAGGATGGATAGTTTAGTCTTTATTCGGAACTTTGTTTTAACATTATCAAACTAAAAGCTATATGGGGAAGCAAGTTGAAAAAGTATTATCCATAAACTCTTTCTGAAAAAAAACCAGCCTTTCATTCACAAGAACTCTACCTAAATTCCATGTTTTTGCATCACATAACTTGATGCTTTTATTGACTAGAAAGTTGTTGTGTTGGGGAAAACATAATGATTTATTGATTTACAAGATCATTTCTTCATAACTGAAGTCACTGCATTGCTGTGCTTCATTCAAAACAATAAGGTTTTAAAATTACTGTTTGGCAGAATTGAATATTAAACTACTTGACTATTTTTTCTTATGGCATTATTTGATGCTGGGAGTATTTGTTGTACAGGATTCATCTCTACATTTAAATAATGTTAAATTAAAATTACTGCAAATTAAATCTGAACTTGTGTCTAGCTATATAACTGTGTTTGAATCTCCATCACATCACTAGTGTCTGAGTAGTTCAGGTCTTTTTTTCCTTATAAGACAGAAAATATCCCTCCCACTTACAGATGCCAGGCATCACAGAGGAACTAGGTAATACACAGGTTGCTCAGTCAAGATATTTAATCATAGTCAAGGTACTTGCTCTAGAAAAGAAACACCTGAACGAAATATAGTGAGTTTTGATGCAGAACATATCAAATTATATATGATGAGACCTTCTATTTTGTGACCCTATTCATTTTTAAGCATTATCTGCTGCACATCTCCTGTGAAGCAAAAATTTAGTGAATTTTTTCCACAAAACTTGTAAGAAATTTTTTTTTTTTTAATTCTATAATACTTTAATTTTTTTTCTCAGAAAGTCATATATTTTTTAAAATCTCATTTATCTTTAAAATTTAGCTTTATCTAATATGAAACTACAGATGCTACTTTGTGTTAGCATTCTTATACACTCACAGAGCAGAGGACACATTTATGGTTTTCATCCTCCTTTAATTGTGTGTTGCCATGCTTTATCTTTCTTAAGGTCCTATTAAAATTCCTGAATTTATAAATTTCCTTAAAAGAAATTACCATTAAAATTTTGCTGTTCAATTAGTGACATATTACTTTACACCAATTTGAGATAGTTTAAATATAAGGGACAAACATTGAAAAGAAGCAGTGTGGAAAGGAAGGTAAATTACAAAATGTCAGGAGAATTGTGGTACAGTGGAAAAAATAATATTTGATGTAATTTATAATGGAAGTAAACTACAAGAATAGAAAAAAACTATAAATGGTTGCCTTTTTGTCCTAAAATTGCAGACAAGACATTTTAGGTTCTGTAAAGCTGGTCTTTAAAATTCCCTGTTGTTTTTCCAAAAACTAAAGACAATTTACAGAGTTCAAGTGTAGCTTACATTTCAATTTTAAATGTAGGTTTTGTGTGTGACTTACGTTTACTGATATGAGTAAAGATGATGTTCTCTAGCCTGGTGCTGACTAGAGTACAATAACAACACTGAAAGTTGCAAGTGCATGAAATATTCATCTGACACTTCAAGGATTGTTTTATTTTTTTGCACATGAAAGTGCTTTACTTGTTGTGGTTGATCTCCACACCTAGTAAAAAGGCAAGACTAACTTCTTTTTCTCTAATGTTATTCATTGAAATGAACAAAATCATTTGCACTTTGCTAATTGTTAACTCATGATATTTATTAGTAACACAATTTTTGCAGACAGATATATTCTTGCATGATTAAGACACAACAGATGTCTGATAGAATCATATCTTATTATTAATTAATATTTTACAGGAAAAGTGTAATTAAATAGACCCAACCCTCCACTTCTTTCATGCATACCTCACTGTAAAATGTATATGTCAAATATTTGTGAACCAGCAGCTAAGTTGGCAGATAAAGTTGATAACTCTTTACTTTTCAAGGCTTAAATGCAGACAACAGGGTTTTTTGGGTTTAATTTCTTTCTTCAGAACATCAGCTTTTACAATAGAGAGGATGACTTCATTTGGTAATAACATGCAAAAACTTTTTGACCATAAGAAAAACGTGTAACTTGAAAAAATAACATTTGCAAAAGGAAAGATGAAAAAGAAAAAGCTAATTTCACCAATAATATTGAAGAAAAATCAGTCTATCTCAATACAGACAAAAAATTTATTCAGAATTATATCCAAACTAGAGCATCTCTAGTATATATAACACTGTAATTTTTTTTCAGGATTTACCAAATAAATATTCTTTGCAAAATTAGTAATCTGCTTGTCTCTAAAGTCACAGAATATGCTTAGTTGGAAGGGGCATAAAAAAATCAATGCAGTCTAACTTCTGGCCTTGCACAAGATAGCCCCAAGAATCACACCATGTGCTTAAGAGTGTTTTCCAAACACTTCTTGAACTCTGACAGACTTCCACCAATCATGCTTGTTATAAATTCAGCCACTATTATTCTAAATAAAATACTCTGATTTTCATATTATTGTTTCAAATACAAGCATGTTCACATACAAGAGAAACATAAATGTAATGAGTAAAAACCTTTTGTTTTCATTTAGATCTGCTTCATCTTCTGTTTAAGGTTGTCAGGACACCCAACAAGAATCTGATGGTGTGAAAACTTGTAATATGCTGACAATGTAATAAGTGAAAGTGAAGGGCTTCCTATGTTTTTAAAGACTTTGTTTATATGAATCTTGCCTGTGTAGAGAGAAGCTAGCTGTAATAAGCAAATCAAGAGCAATTTCAAAGAGGCTTAGTTGCATGTAAGGGAATTCTTAATTCTGTAAACCAGCAGGTGTATATGTCTGAATGTTTCCATCTAATGGTATGTATGGAAAAGAAAATAATTTCTTTCATGTAATTTTGTGAGAATTATCTTCTATATGGCTGTATTTTCTCTCTACTCTTCTCATGCTTTCTACTCTATTTTGGATTTCTCATGGGGCAGTCGTGGCAATTCTTCCTGTTTGTTTACATTGCATTTCTTGATAGTCTGAATTACTGTTGCATGACTTTTGGAGTTCTTTTCTTCTATATTTCCATACAGTTGGATTTTTAGCATCAGTAAAAGTTTACTGAGTATAAATAACAATGTCTACCAAGTTTTTTTGTTTGGTTTGTTTTGTTGTTGTTTTGCTGTTTGTTTTTGTTCTATTTTTAATTTTGAAACGGCTCCTTGTGAACTGAGAGGCAGTATTTTCTTATTAACTCTAAGCAAACAACAGAAAATTAATATTATATTTTTGTGCAGAATCTGGCTGAGTACATATTACTGACTACTCAGCCAAAAGTTATCAGGAATAATTTGTATTTTATGGCATAGTTTTACACCCTCTTATATCCTCAATGTTTTTTTTCTGAGTTGCAGTTCTATTAACTATTGCCCATTTCAAAATCAATAATACATGGTAGAGAAGTTCTGGACCTGTTTTTCAGTTTACCTGCATAACTTAAATTCACAGTTACACAGAACCGCATGAAGTGGGTGAAGTTTCTCTTTTGCAGTTTAACTTTTCAAAATACTTGTATGGATGGCATGAGCAAACTGCCTTTGTAAAACATATCTAAATGTGATAGTACTAAACTAAGCATGACATCAGCACTACTAGATGCAATGTCCATTACTTTAAATTAACTTTTCTTTAGGACTCCCTAGAGATCCTTCCTTACCTTGTTCAGTCACAAGGTATCTTTATTCTCTATGACTCTGCATGTGTGCAGCCCTCCTTAATTTTAAGTTATTGTGCTTCAGTCCTTATTATTTTCCCTCTTTCTGTCAGTCTCAGCAAAAGGCAGCCAGACAGCACTAAGGCAGTACCCTTTCAGTTGTCCAGTTCTCCTATGGGTCAGGTTCTGACACTCAAACTCTCACAAAGCAGTTTTGTCAATCAAAGTTTTGTCAATTCATCCAGAATTTTTCCCTGCACCTTTTATAAACACAGTCTTTTTAGAATACTTTTGCAGTTAGTTACATTTCATCTTTATTTTTCTGTATCCTTTTCTGTTGGCAAGTTTTACCCAATCAGATCTATTCTTCTTCCTGAGAATTTCATCCTCTGAAACCACATCTTTGGCCGCATCCCTCTCATTTAATATCCCTCTATTGCATTTAATGTCAGCTGCAAGCTGTTCACCTTTTCTTATAAGATATTTCTGTTGCTCCCAACAAATTCCCCTTCTATCATCTTCACTCTTGAGATGTGCAGTCCAACCTGTACATCCCACTTGCTTGTAATGAGCAATAACAAACCATCAGGACCAGATGGAATTCACCCAAGAGCTTTAAAGGAACTCAAGGGTGAAATAGACAAGCTACTAACTGCAATACATAATCATTCACTTAAAACTCCTTCAGTGTCATAGAAAAAGATGGTGGCTAGCATGACAAAAAAAATTATAGAGAAGTTATCAGCAAGATCTTGAGAATTACACACCAGAAATTCTTAAATGCGTATGAGAGAAACCAACAGCTACTATACCAAAGAATAGTTATAAGCTACTTGACTAAATACAATATATGGAAGAGGAATCAACACAGCTTCTGTGCAAGGAAATAATGTTTCACTAGTCTATTGCAATTTCTTAAAAGAGGCACTGAGTACAGGGACAAGATAGATCAGCTGGTATTCAAAAGACATTTCAAAAAAACCCTCACTGATAGCTGATTAAGAAAGTGGGATACTCTTGAAATTAAAGCAAATATCCTCCAATATATACACAACAAAATGAGAGATAGGAAATAAAAAAAAAATAGAAAGTAACTTACTAGTGGAAACCCACAGGAGTCTTTTTAGCATGTTTTTAAGTGATCTAGAAAAGACTTCAATGACACTCTGCTTTCCAGGCTGGAAGGATAAGAACCCTGTGCTAAGAGCTGGACATAAACCTGAGTAGTGGGGTGATATAGTAAATGAAATTCAGTGCACATAAATGTAAAGTAATGTGTACAGGAAAAAAGTCCAAAGCTTATGAAAGAAGATGGGAATTTGATTATTAGTGCTGAGAACTAAAGTCTCAAATTTTTGAAAATGTTGAGTCAATACTCATTAGCCATTAAAAGGGCAAATTTAATGCTAGTACTCAACCACTAAGAAAATGCAAGAACATATTGAGAGATGTATGGTAGAACTGGAAAAGTGGTATAGGTAAGCGACAAAGACAGTCAAAGTTCACACAAAGTGGTTTTTGTACAAGGACCATTCAGTTATGGAAGACCATTGTAAAATCCGGAAAAGCCTAGTAGGGAATGTCTCCTCTAGTACCAGAATGAGGCACAGTAAATGATACCAGCATGTTCAAAGATAACTGAAGAAGTAATGTCTTCCAGTAGCTAAGCTGTGAAAGCAGTGCAAAGATTCAAAAGTTGTATGTGTTCAGAAGGTAATTATTCAAGTTCAAGGAACAAAAGTAATTCAAAGAGTAAAAGTCTTTCAAAGCATGCCCAGATAGGATCTACCTTGGAAAATTCCTTCCCAAAATATATGATAGTACTCATAGGAAGACAATATTATGTATTTTCTCCCTGTTATAGGCACATTTATTAACAGAAAATCCCCCAGAATAGTGGGCTCATTATGGTCATTCCTGCATTACTAAGTGTTCAGAAAAGTCCTTTTTCCATCATCCTGTCCCTTACCCTGGGGAGGACATGCTCATGAACAATGATAAGGTCATCTCAGCATCTTTCAGTAAACCTGTGCTTTTCAAAAGTCCTACAAAAGCACATGAGAGACAAGACAGCAGTTTAGTTGTTGGCCTTTGCCAATTATGATGACCTTTTTCTTTGTCTTCTACTAACTTGTATGTCTAGTCTTCTGCTTTGATTGTGAGCCCTTTTAAGTAGCAGCGTTTTTTTTCTCTGTGCTTGTGTAGCACCAAGCAACAAGAGACATTGGTTTCTGACTTAGGATTCTAAAGGTATGAAAATTGTGGCAATTAATGTGACAAGGAATATCAGAAATGGATTATTAAATGTGTAAAGCAGTTTTGTTTGTGATTTGCAGTTCTGTGAATTTGCAGTTTCAAAACATGTTCCTTGAACTGAGGGTAAGAAGAATCTGAGCAGCTTCCTGCATGATAAATATGCATTAGCAAAATAAAACTTTCTTAAATTTTATTTTTTCTGTTACAGAAAAGGTACTGAATCTTCCTTCAATTAAAAGAGCTTTATGCATTTTAACTCTTTGACAGCTTTAGATACATCAAGTATTAACAGACTTGAATACAAAGAACTAAAAATAAAATTTTCATTGAATGTTATTCCTGAACCAAAGCCGATGTGATTGCTTTTATATGCCTTGCTCCATTGAGTCCAAAATCCTCTAAAAAAAAAAAAAGAGCTGAGAATGTAGCTTCAAGTTCCAAGCCATTCACACAGACTTTTACTGAAACAAGAGAGACTACTGTCAATGTTTTCACTATGAAGCTGTCGTTGCATGTAATGCTGAGCTATCTATCACGATTTGAATACTATTCACACACATAATTTTTTGTGTTTCTGTGGCACCATGAAAGGTACCTAATGGAATAAAATATGCCAAAAAACTTGGGTCACTTTCAATAAAAATTAGGCTATTAGGGTGAAAGGTTGCTTTAACAATGATCGAACATTTACTCAGCTTCCAATTACTCACTTCAGAACTTGCTATATGCAGTAGAATAGCAAGGGAAAATGCTGCTCTAGATGTTACTTCTTTCAGATTCTATTAAAACAGTAATAGCCTGCTTCCATTATACATTTTCTTGTATATTTCAATCAACATGTCACTTAGCTGTTGCTCCTGAAGTGCACTTAATATTTTCATTAAAATCAATAGAGCCAAGAAATGACAGGGGTGCAGGTGGATGCAAGCAATTAAACTTCTTCTATATATATTGTTAACTAGCATTTGGAGAAAGAACCTTCATTCAACACCTGTCCCTTTCCCTTTAAATGACAGCTAACAGAAATCCACTTAGCCAGCTTTTGTCTGCTTACTTTGCTGACAGATGATGTGAAGAAGTAAGCAGTTATAGGGCCAGTAATTCAGAATTAATTTTCCCTTCAAAAGAGTGATGTGGACAACTGAGTGCAGTAATAGTGCCTGCTCAGAATTCAGGGGGTAAACAAGATAATTTGAGATGATGGAACAGAAATAAAAGCTCTTTAAGGGTTTGCTCTTCACATGGCTTTCAAAGATACACTCACCAACACTTTTTATTTGCCTCAAATCAAAGTCAGAAGAGTTAGTCGTTGAAGCATTAGCCTGATGTACCTTTGTGTGTGTGGTAAGATTGTGAAGGAAACAAATTACCTAAGAGAGAGACAATTGCACCCCACCCCAATATTAAAAATATGTGATGGTGAAAGACAACACCTAAGCCACATAGCAATTATCCATCAATCACTTTTTCAGACCATGCTGCAAATTAAAGGAAGCTGCTGGCTGCATACAGGCTGCATATTTGCAGTAAAGGAAGTCATCGTATTTTTTAACCTGTTACCTGTGCAACACTAGCCAGAGTGGACCTTATTACTGGGAGAAAATCGCAACGTGAAAAGCACCACTGCCTACAGAGGAACCACAAGCAGTGTGTCATCCTCTAAGTGTGCACAGGGCTCTGTGGAAACTGAAAGCTGCAGGTCTACATCCACTGCTACAAATGCACTATTAAGGTTCTCTACACACATATACGCACAAAGAGCTAGAAGCTTTCAAGCAAATTGAATACAAGGATAGATTTGCTTGGATATTTCCTATCTTTGCACTAGGAGTAAATAAACAGTCATGAACATTTCAAGACAACAGTCAAAAAGAAAGGAAACCTTCACATAAATTTCTATTCTGTCAGAGGGAGCTAAATTTGAGGTCTTTCTTTTTAAAGACCTTCAAAGCAGTGTAAACAGCTCTCTGCTACTACAGACACACAGACTTTGAACTAGATATACCTATTGATCTGTGGCTCTCTGACTCCTGGATGTAGTGCTAGCAGGAGTTAATGGGACTATGGATGGGACAGCTGCCAGACCTGACTCTATTTGGAGTCTGATACTTCATAACCTTTCTTTCATTTCTCCCTGGCATTAAATCCTACTCTGTAACCCAGTCTCATTATTATTAGTTGACTGTTTCTCTCCTCTCACATTTTACTCTAAAAGCTGCAGCCTACAAAATATATGGAAGTATTCCAGACCTAAGTAATATTTGATGTGACTGCACTCAGAAAGAGGCCAGGACAGGGAACAGACTAATCTTCAATACACTTCATGATTCAATCATGTTCATATTATACATGAAAGATTTCTGGGACTCTTGTACCAGACTATTAAACGACAGCCCAGACTCAGGCTCCTCACAAAACACAGATGATTTTCAGGGAAAACTACCTGCTCTTCACGTTTGCAGCAAAGGGTAGTGTTGCTGAGTTGCCAGAGGTGGAAAGTTTGCAGAAGTAGGGGCCAGGCAGAACTCATGCTCAAGCTTCTGTCTTTCATGTCACCCTTCCCATGAACCCTGAAGCTCGGGTGTGCCTAGAGCAGGCAGTCAACGGGCACCAACCACAGATCCCTAGAACTGCAGCAGGGCTGAACCTCAACAGCCAAGGTGAACAGTGGCTTTCTGTAGCTTAATTGCTAAGTCAATACACACATTCCTCTTGTGTATCAGACACCGAGCTCATGGGCTGGGTTTCGCGACAATGCAGCATTCAATCTTAGATGGGTGTCATCCCAACTCCATCACTGCCCCAAACTAACAGGAGAGGCTGTGCAAGCCACTGCCTCTTATCTTGTGAATTAGACCACATTGAAAATGAAACTTGTGCTGAAATGTCTTTCTTTTCTTTACTTACTCTAGTCATAGTACTGTCTCTTGTTATGTCAGATCTTGAAATATATCATGTGAATTGGTTCTAGAGGGCAGCATGCTTGCTGTATGTGATGGCCTATGTGGTCTCCAGCCACAATGTTCCATATAATACACACTCATTCATCATTCATATGGGGTATATTTCAGACTTGCATTGACAAGACTGAGATCTGAATCTGGCCCAGGTCTGTGTATGAGGGTCAGGTGATATGGAGTTGCTATGGTAATGACCTAATCTTTTCAAATAGCAGGGTAACTAATTCACACAAAACCTGTATATCCTCACAGTAAATTAAATCTCTTCCTGTCATGTTCCTCCCTGAGCTGTTGATTTTAGAAGCAGAATCACTTATTCTGCAAAACAGACACACTTTATTAAATCTTCATAGTATCATAGAACATCCTGGTTTGGAAGGGACTTTAAAGCTGTCTCAGTTTAAAAGAAAACTAAGATATCTGTCTGGACTAGGAAGGGGACCTCATCCCAAAAACCAGCACAACCTTTGAAATTTGGAGACTTTAATAGGAAAATTTATAGAAAAGGATAACATTTCTTTACTACAAATACATATAGATAAACAAAAAACCAGAACAGAACAAACAGCTACAATGTAACCAAAAAATTTCAAACAGATCAAGCCCTATCTCTGCCCCCTCAGTGCAGTTGTATTCACAGTGGAAGGCGATGCCACACCTCAGGAGGCATCGGCTACAAGTGTCACTCACAAACTCTGCTGTGGCACAGATGGTGACCAGGGAGAGGTGCTGGTTCTGAAAAAAACTCACGTGGGACTGGTGGCCACAAGGACATCATGAAACCTTTCCGGTGGGCAGTGCATAGACCCTTTCCTCATCCTTTGTCCGAAAGTGCTGGAGGGGTGGAGGGTTAGCCACTCCTCTGCAGGTGGTGTCGGCCCTCCAGGAGTTTGTAGCAAATCCAGGGAGCAGCGGCTGCTCTCTCTCTGAAGAACAGCACAGGACAAGCTCGGAGTTGGGGGGCCGAGCCAAGGGAGCTC
>JAWWEW010000088.1:37235029-37247767 GCA_035583185.1 Anabacerthia variegaticeps
TGGGTTCTTCTTAACATGGAAAACTTGAAACACTGATGTTTAAATAACAAAGGATTTCTGTTGCCCAGTATGCTAAAGGGTCATCCCAATCTTCTTGCTTCCCTGTTCCTCAGTGCTATAACAATATCCAGGGAGAGTTGTTCAATAATACCCATTGTAGCCTTCTTTTAAGAGTACGGAACAACAGTTTTCCCATTGTTGCTATCAGTAAAAATGAAATACCATTCTGCCTCCAACATCTGTGTGGGCCCCAGTTGCAACTTCAGAGAAAGGAAATGAAAAGTACAAGCATTGATTCATAGCAGTGCATCCTGTTACATACCCAGAGCATAAGTAACACAATCCTACAAATGGCTACATGCTCTGGATCAGAGTGGGACTGCAACAAGAGTGCAACGCATGTAAGGCAGCGTGGTTTTCCTAGTAGACTCTTGTAATAGGCCAAGTGTGTTGCAACCTAATGTTATGTGTACTTGATAATGTGCATGGTACATGCAAAATGTTTCAGACACCCTGAAAAGCAATCGAAAAGTGGAGTCAATCTTTCCTTTCTTGAAAAGAAAGGAAAGCTACAAAATCTTTTGTCTGTTGGAGGGATGCTCAACACCTGTTTCATTTCTGCTCCTCTGTGGTAGAATGACAACTGTGACCTTCTCAGAGAGCTCCCAGATGATCGAAACAGAGCACAACCCTTAGTAACTCATTATTTCATCTTTAGTAACTCCACTATGTAATTAATTCAATTAATTTACATACATTTCCAGAGGCAGAAAGACTACCTCCTGGTGAATACACAGCAGCACAAGACTGGAGTAATACATATGTCATCCTTATAGTGAGTCCTCAGTTATTCTGCAACCTAGGCTAAGGTGTCAGAGTAATGCTAGAACTGTGCTCCTATCCCAGGCTACCTTTTCCTCCCATGTTCAAGCTCCCTAAAACATTGTGAAGTGGGAAGGGGAAACTGGTTGTTATACCCAGAGAGGAATCCAGAAGCTGTGGCATAAAATTTAATTTCTTAGAGAGGCTTATGAAATAGAACTACAGACATTTTTAGCAACACAGAAATTCTAAAAATTTCACATTGTCATATTTCTTTTAAGCCCTTATTAGAAAAGCTATGGTCTGCTTATTATAAAAATTTGTCAGTTTTTGCTTCCAGAGCAAAACTTGGCTACATAAGCTGTGTTCTGATCTACACACACACACACACACACAAAAAAAAACCTCAAACTTTCAATCTTTTGCGAAGCATGCCTTAATTTTGTCCTCATACCTACCACAGAAAGCTGCCACAATGAAGCAGCTGCCTTTGTACAGACTGCAGCATGTCAAAAGTTGCCCACATTGTCTCCTACTCCTTCGACTGCTCATACAAGTAGTAAGTAACTTTGTTAAATGACTTTTTGTTGATTTTCAGTGTTCTCAAGTCAAGTCTCACTACATAAGTAACAGTAAGACAGATACTAAGAGTATCTGGCTACCTGCCAAAAGTTACAGTGTATATGAAGCCAAAAGGCTCCTGAGAATCTCCTCTTGTAACTTTCCTCAGCCCAATACCAGGCTTTGAAAGAGGAGCTACCGACATGTCTCCACAGGGCAGCTTGCTACCCTACCACTCTGCCTTCTGATGCCCCACTACAATGACACAAAGCGACTAGTTTACAGCTAGAGAGGTCAGGGCTGTTGAATGGCTCTGACTCTGAATGGCTCATCTGCGTGCCTCAGTGAATGTCTCTCTTTCTTAGCTTGAGTTGCTGACTTCCTTCCTCCAGGTATTTGGGATCTGTTAAATCTGCATGCATTAGACTGTTACTCCTCAGGGTTTATACTTTTAGTTCAAAACTGCTCATCTCCACAGGGAGATAGTGGATAAAATCCAGCTGAATGAAGCAGTCCAATTAAATTACCACAATTGTCCTTGTAATTATAAGTAACATGAATTATTTCCTTAGCTTCTGGTGCCTTCTCTGAGAAGAAATTACTTCTATAAGGGCCTTTGCTCATCACATCTGTATGAGACTCCACTATCCAAAACGGTGGCTGGATTGATGTATTTTACATGCCCCTTCACTAGCAGGGTTCTTCAGTTTCTCACATGTACAGTCATAGTCTGCACAGGACAGACAAGTCTTCCATGAAAGAGGCCCATACAGACAGGAGTATGCTCACTGAAATGCACAGTGAAAACACAAAAGGATAAGCTCAAAATAATGCAGCCCAAAGAGATTCCCCCTATTACATCATTCAGATCAGGGTTTTATACAGGTAACACCAGGAAGAATTTTGGCAGCTTGAGCCTGGCTGTCCTAGTTTACTGGATAATCATGGTGGCCAATGATGTAGCTGTCAATATGCTAAATACCTGTTATACCTCACAGATATACACTAAGCCACTTCAGAGCCTGATCACTTTATCTATTTCCTGATAGATATGGTCTTCTACTACTTCCTAAAATTCTTTGTAGTAGACAGAGAGTTAGACAGGAAAACAAAGGCATAAAGAAGCAACAATCAAAAACACAAACCCGTTTTTTAAACCATAGCTGCTTCATTTAGTTTCTTTCTTATATTTATATGTAGTTATACTGGACTGTTTAAGTCCTGCAGAAGTGGTCTGTAGAAATAAAATAGGTGGACCTTTTCAGAGAATTAATTGTGCCCACAGACAGGAGTGCTCATGATGTAGAGGCTAGAAAGCTATCACACAAAAACAAATATCAAAATAATGTTAAAAGGAAATCCACTTGATCCCTAAACTAATGTAATTTTCTAATCTATTATAATTTACCAAAATAAAACACTTTTACTCCACAATTACTCTTGCAGACATACAGTTGGTACAAGTTTTCATTCACCATTCCCCTTAACACACTCTGCAATGAGTCACACCAGACATCAGAGGCCCTTTCTTTGAAATTAGTCATAATAACTTACATGGCTGCCACTTAGGAAGTTATATGTGGAGTTTCACAGATTAGGTTTTGGTTTGTTTTTCACATACGCTGACAGATGGCCTTATTTTAAGGACAGAGAAAAAGAAAGTCCTGTATACTTTTGTCTGCTATACTAATCTTTAATAATAACACAGTGGAAACTTCACCTCAGAATGATCAAATTGTCTGAAAAGTAGTGGGTTGTGATGGCCATTTTCAGTATTCATGAGCTGAAAGGGGACAAAGTTCCACAGAACAATTGCTGAAAGTTCCACTCTACTAGCTGAGGCGTTTTCCATACAGAGGGTCATAAACAGGACAAGAAAATAAAAAAATCCTAGAGTGTATCCAAAAAACCCAAAACAAAACAAAAAAAACCCCACACACCAAAAAACAGACAAAAAAAGAAAAAAAAAAAAAAAAACAGAGCAAGATAATGAGAAATACAACCAAGTAATAAACCGGTTTCTGCCCAGTCCCCCCTTCTTCCTGGGCTCAACTTCAATCTCAGTTTTCTCTAGTCCTACCTTCCAACAGCACAAGGGGATGGAGAATAGGGATTGTGGTCAGTACATCACACCTCATCTCTGCTGGTCCTTCCTTTTGACACTCATCCCCTGCCCCAGTGTGCAGTCCCTCTCATGCAGTGCAGTCCTCCATTAACTTTGCCAGCTTGGGTCTTTCTCCTTCCCATGGGCTGCAGGTCTTCATTAGCTGCTCCAGAAAGGGTCCCTTCTACGGGATGCAATCCTTCAGGAACATATGTCACCAGTGTGGTCCCTCAAGGGATCATAGGTTCTGCCAGCAAGCCTATGCTCCTCTTTCCATGGGGCCACAAGTCCTTTCAGCAGCCTGTTCCAGCACAGGCTCTTCTCTCCATGGAGTTGAAATCCTTCAGGCAGCCACCTGCTTTGACTTGGGATTCTCCATGGGCTTCAGGGGAACAGCCTGCATCACCAAGATTTTCAGACCAGGCTGCAAGTGCATTTCTGCTTTGGCACATAAAGCAACTCCTCCCCATCCATCTCCAATGACCTTGGTGTCTGCAGTGGTGCTTCTCTCACATATTCTCACTCCTGTCTCTAGCTGCTGCTCCAAAGCAGATTCCCCGCCTTTCCATCCCCACCCCCCTTCTTAATTGTGTTACTACAGAGGCTACCTCTGTCACTGATGGACTTGGCCTTCACCAGTGATGAATCCATCAGAAATGGGAGAAGCTTCTGGCAGCCTCTCACAGAAGACATCTCTGCAGCACCTTCACTACTTGCCACACGAACCCAATATACAAAACAATAGTAGTGGGATTTTGAAAGACGAGATACTCTGATGGCAGAGAACAAGAGATAATCATAATTAGAAGTTTATCTCCAAAATACACAGGTCAGTTTTAACTGGAAGATCAAAGTTACAATAAACTAGGTGATACAAGTAAGAAGGAAGAGGATTCCAGTTACTACTGTGCTTTAATACAGCAGTGAACTGACAAAGATGCACATATGCACTGGCATCTTGACCAGCAGAAGCTGCAACCTACAATGGTTGTGCGTCGATCATATAACATTTGTTTTGCAGATTTTCTGGTGATTATTAATTCACCTCTGCTAGTTAGAAAGGAATTATTTTAGATGGAAGAACAGATGATTGTTATCCAAATCTAAAGGTAAATTAAGGTCCAAAATCAGAGGAGGTAAAGTGAACCTCACAGATAATTGATTATTATAACTGGAAACCTCCTTATGATCCTTGACACACACAGGTAACCTTGTACTAGCAACGAACTCCAAGATACATATTGCTGTTCTTCAAATGTTTGTTACATGAATGGAATTCATAAGGAGGCAACTAAGCAAGATTATTATGGTGTATCCTGTTTTCTAAATAAGTCTAAAAATGAAAGCTTCTTTGAGGGGCCCAGTTAAATTCTCAGGGAAATGCCAGGGGAATCTTAATGGCCATTAAGTCTCAGCTACAATGCAAAAGTTGGTCTAATGTATTGGCCCAAATACAGTGATTCTTCCCATCACAGTGGAATAGGCTCTTACTGTTATACACAGGTTATGTCTATTTTCCCTCTCCTTTACAACGTTTAAGTCTGTGATGTTTTCATCAAGGGAAATGATCATGGAGTTACAGAGAGCTGTGATTAAATTTGCTCAGCAGCAATCTGTAAATAACGTACAGCATACTGTTTCCACTTTTTGTTTCACTTTGTAACCTGCAGTCAGTGTTGACTTGGAAGTACAAAAAGGAAAAGTACACAGCTGACTGATTGGTTCTTGTATTCCAAAATGAAAAATGATGAGCAGAAAGTCGTCACAGGAAACACCAGAAAAGAAAACAATTTCAAACCAGTGCATCTCCCCTACCTTGGCACCTAACTACTGCAAATAGCTTTTGTGCTGTGCATTGTTCTTGTCATAGGTCAGTGAGGACTACTGCCTTGTGTTTCAGGGAAAACTGATTGTTCAACCCGTTGATCTCTGTAGAGTGTGGAAACATACCAAAAATGCTGTCCATTCATAAGTGATTAGAGTGAATAATGTTAGAGCCTTGTGTTTTCTCTTTTTTTTTTTTTCTTGCCCATAAACTGAGCTCAGTTTTTCACTGGACTTTGACAGATCAGAGAGAACAGGGCTTCTTCTGGACACTCCCTACTCTACTAGTCAGACTTCGTTGTTGACAGGTGACTCAAAAGCTGTACTTGTAAGCTGCAGGACAACCTTGACAACAGTCAGATAATCTAAGTGCACCACAGACAAAAGCAACTTTGTAGAGGTCTCCATTTAGGTGTTTCAAGACCACATGGCATATTTGTTTTCTGCGATCTCATCATTCTTCCAGGACTGAACAGCTATTTCTTCTCAGGAGAATCTGGAATGATGAAGCTTTGAAGATCTTTCTCACTTGTCTCTGGCAGTTTTTCATTTCTATATTCTTTGTGCATTTGTATTCATGGAATTTGTTATTGTTGCTTAACTTGCCAGAGAATCATTGGACTGAAGCACCTCACTTCATTTCTCTAACTAGTGCCATTTGACCTACTAGACAATCTAATCCAGCCTCCACTTTTGAATGGATTTTCTCACAAGTGGCAATCTCTAACAGGGTCACTTCGAGAGGCAACTGTTACTTTGCACCATAACGAGGGCAATTTCAGAAGGCATTCAATCAAAAGAAAGGGTGTTTTCTGCAACAGGCTTGTGTCCTCTAGGTTTTCACTTGTCCTTATGGGCAGCTGAAGTTATCGAAATATCTCAATCTGTGTCCTGTGTCTATTTTAATTTTTGCTTGGCACAAGTTGCTGAACTACGTGGGTACTCTTAGAAGCCACTTTGGAACTCTGCAAGTTTAAGAAGAGTTAAATTGTCCCTAAGGAAATGGGAGGATTCCTGCTTTCTCAGGAAGGCCTATTCAGAAATTCCATTTTACTTCTGACACATAAACAGATAGGAAGAGATGGATAAGGCAGGAAAGCTAGAAAATTGTCTGTGTAGTATTTATCTTAGTTTGTTTTTCAAGTTACTGGAAGGCTTTGATTTGCACATTTTCCCCTCCACAATAACAATATCATCATGTTTTTTTGGAGGTTTTTTTTGGTGTTTGATTTCTTTTTGGGGGGTGAGGCATGTTTGTTTTTTTTGTTTGTTTTTTTTTTTTTTCCTAATTCTTTGACATTAATTCTGCAAGACCTAGTGGCTTTTCTTTAATTCTGCATTTCTTCCTCTCTTTTTCTCATTTGTCATTCACAAAGTGGATGTATTCATGGCTATCAACCCCCCTCTCCCACCCCCTCCATAGAAAAGGTGCAAAACGAGTGGCTGTAATGCCTCCCTGCTAACAGTGGCACTGTTTCTGAGGGAAGCTGCTTGCTGCTGACCCTCAGCCTTGCTGTAAGGGATGCAAACTTTACACAAAGACAGATGATGACCTGTCCAAAAAGTGATTGTGTGAGCTCTCTGAAGTAGTTGCCAAAAAGAGTACCATCTTTTATTAAATACTTTTGTCTGCCACTCAGCTACAGTGAATCTCATGGAGACCAGGAGCAGAAAATATTCAATTATTTCATTTCAAAATGCAAAATTAATGTAAGTAGAAGCATTTTATTCAGTTTAGATGTTTTGTACTGGAATCCTAAAAACCAGCAAGGGTGGGATATTTGCATTTACTTATTTAGATCTTTGCCAGAGGAAAAAAAAGAAAACAAACAAACAAAAAACCAGCGTATACTAAAGAGGCAGTAATACTCGAAAATATCTTTTTATCTCAGTGAGGTAAACCATGTCTTCTTTGAGTTTTCCTATTTGTTTCTATTTGCATAGTATTCTATGTGGGGAAAAAAAAGAGAATACTTGATGAGGAGCATCTCATCTGTAACTGTTAAGCCTCCTTCTTATGTTTTTAGTACCATAATATATTTTTTAGCAATTTTTTTAAGCAGAATGAGGGCTAATGGAGTTCCATGTTCCCATCACCCTTTAATTCAGAAGACAATTAATTATGGAAAGTGAGAAATATTTTCCTGAGGAGGTGAACTAGGAACACATAGAGCTGTATATGTATGAAATTAAGTTGCACTTTCAAGCTTTTTTTGTGTGATTAAGAATGCTAGCTATTTTCGGGAGGGGGTTGTGCTTTTTAAAACAAAATAAAATTCTGGTGGCTTTGATGGGAAGTAAGAAATTAAACTTTGGTATTTATTCTTTGCATCCAGCTCATCCTAATCCTACACAGAAAATAACAAGATTCATAAACCAAGCTTACCCTATATGCTTAGCAATTACAGTAACACTGGTGAGAAAATAAATGGACCTAATCATTACATAATAGTTCTGAAGATATGCAGTTAAAACTGAACTTGTTAGAAATTTTTTTTGGGATGTTTAAGAAAGAGGAATTAATAAAATAGACTTTGAGAAGTGAAAAGTGTGTGAATTGTTCAGGTATCTAGACAGTTTTGCATGAAATTATCTTACTTTCAGATGCAAAAATAATCAGTAATTTCATGTCCATATCAGATTTCATAGTTACTTCTACTTGTATTGCTCTACCTTCTACTTATTTCATTTGTGCAAGTAAATATACTTTTCCTATCACTCCATAAAATATAATCATAGAATAATTTAATTTGAAAAAGCCTTCTAAGATCAAGTTCAAACATTAGCCTTTTGCTGCCAGGTCCACTACTAAACCATATCCCTAAGTGCCTCATCTACAGAGGTTTTAAATGCCTCCAGGGATGATGACTTAACCATTTTCCTGGGCAGCCAGCTTCAATGCTTGAGAATCCCTTCAGTGAAGAAATTTTTTTCATTACTTACCTAATGGTGCAACTTGAGGCCACTCCCTCTCATCCCATTGCTTGTTACCTGGGAGAAGAGATTGACCCCCACCTTGCTACAATATCCTTTCAGGTAGTTAGAGAGACAGCAATAAGGTCTTCCTCAAGTTTCCCCCCTTTTCCAGGCCAAACAACTTCTGTTTCCCATAAGACTTGTGTTCTAATCCTTTCACCAGTTTCATTCTCCTTCCCTGCACAGACACAGTACCTTGACCTCCTATAGTGAGGAGCCCACAATGGAACACAGTAAATAGGTAGACAGAATGATATTTGCAGATAAAGATGACTATGCACACAGAGACTGCAAAAGAATTACATTTATCTAGAGGTACAGGGCTCACATGATTCTATCTAACACTAAAGATGCTGACACGGTAATAAAGATTCAGTCTGACAGTTTCAGTTGTCAGCAGCATCATTGTGTAGGTTATGATGAGGCAAGGAAGAGGAGTCAGCATGGAGCTCACATATCTCTTACAAACTTTGGTGCAGACCAGTAAGAATGTAATTATCTGTTATGTTCTTTCAGCCTAACAAAGAAGGATATGGAGAGATCAGATAACTGATGACTTTGACTATTTTGATGGAGCTAGAGTTTTCTCAGAGGTACACAATGAAAGAACAAGAAGTCACGAGCAAAAGCTGCATCCAGAGAAATTCTGATTAAATAAAAGAAAAAAATAGTCACAGTGAGGATTGTCAAACACCAGAACTAGTTCTTAAAAGCAATGAGAATATCCTTGGAGATACTCCAAATTAGACTGGACAACTGAGTTAGACTGGAGCAACCTGAAGTCTCCTCAAAGTTGGTTTTGCTTTGAGCAGAAGATCAGACAAGTTGACTTTATATACTTCATAATTTTGTGATTGCAAAAGTTATGTAGTCTTGTGTACCTTCATAACAGGGAAGCACCTGGTACAGCCAAATTATTGGTGTTCCACTGGAAACAGCTTTTTGTTTCCAGTGTTTCATAAAAGGGACAGATGTTTATTAAACAAGTTCAAGAAATTAGACACACAAAGGTGGTTTATATGCAATCTGCAGATCACCATAGATATTTTGATTAATAGAATAATTCTTCTGGAGAAACTCATATGAAAATGAAATGAAACTGCCTGGTATTTCTTCAGTCATAGAAATTAATATCTGGCCTCAAGAAAAGGCAGGGCAACAGTGGAAACCAAGATGCCATTGTCATCTTGCAGGGGGCAAGGAGTCTTGATATGACATTTTTTAGTTGATAAGAAAGGAGGTCAGTAAGTGTCAAAAGTGGGGTTTTTTTTCTAACTTGTCCCACAGTAAGGTTTCATGCTCTCATGCTAGTACTACTGCCTTTAGCAAGGAATAAAGCAACAAAGGGTGATGCCTTTTCAAGTTTTCTCAACCTGCATGCTGATCTCCTTGGCAGCATTTGCTGCTCTTCAAGCTAACTTCTTGAAACACTTACCATAGGTACCTGCTATGACTGAGAGTATTCTCTTACACTAAGCATATGGACACAGGGTAGATTTAAACATACACTCTTTTACATTACATTCTACTGTTAGGATTTTTGTCCATAATTATATTGTGTATATTGAATTAGAGATAGTCACACCAGCTACTCACCTTTCTCTCATACCTACCTGCACTTTTGACAGTCTGTTGGCAGAGTTTATTTACTCTTTTCTTATCAGTGGTGGCAGTCAGAGTGAAGGCTGTTGTCAAGGACTGTTAGACTTTTTTCAATGGAGGAATGTACCGAGGATACTTCTCCTGCTGCCAACTCCTCCTTTGTCTGGACACAGTTTTCCTTCAAAAGTAAAGAGAAAATGTGATAACAGAATGGCAGAAATAGAAAAACCCCTGTTGTCATACATGACATTTTCTGCAACAGAAATAGAATCTGCAACAGAAAGTAGATGTTTTGCTATTTCCTTCCCTTTTTCAGCCTTGTCTTAGTTCAGTGGAGAACTAAGATATCTAGAGAGAAAAAATAAGGGCCTTCTTCCCCCAAGAAGGCCAGCCAAGAATAGACCCCTCCTTTAAATTTAGAAACAGAACTTTAATTAGAAAAATATATAGGAAAAAGATAACAGTTCTTAACCACAATATATCTATATATATATGTCCAGAAAGGACAAAACAAAACAGTTTGTAACAAACCTTTTAAATGAAAAGGAAACAAAAGTCAATGTCCTCAGCTATCCTAAAAGGATGCAATTATAGTTACAGAGAGCAGGTGGCAATGTCGCACCTCGGCGAGATGGTGAGATGGCAGGCACAGCCACCAGGTCAGTTCCTGTGGGATCAATGGCAAAGTGGCTGAAACCCAGTCTCCGCAGTGCAGAAAGCAGGCATGTTCTATTCCTCACAGCAGCTCCTGCAGTGCATGTGGCCCTCACAGATGAACGGTCGAGTTAGAGAGAGAGAGGGAGGCACAGTCCCAGTTCTCCTGTCGTGCCAGACCAGTGTGTGTTCCCATCCTAGGTCCTTCCACCGACACACTGAGCCTGCACAGAAAATGCAGAAACCCCTGGCAGCTCCTCCCAGCCAAGCAGACTTCTCTCTCCCTCTCTTCAGCCTGGGAGACCAGATCAAAAGGCTCTGGTCAGAGTCACTACGTCAGGATATGAATATGCATTAGATCCTTTTGTTGACTGTCTTCACAGAAGTTTAGGCGTTGGCTCCAAGCCTTTTGGGAGGAATTCCAATGGGATACTGAAACTATAACTTGTCTATTCTTTTGAACTGCAATAACAACAATCCTGTAACAGACGTATTTGGAATATGGTCATAGCAAAGCTAAGACCATATGACCCACTACCTCTTTTCCATTTGCACACTATGCAGAAGAAACAAGATGGAGTGAAAAGCAGAGGTCTGGGAAAGGCAGCTACAGTTCCAGTACTACTACATTTAGAAAAAAATAATAATAATAAAAAAGTAATTATTACCAACAGTAGTTAGTAAGTCAGTACAAGGTTACTGATTATGGTTTAGGTTCGGATGTGCCACTGCACCTTCTTACCGTAGCAGAAACAGCACTCAGAGGTAGCTGCCAGGAGACAGCAGGCTGATGGCTGTTACACACGTAATGTGCTCTGCTCATCCACTCTGGATATCTACTATATTTCTGTCTTTTGTAATAGGTTATGGTGGAGACAATTTACTGCCTTACATTCCATTAGTGGTTTTAAATTCACCAAAAAACAGGTATGCAAGAAGGGATTTTTCCTCAAACTTTGCAAACAGTTCCAAGCTAGAAACACAAATAGAATATTTGGCTTTATGAAAGTCTGGGTTTTAATAATTAAATAACTCCAACCATGTGCAGCTGATTCTCAGAGGCAATAAAACATTTCTTAACCCAGGTCAGTTAATTGAATTAATATTGAAATCTTAGTCCATGTAGCCTTTTGTCTATCTTGTGCTCAGGAGGAAGTTAGACACAGTAGATAAGCTGTCTGAAAACTGTCTAAAGCATGAAGTTATTTTAGGGTCAAATCATGAACATTTCACAAAGTGATTACAAAATTCTACCATAAAAATGGTCATATTTGAACTGCATTAAGCAGTCATCAAAACAGCTTAACAGTTACCTGGCACTTGAAAATAAGAAATCAGTTATACTGGCTGTATTTCTATTCTTTTCTGTGGCCCCAACACTCAGAGTGTAGTAGTTCTCAGTCCCATTAAAAGAATACTTTGTCTTCTTTTCCAAGAAGACATGAGACAAATGATTTTTTAATTTATTTATTTTTGGAGGCACATCATTTTGCTTTCTTTACTCTCTTCTTTTTGAAACAACTAGCTAGAAGGAAACTATTTGCAAAAAGCCTCTCACTGGGAGGCAGGTTTGCCTATCATCTCCACTACAGTGCTGAATTGTGGTACTGCCTGTTATAGTTTTAAACAGTCAGAATTCCTTCCAACAAGTTTAGAGCCAACGCCTGAGTATGGATAAACAAGGTTAACAAAGGATGCCATGAATATGCATGTTCTGTCGTTAATAGCTGTAAGCAAAGCCTTTGTCCAAATCTCTCTTTGAGCCTAAGGGAAGGGTGAGCTGGGCAAGTCGGGGTGGGGGGGAAGTCTGGGCTCTTTTCTCTGCGCAGGTCAGGACTTTTTACTTGCTCGGGACGGAGGAGTGGAGCAGACGCATGCACAGCCGGAATCCGACATTTGCCGGAGCCGGGAGCTGTGTCCTCTGATCTCTGGCTTTTTGCCAAGCATCTACAGACCCGGCGAAACATCTATGGGAGAGGGGACTTGTCCTGCCTCTTGCCTTGGATAGGCTGCTGCTGGTGCTGCTGTTCCCTTGTGTCATCGAGACCCACGAGGCCAGATTGCGGCTGCTTGCTGTCCAGGGAGACTGAGAGAGGGAGAGCCGGCCGGGCACGCCGAGCACGACATCGCCACCAGCTGTCCGTAAATATAACTGCCACCTTTCTGGGAGCGGGTCAGCCAGCGCTTGAGGTGCA
>JAWWEW010000088.1:37247867-37269302 GCA_035583185.1 Anabacerthia variegaticeps
TCTAAATTTAAGGAGAGGGATTATTTTATTTCTTAGCCAACATTTACATCTTAGTTTCTCTCTCAAACTAAGACACTGCCTAAACCTCATTGCTCATCCTTAGCTGCAAAGAAGCTCTGCAAACACAGGTAGAGTAGTCAAAACATCTTATCCTCCACAAGTCCCCCACAATATCCTTCTCTCTAAACTGGTTTTGGTGGGTGGATAAGGAATTGATTGGACAGTCATGTCCAGAAGGTAGTGGTCAACAGCTCAGAGTCTTGATGGACATCAAGTGGTGAACCTCAGAGGTCTGTACTGGGATCAGTGTTATTTAGTATCTTCATTAATGACATGAACTAAGGGATTGAGTGCACCCTCAGCAGATTTGCAGATGACACCAAACTGAGTGATGAAGGTTGGGATACTATCCAGAGGGAATTGGACAAGCTCAAGAACTGGGCCCATGGGAATCTCATGCAATTTAACAAGAGCAACTGCAAAGTGCTGCAACTGGGCTGGGGCAGCCCCTGATATCAATGCAGGCTGGAGGATGAATTGATCAAGAATAGCACTGCTCTTGTGGATGGTGGTGGATGAGAGGAAGGAACTTGCGGAAGGACTTGTGGGTGCTGGTGAATGAAACGCTGGACATGAACTGACAATGTACACTTGCAACCCAGAAAGCCAATTGTATACTGAGTTGCACCAGAAGTGTGGCCAGCAGTTTGAGGGAAACGATGCTACCTCTCTGCTCCACTCTAGTGAGACCCCACTTGGTGTACCATGTCCTTGTCTGGGATCCCCAGGACAGGAAGGACATCAACTTGTCAGAACAAGCAAAGAGAAGGCACGGAGATGATTAGAGGGATAGCACCTCTGCTACGAGGAAAGGCTGAGAGAATTGGGATTGTTCAGTCAGGAGAAGAGGAGGCTTAGTGGTGACCTATTTGCAGCCTTCCAGTACCTGGAGGGGGCCTATAAAAAAGATGGAAAGAGACTATTCACCAGAGCATATCGTGACAGAACAAGGGCAAATGGCTTCAAACTGAAAGGGGGTAGGTTTACATCAGATATTGGAAAGAAATTCCTTAGAGTGAGGGTGAGGAGATCCTGGAACAGGCTGCCAGGTAAAACTGTGGATGTCCATTTCTGGGAATGTTCAAGGCCAAGTTGAATGGAGCTCTGAGCAACCTAGTCTACTGAAAAGTTTAGATCTACTGCCCGTAGTAGGGGGGTTGGAACTACATGATCTTTAAGGTCCCTTCCAACCCAAACCATTCTATGATTCTATGACGTATTTTAAGAAATTCAAGATATGTTTGGAATCTAGTACATAGCATTTATAATCGCCTTCAGAAGCAAACCATTCCCAGTATTTCTTGTCAATTCTACACCCACATAATGAACTAAAGAGCACTGATTGATTTGTAATCTTCCAGCATGGACCTCTGCACCACCCCTCCCCCCACCCTCCACCACTTCTCTAACAAAAATACACATACAAATGACTGTAAATTCAAGGTCTAAAATCTGATTGCAGCTATTTTTAAATTCAAATATATTAAAATGATTCCCTGGCAATCCAAAATGTAGATGGCTACCAGTAATAGCCACTGGCAGTCCCATGCCAAAACCAGTATAACTTGCTGTCCCCCTTACCAACTGTAATGTTTAATTATGTGACCCCAATTAACCAGCCCTAGAGGCAGACAGATTTCATGTCCTTTCAATATCCTGTATTTTCACATTACCTGTGTAAACCTCAGTTTTTCCTGGCTTGCTTCATAGTTATTTTATCTTCCTTTCTACTTTCTGAATTTCATTATAATTGACTAAAATTGTCTTTCTGCAACCATTAGAACCGAAAATACTTGCATTCCACTACTGTCAAACTGTCTGTTTTCTAAGGAAAGTTAAGGTTAGCAAAAGTAACAGCCCACTAAATGGTGTCAAAAGGACTTTTCACAGCCAAATTTCTCTCTCCCTCCTACCACATTTCCAAGGGCGAGGAAACTCCACTTATCATTTTGCTCAGGGTTTCAGGGTTAATTCTTGAGAGGCAAATCTATAGAATTTTCCATCTATCAGTATTTGCGACTTGAGTTTAATCTGCTTTATACTGTAAGGATTCACAGCATAAAAAATATCAAATCTTGCGCTATTTAGCTAGAGAAGAAATAGAAAAAATAAATTGTCATAATGAAGTAAGATGATGTTAGTTTTCTCAAGAAAACTCTTCTGTTACATGTTCGTGAAGCATTATAAGATATAGGGTATTTTTGTTGGTAGCAACTTTTATCAATACTTACATAAGGAGTTAAGGGAACACAGATTACCCTTAAAAGACAGCAAAAGATTAATATTGTGACTGTAAGAGATAACCAGCTGTGGTTTCATGATGTCTAAATTTAAAAAAAAATAAAATTACTAACTTCTGGGCTGTTGAAATTGTGGATTTTAACATGTGTGTTAATAAAACAAATTATTACTATGTCACTGTAGAGTACTTTAAATCATTATTTCTATATGATAGGGAAAAAATGAGAGTATGAAATAACATTTGAAATTTTGGAAATGACCTTTTATTTTGAAGGGCATTAATTTTATGGACATTATCCTAGCTGGCTGATATCTTTGAGAAATAGTGTTATCACATGAGCTGAATATCTGTATCTCTAGCTAAAATAAAAAATCAGTTCAACTTTTTTCCCAAATATTTTCTCAGAGGCAATCAGAAAATACATTGCTTAATTCAAGTTTTTGCAAGTGATCCCCTATTCTTTATCAGTACCATGTGGCAAAGCATACCACATACTTTGCTCCCAAGGACAGATCAACTCTTCACATAACAGTTTTTACGTGGGCTATACTAATTTTTGCTCCCTCATGCCACAAGAGTGTGATCTGCCTTCAGAAACTGGCCCCAGAGTTCACTGATGTAAGTCACACATACAATTTTTAACCATCATACTATAACTCCAGTGCATTTCCAGCTAAACCCCTGACCTGACTGCAAAAGTCCTGTGCTTCAAAGATGGAAAGGGACCTATATAACTCCCTGAGTATGGATCAAGATATCTGCAGCCAGGTTACCAACAGTGATTTTTTAGTTTAAACGGTATACACAAGAATTTTATCTTTAAAAATTGGAAAGATAGAGTCACTTATTGAATATTTATTAGACATATGTGTGAATGGAAATATGTCACGTAAAAAAAATAATTTACATCTTAAATCTGGCTAGATACTCATCCGCTGCTAGAGATATCAATGGAAGTGTACTGTATCACATTTTCTTTTTTTGTTTTTGGGGGTTTTTTTGTTTTGTTTATGTTGTGTTTTGTTTTGGTTTTTTTTTTATGTTTTGTTTTGTTTTGTTTTTTGTTAATGTCAATTATTGTTGTATTTCTTCCTCGGAATGACACTTCCAATGCCATATTTCTTTGTGCTTTAGCCCTGTGTTTTCCAATTAGTATGCAATTCACTCTGTGAAAAATGTTTAAGAACTCTGCTCTGCAATTACCCTTGCAGCATTTAAAAGTGATCTTCTACTTTCCTCTCAGTGATTGAGCATCACATTTGCAAAAATGTGTTGGCCTACACACAAAAGAGTTAGCTCAGTAAATTCAGGAAATACAGTTTGCAGACTATGGTAACTGTAAGTCTCCAAGAAAACAGGATTCAGAAACTACCATCAATCTAGTAGAAGTTTCACTTAAAAAAATATGCTAAGTTAGGATTTGGTATGGAGGGAAATAAAGAAGTTTTTCATCATTCTCTGTATTGATACAGAAGTGAGGAGCTGAGACTAACTCCAGATTGGCTTTAGGTGTTTGTAAAAGAGATGTCCAAAATGATTCAACCTCCCTAGTTTTATTTTTTGAGAAACATATGTCCAAATTATTTGAGGGTTGAATGTATGTGATAGTCTTTTTTAAGCTCCACAGTTAGTCTGAACATTTTTCTTCAAGATAACAGTACATAACAAAAGCATATCTGTAAATATTAATAATTTTCCTGTCAGAGGTTTTGAAAGACACTTTTCTGATTCTAATAAAACATTCATTTCTGCTGATGTTTAGAATGGTTTCTCCCAATTTCAGAAATGTTTTCATTACATTTCCCACACAGGGCGAGGAATAATGATTCAATATCATTGAACTGAATTGCCATTATGTCAGGCTTTGCAATGAGCCTTTTAAGGTACATCATTTTATAGATTACTATTAAACATAATTAATTGCTTCAATTACATATCTTCATGTGAACATGTACATGAACTGAAACACACTTTTATATACACATGCATGTAAGTAAGTATATACACTATTGAAATACGTATCTGGACAAAGGAGATACTGCCACTGCAAAATTTTGTTTTAAAAGTCTGCTCTGTGATATTGACAGAGTCTTAGATAGCAATGCTATTTTCTGTCACAGCTTTTTTCCTACTTTTGCTGTTTCCCTATACTTTCTTTTGTAACATGAGTAAGGGGATTGTGAGATACTTGCATCATAATTGACACACACTGTGAAATCACTGTTTAAGGCCCTTTGTACAGCTACGTCTTGCTCTAATGACTTCAGCCTTTTCTTTCCTTAGTCTTTCCATCTTTGGCAATTATCTGCATTCCTCAGTTTCTTCACTTATGTGGTTATTTGCCTGAAAGTAAAAGGAGTACGTTCCTCAGGTTGTTCTGGTCAAGGGGACAGTGGCAGACTGGCAGGTTTAACTGCTCCCATTTCACCCATTTCATTAGCCAAAGCAGAGGTTTCAAAGGAGTGCAAATCAGGATCATATATGTTCTTCCTTCTCTGCTGAGCTGCATCTATCAAGACTCACATGTGTGTCTGGAGTGTGTGAAGAAAGCTCACTTGCAGTGTTTGAAATATCTAGATACCCATAAATGGCATGAGGCTTGCTTTCTGGAAAAACACCGTATTAGTAAAGGCTGCTATTCTCAGAGTTTGGATAGATGAGGTCTTAAGGTCATAGACAGAGACAGGCAGAGATTGTCCACACCTTGACAAAGTTTAAGTTTGCAGTTATCTTGCTTGGCAGATGAGCAACTGGCACTACCTACACAGGGCCTTAACCTTTGTGCAACAGAAGGAAAAAAACAGAACTATTAACAGCACGTGAAAGTCAGGGCTGCAGTTCCTGACCTCAAAACTTCATCTGTAGCCATGACGATCCCTCCCTTTTCCCTTCTCCTCAAATGGACACAACAAGTATATTTCTTCTCAGTCATTCAGCCACCAGAGCTAAAGCTGTAAGATCTGGTAAGACTGACATAAATACCTACTCCTATCTCTACTACTATTGTGCTGTACTTCAAACTACTTCTGCTGACTCTTACTATCTCAAATATTGTAATGTTAAAATTGCTGATACTTAAAAAAAAAAAACAGAAAAAAACCCGAAAAACAGAATAGTAGTGGGTGAAATTCTGACAAATTACAGTGGGTGTTATTTTTAATAATTTAACATAATGACTGCAGTCTTTTCACTAAAGTAGCCATTAAGTCATCACAGTTGCCTGACCTACACAAATTTATTGTGTCTCATTCTATTGCTTATACCTTCAGAACAATTTTCCCACACAGTCTGACCCCAATCTCAGAAATCATGTAGGGAAAACTTGTAGGAAAAGAAAGGTCACAAATTGAAACTTATTTATTATTATGTTCCACTTATATTAACACGGTTGTAATTAGCTCTGCATTTCAAACTTAATTTTCCACATGCAACCATTGTTGCTGCAAGTATGTATCTGTTTGAATGCATTTTCGTTCTAAAGAAGGAATATGCACAGTAACACACAACCAGAATCATGCATCTTTAAGGTACTTCAGCCATACTGTTCATCTTTTAATTCTTGGTTTGTTTACAAGCAATATTTTTATAAGACTCCCATATTTGTGTCATGCCAGTCTCTCAATTTTTCACAGAAGCCAATGTACTGATACAAAATAACTTATAAACTGTTGTTCTAGTTGTAGTAAGTTTGTTGTTTATTTGTTTTTTCTTTTAATTTCATTGCTGTGGCTGAAACAAAGTGAATGTCACAGAATCAAAGACTCATAAAACGGCCTTGGTTGGAAGGGACAATAAAGACCAGCTCATTCTAAGCCCCTTTTTCACATTTCACTAGACCAGATTGCTCAGATCCCCATCCAGTGTGGCCTGGAACAATCCCAGAGCAGGGCATGCACAACTTCTCCAGGCAAGCTGTTCCAGTGCCTCATCATCCTCACAGTAAAGAATTTCTTCCTAATATCTGAACAGGGCTGCTCTCAATCAGTTCATCCCCCAGCCTGTATTGATACACCTTGCAGCTGTTCTTGTTAAACTGCATGAGATTCCCATGGGCCCATTTCTCAAGCTTGTCCAGGTCTCCCTGGATGGTATCCCATCCTTCTGATGTATCAACTGCACTACTCAGCTTGTTGTGATCTGCAAAATTGTTAAGGGTTCACTCAATCCCTTCCTCTATGTCATTAATGAAGATATTAAATAACACTGGTCCCATTATGGACTCCTGAGGGACATCACTTTGTCACTGATGTCCATCTGAACTCTGAGCTGTGGACTACTACCCTCTCTATGCAACCATCCAATCACTTTCGTATACATTGAACAGCCACCCATCAAATCCATCTCCCTGAATTTCAAAAGCAGGACATTGTAGAGGACTGCATCAAAGAACTTTGCAGAAATTCAGATAAATGACATCTGTAGCCCTTCCCCTGTCCACTGCTATAGTCACTCCATCATAGAAGGCCTCTAAGTTGGTCAGGCAGGACTTGCCCTTCCTGAAACTGTGCTGGATGTCTCCATGCTCCCTGTTCCACATGTGCCCTAGCATAGCTTCTAAGAGGATCTGTTCCATGAACTGCACAGGCACAGAGGGTAGGCTGTTTATTGTTTCCAACATCCTCCTTTCTACCTTTCTAATGATGTTTTACTTTTGCCACTCTCCTGAGACTTCTCCTGACTTCAATGACTTCTCAAATATCATGACTTGGCAACTACTTCAACCAATTCCCTCAGGATTCTGGGATGCATTTAATCAGGTCCCATATACTTATGTAAGTCATGCCTATAAAACAGGTCAGCAAGGAGATAGCAGGTGACTTTTTAGCATAAACCTCATATTTAACAAGCACAGTAATCAAATCCTTTCTTCCCAGTCTAGTTAGCAATTTGAAGATTTCATTATTTTTTTAAATATTCCTAAACTGATCAGGAAAGGCAGTTAACAACCTAACATACCATAACATGCTTTGCACCTGACTTTATGCATGGTCTTAGACAAAATGATTAACTTTCCTTTAGATTGTTTTCCCTATTAGTTTTGAGTAGTAGTGATCATAGTGATCAAGGAAGTCAGAATTCTTAGCACTTTGACCATGATTCTGCACAACATCTGTGTTGGTTTCCATAGGGCTTTCCCAACAATTCAAAATTAGACATAGATTAAGTTTTTCCTAATCTCCCTAAAAATTCTGTGACATCTCAAGGAAGTTATTACAGTCAAATATTTCTGATAAAGACCTCCTAGTTGCCACTCTAGATTTTTAGATTATTTGAAAAATGAGTGTTTGTGTCCCCCATAATGTATAACTCCATAATGAGAGAACAAAGTCACAGAAGCTGAGAAGTATCTATGTTTGTGACCTACACCAGTGGTCTGTAAGTGGGCTCAGAGGTTCCATTATTCCTTTGATAAATAAAGCCTTCTCCATTCATAAAAAAATTACAAGAGAGACATTATTGCAGCTCTGAAGGTTCAGGACCTGCCTTGCCTTGACAGACTGTATACTGCTCAGTGGAGACTTGTGTGAGTATAATCACAGTTCTAGTCATGTACTGCAGGTAAGAACACGGGCAAGGGCAAGAACCACAAAGTAGGAAGAGCGTTGTCAGTCAGCAGCTGAGCTTACCTTATTCATGTAGCCATATCCTGAGCCACCATTAGAATAAACTACTTAGTAATAAAGTATTAATACACTGCTGGTGTCGAATTAGGTAGACCAAGTTACAACTGGCCCTCATTTTCATGTGAAAAATTGTGGGTTTTGAAAATCCTAGCTGAAGGCTTTGCAGAAACAGTATGCTGTTCACATCAAAACCCAGACGCATCACGTATCCTAGTCCTTGGTGTAATACAAGACCCAAGGGGACTGATCAGTTTAAAAAGAGAAACTAGTCTGCCCCAGGCAAAAAATAATTTAGACCAACACTAATTCACACTACCAAATGGAATAAGGCAGCAAGCTTTCTGGTCTATCCATAATTTTGCTCTTTCTTCAGCTACCCTTCCCCCTACAAGAAAAAAAAAAATAAATCTCCTTCTATTGCAGCTTCAGGGGATTGTTATTAATAGTAATAACTATTAATTATAATTGTTATTATTCCCCTAAACACCAGTTAAAGTCAGAGCATTCTTCCTCCCACAAACAAAATTCCACATGTGTATGCTGGGTAAATAGGAAACATTACAGGTAAGATATTTTATTAGTCCTCTCTTGTACAGGTGTATTAGACTTCATTTCCAGCTAAAGGAGGTGCTATCGCAGCACCTCATTGAAGAAATTAGGTATGCTGTCTTTAATTCCTCTAAACCCAGTGAAAGGAACATCAGATTCATTGGTGTTTCATATGTCCAACAGCAACACCAGTTCCGGCACCAAGGAAGCTCTGTTCCTGCAATAAAATCACAGTGTTACACAGGGCAGTGGGGGGTCTTTTCTTCCCCCATCCCCATTTCCCTTGCTGCAATCAACAGTTAAATTGATCTGACACTTTATCCATACAGCAAGGACCCCAGGGAGAGGGTGTGTATGCACTGTGTGGAGTGCATTGAGGAAGAGAGGACCTGGATGAGGGATAGGGAGTGGGTGGAAGATAAAGGGTTCAGAAGTAAAGTCATCAAATATAATGAGACTGTTCTGCCCAGCTTCCACTGCAGCAGAGAAGAAAAGTGCCCTTTCAAATTGGGTGTCCCAGCTCCACAGCTGAAATAACTGGTCATAGAAAGCTGCAAGCAAATTGCCTTGACAAGGCTGTTACTGCTGTTAAGGGTTCAAAGGTTTTGGACACTAGGTCAGTGGCTGCCAATCAAGCGGACAGAAAAAGCTGCTCATTGAGCCTGTGATTTCTACCTAGACCGCTATTATCCCTGACTATTCCTGTACCTCAGCAGCTCCTCTGATTAAACTAGCCTCCCTTTTACATCTCTTTCAGAGTGAGATTCACACACTAATTAGTTGCCTGCTCTCCACTGGGATGTCAGACCCTCAGTCAATTTATCTCTATTTCAGCCTGCTCAGAGTGACTTCCCCAGTTATCAAAATTTAATCATGCCTTCAAAAATGTTGAAAAGTGGTCATTAGAGGCAAAAGGCCACAGGATACAATATTCATTTTTCTCTATCTTCCAGTCATCCAGCTGGCATCTATAATGGATATCCTGGGGGCTCTGAGAACACGTTGATTTATGCAACCTTGCTCTTGCTCTCACTGTGGTGCACCAACCTGCTTTAAAGAACAGGATTTAACAAGGTCTGAGGTGGGAGGACATTAATCATGGTAGCATTGTATGTGAAAAAGGGTGCTGTGTAGTCAGAAGAACCCCCTACAGCAGGGCAGTTAGATTTTTTTACCACCTTCTCAGAGATAAAGGAGAGTTTGACAATTGATTAGACCTTTCTGTAACCTTGCAGTCCTGTGAAATGATGAGACAGAAAGGGAGGGGAAAGAATGGTGAGAGGGGGAGGGAGAGAGAGACAGAGAATGATTCTCATACTGACGGTCTTAAATGTGCAATAACTTTATGATTCTTGACTGAAACTGGCTATCAAAATCAGTCCCAACTCAATACAGTCTAAAAAAGAAGATCATTCTAGGAATAAGAGTCCTTTCAGCTGTACATGTCAGAGGCAATCATGGGCACCAGCAGCCTGCAGTGACTTCCCTGAATACTCTGTATTGCACAGTGAAACCCTGATAAAAATGGCATTGGATAACATCAATCCAAGCTGTAATGTTCCAAAGTAGGTTTCAGCAAAATCAACAGTGATGAATTGAAATTTGTTGACAATAGGCTGGGGGGTGAGAGGGAGCAGGAATGGTGGTGGTGTGATTATTATTCTTTCTTTTTCTTCTTTGAAACCAGAGAAATGATTTCCAAACCTTGGTGCGCACAACTGAATGCATACATTTGCATGTGATGAGACAATGCAGAATATGAAGGCAAAATCTGAGTGTGCAAATCAGATCCTTGCCTTTGCCCATGGAGAGTTCCCTGGTGAGCAATGTATATGCAAATGAGCATTGAAAACTGTGCTCAACTAATTTGTTTACTCTATCATGACGTCGGGTGGTTTTACCCCTGGTCAACAGACAGGAGTGAAGGGTCACAAATTAAGAGTGGCTAGAGCAGGACATAACATGTTATGTCCACTCCATAGCTGCTCTTGTCAATGTGACTTAATCCTGAACGGCAGTCCCCTTCCCATTTCAGTTCTGAGCTTTTCTCTCTATCAGATGCAATAATTGCCATTTTTCATTATTCTGTCCTGGGATCTCTCAAGCTGAAGAAGACTCCTGAGCTCTAGCCCCCCCTCCTTACTGGTACTTGAGACCCTGAGGGTAAATGTTTAGCACAGTATGCAGGCATTGAGCTGAACAACTCATTACTGGTATGGGGAGGAGAATGCAACTAATACTCATATCATGCTGGAAATTTAACCCTGGATGTCATAAGAGACTGTTCCTCTCCACATACAAAACCAAAATGAGCTGGAGAGAATGTGGGAAAAAAAAAAATTAAAGCATTTTTCTGTGTGTCCCCCCTCCGCCCTCCTTTGCACTGGTGGACTGCAATCCTTTTCTTAGCTGTGGCCAGCCTGCCAGTCTTCCCCAATTTTCTCTTTCCAAAGCAGGTTGCCTCCAGCCACTTCAGAATGTGAAAGGCAATCTTTGCCCATATTCGATACTGATCTAGGTATTACAGGTCAGTAAAGTAAGTGACATCAGATCTTTGAAAGATTTGGAATGACAAAAAAACAGTGCAATTTTTTTTTTTTTATCTGTACAAAGACATTCCCCACAACATCTCCCAAAAGAACATGGGGATGTCTTCCAGGCTATGATTCAGTCTACATGTTTCAAACATGGACTGCAATATTAGACAATGACTTCTGCATTAGGACATTAACCTATTTCTTCGTCTTTTCTGCTGCAGCAGGAAGGACATCAAACACCAGCTATTCTTCTTCAGCATGTCAGCTACTCCAAGCAAGGAGTCCACTTGTCAAAAAGCAACCAGTGTTATGATACACCATGAGACACATTCATAAGGATTTAGACTTACAATTCAAAGGGGATATTTGAGCTATGAACAGGAGAGTGTATGTGCCTAGCCACATTAATTTCAAACTGGATCCTTTGAATTCAGAGGTACAGGTTTACAAAAACAAATCCTGTGTACATTAGACAAATGTAGACAGACATAGCATTTGTCTTGGGCTGTGACAGGCTGAGTGATACTGCAAGGTCACTCAGTTTTCAAATGAGGCTTAGAGAGTTCTCCTACAGACCCTGTTGTCCAAGGTGGGATATGTGAAAAGCCCCCTGCATCCCACTCTACATGTATTTCTGAATGAACTGTAAAAAAGATAAAGCCAGGCCAGTTCATAAAGACCCTGTCTTCAGAATATCCCATGAAGCACATTCACCCCTTGAAAGAATGGTTTTGCTGAATTCTGCCCTCAGCACCTTTGCAAAAACCAACAGTGATGGTCTTGAGAAGAAATGCTCAGTTTCCTGCTAAGATTTTTGAGCTTCCTGTCAGACATATTCTATGAGCAGCTTGTATGTGTGACATCTCTCAGAAAAGAGGAAAAAAGACTTGCAAGGCAGCAAGAATGAATTTTGAATATAAGCACCAAAAAAAGGAGAGCTGGTGGGCTTTATTAAGAGACAGATTTGTCATGTTTCTTTCTTGGTTGACTCAAGATTATTCAAAGAATATTTATAAGGAAAAATATCATCTCTTTACAAGGTTGACAGTGTATGAGAATGAAAGGAAATGAAGAATCCTAGAAAATATTAACTGCATGAAGAATAGTAGCCTGATAGTTTGCTAGTATTTTGGACAGCAGATATTTTAGTCAATATCTTCCCATACTGTATGTCAATAACATAGAAACAGAGGCATTAGTTGAGCTCTCTGTTTGGTAGAAATGAGTGGAAGTACAGTACTAAATTATGGTTTTGCTCCAATTGCTCTGTCTTCATGGCACTGTTGGCAAGCATGAAAGCTGTAATTTTCATTAAAAGACTCATCCAGATACTTGGCAGCAATTATATGATTCTTAGAGCCACTCAGTCACAAACAGAAAATTAACCCATAAAGCAGTGCTCATACTAGATTCATTTTCATTTTTGTTATATGTCAGTGATACAAAAAGAAAGAAGAAGCTGCAAGGATGTTTGAAATAAATGAATAACAGCAAGGCAAAGAGATGGTAGTGACTATGGAGGATAGTAGCTCAGTCTCTATCTTTATTTCAATAATATAACAGAATGAAATCAAGTTAAGACCTACAGTGAAATCCATTTACAAAATAGAAGTAAATACCCAGATTACAAGGAGAACTCAAAGGAAGAGTAACACATGTCCGCTATTGTAAAAATTCTGACTATAGCTGATGATAAAATCAGAGGAATGTGTAGACATCCATTTGCCTGTGGGTTTGCATATGTTTACACAGACATACGTGAGTTCATATAATGGTGGAATGGAAAACTGTCAACTAAAAGTAAAGGAACTTATGATGTATATAAAGCACTTCCAAACAAAGACTCATGCTCTATTTTACCTACTTAAGGATCCAAACTGTCATAAAATAAGTACTTCAAGAGACACCATTTTTCAACTGGAAGATTCTAGTTGTGGACTATTAGTCAGATCCAATAAATAACAATAACAGTAATTTACATACCGTGACAATACTATAGACACAGTCGACTTACCAGATGGGGAAAAGAAAAAAACCACAAACAAACAAACAAACAAAGCAAACAAAAAACCCAAACCAAACAACAACAAAAAATCCCAAACTGAAACTTTAAAAGTCTTAGTTCAAAGCAACACATCACAAGCCATGTGACCCTTAGCCACTTGGTTACTCTGGAATTTCAGTCTGAAATTATCATTTGAGCAAATACCTAATCCCAAGCAATTTAATTGAAACTGCATTTTTCAACAGGAAAATTCCTAAAATTTCCTGGAAGAGAAACCTTCCTGTGGAGAGGTTCAGAGTTCTTGTGCAGTTTTTAGGCAAACAGCTATCTTTCCTGAAAACTGAATAGTAAATTAATATATTGTAAATTATTGGATAGATTTACACTGATAGCAGTAAAAAATGAATTGCAAAAATAGTTCAAAATAAAAGGTTTTAAAAGGAAAAATAATTTTCACATACTAGAGTAGCTAATAGGAGAATGCACATTCAAAAATGCAGATACTGTCTATTTCACAAACAACACCAAACATTTTAAAGTAAAGTATTGTCATAAATATGAACTCAAAGATGTTTTCTAGGTTATGGGTCATGAAAGAAAAATAATAATGCATAGTAATTTATTTATTTTTTTTTAAATCAGTGTCCTTATTTCATATTATTTACTCTTATACAAGGTAACAAAGGTGCAATATTCAGAGCCACTGCTAAATCCAGGGAAACAACCAGACAATATGAATATTACTTGCCACTACAAAATACATGCTTTCAAGATAAAATAACCCACATGTTCTAAAGTAACCCACATATAGCAAAATTATGACCCTGCTATATTTATACACACGGGTGCAGTTTTCATACACTGTTATAGTCTCATATTGTATATCTTTAAATCATGCTGCAAAAGTTCCTGTCTTCCCTTAATGTCGGCTCTAATTTAGGATGAACAACTATTCTCATAAAGAAAAACTGCTGCTGCTGCTGTTTATTAGGCTGCAGAAAGGTCTCGCTGACTAATGTCCCAGGATTAAATGAATGTGGAATAATAAGATCTGATTTATTTGTGCTCCAGCAGGATAAAGCTGCCACTGATTTTACAAGAAACTATTCATCTGAGGGCTACTATAGCTAGTAAATTGTGGCTGTTGCTGAAATTAGTCTCCAGGCCTCTGTACAATCTACAGAGTGAAGTAGCAATGTGGTAATAAAGCTATTGTGAGTACTTGGTGCATTTAAAAGGTCCCACTTTCATCCCAGTCTAAAGGGATTCTAGAAGTAAACTTTCAGAGATTCCCACCAGCAACTCTACTGGCCTTTGCTTACAACTTACATTTCTACCTTTGGAATGCATGGAAATTAAAAATGTAAAGATGGCGCTAAAAGCAGGAGAAATATCATGATTGTGGGGGTTTGGCTTTTTTTTTTTTTTTTAACCTTTTCAAAGTTTAGAGTAATGTTTTCATTTCAGCATTCCAGTGGGTACACAGGTCTCCATCTAGCCCAGAAATTTTAATAAGAACAACAGTGGAGTGAATCCTCAATAAAATAGCAAAAAACTTATTTTTTAGGATTTCCTAAAAATGTTCTGATGTTTGCATTAAGATAATAATAAACTGAAAACTACCTAAATCACATTAAAAGATAAAAATTGAATTGACTGAACTGAAAGGAATTACCAGAGCTCTTTAAAAAGAAGAAATAATGGAAAAGTATGTAAATAAGAATTTAAAAGTGAAAACCATACTTATACAGGACTGGGAGTATTATATCCAGATCCAGTAAAGGCTGAAAAGTAGTACATCAAATAGACAATTTCAGGGATATGAATGAATGACTGAGTTCCATGGCCAACTCCTGCATTGAAAATAAAAGTGAAAGCATTTTCATCAAACGTATAAATCTCAACACATAATTTTTATTTAAAATTAATTACATTTCTATCTGTCATGAATATTTCTTCAGGCTAAAGATCAGATTATATTTATAAAGTTAACTTTAGTTCTCTGTCTTGTACCTATTCCCTGAATAAAATACAACAGACATCATTCTCCAACAGTTCATAGCTACTAAATTCACTTCATATGGAATAAGCGAATACACATGTTCTACATAGATTTGTACCTTAGAGTATGGCAGCCCTATTTCTTTCATAAGAAAATCCTGTGGCTGATACCACTATAGCAGTGTTGGCATGATATACAATGCTGTGGAAACCAGTATGAGCAGCACGCATCACCTGAAACTCCAACAATAAGTCTCACAGCTGATTTTGAAATAACAAAATGACTGTTACAAGAGTGCCCACATAAACACACTCATTTGGGGTCCACACCCCAAAAGACATAGAACAAACACAATCTTAAAACTTCACGGGTGACATCTCCTATAAAGAATACTGACACATCATTTTACCCTTCTTACTATTTTTGTTGCCTATTTTTGAAGTGAGCGCTGAACTATAGAGTATCTACTTAGGCTTGGCATGAAAATTCAGGCTGGGATTTCTCCAGTTAAAGAGCATCCATTAGTGAATTATTCTGAACAACCTAAAAGGGTCCTCTACCTCCAGTTCAGAATTTGCTAGATAATACTGCTCACCTACAGTGTATTTCGTTTCTTTGTATCGTAACTATAGTGACAAATTTTATTCATAAAATTTATTGCACTTAGCACTAGAGCTTTTTGTTTTCAAATGAAAGGTTATCAGCCTTTTCTTTTATGCAATGCTTTATAATTGAGTGTTATGCCTCCCATCCTCAGCTATTCCATCCCAACTTTCAGCCTTAGTCAGTCTTTACTATATATTATAAATATTTCTCATAGTGTATACTTAATAGTGCCAAAAGCCCTACAGGGGAGGACTATTGTGAAGGTAATACTATAGCTTAAAGTTCTTTTCAGGAGGGGAGATGACAGTGATCCATATACTTGAATGATCCATGATAATTTTAGGAAAACCTATCATTGCTTCTATGCTGCACATTCAGGCACAATTGAACAATTAATTAAAAAAAAAAAAATTAAGATTTTTCTAAGCTGTTAGGTGCTCAAGTTATTATGAAGCTCAATTCAAATTTTTAAAACTATGATCAGGTTTTATACAAAAGAAAGAAATAGAATGAAAAAATTCTTTCTGTTAGTACTCTCCCTTCAAGAACTGTTGAACATCTAGTTGCAGGAGCCATACATTTTGAGGATGGGAACAAATATAATGAAACATAGCAAAACAAATGGAGGATAAACACCAAGGCATTCCAAGATGGGAAAAAAAAGTTAGTACACTGATTTAGTCCTGGTGATATTTGCTGCAGTGCTTGTCAGAGTATTATCACAATTTTAATGGAGATTTCAATGCACACATTACACTGATAAAGTACGATAACTGCTGTTTAGACACTCAGAATAGCATGAATATAGTCAACATGTCAACAATGGTGTTATAGTTTTCTAGCTAGGTTCTTCCTCCCTCCCCCCCGCCCCCCAACATTTTTTCCAAACATTTTCGTAAACTGAAAAAAACCCAACACATCTGCATACTTCATTAAGGAACTTTTTCAAAGAACATCAAGTTGTTTTCAATCAATGTACCAGACATGCCAGCTAAAAAATTGTAGGGGAGAGAGATGTGGGAGGGTGTCAAAGTAGAACACTTATAGCACTGTTTACAAAAAGCAACAAAGCAACAAAATTCAAAGATCTAAAGGTTTCTTTATTAGATTCTGACATTGGATTTTTTACAAAACATTATCACAATTATGGAAGCATGTATTTTTTCCTTCATTGATAATGTGCAGTGCTGGTTGGCGATCATATTTGTTTTCTTGTCAGAATAAAATGGCTACAGATTAGATACTGCTCTTTTGTTGATGCTGAAATGATAAATTAACTTCCTAAGGCTCCTTTGTAACTCTATCTGTTCCTGAACTAACAGTAACACTCACCACAGTATGCTTCATCAGCCTATCTCCTGTGGCCATATTCAGTTTTATTCAAGTTTTGATGTCATATCTAATATCGAGATAAAGTCCTAGATCTGCAGGGAAAAAAGTCTGACAGCATGAATTAAGATGATTAACTACTGGGAGTGAAAAAGTGAACTTCTGTTTCTCTGAATACCAAGAAATCCAAGAAAGAAGAGGGTTTTTCCTCTCTGTCCAAATCCTTTCAGTCATAGCAGTCCAAAAGCATCTTTTCTCAGACAAAGCTCTCTCAGTAACAGTTCAAGTTGCTACTTGTTTCCAATAATTTTCTTTCTCTAATGTTTCCTTTGTTCTTTGCATTTTTTCCTTTCTTTTTTTATAAGCATACCTTGATTACACATTAAAAATAAACATGATGAACAGTATATGAAGAGTCATATATAAAATCTGAATTGTTTTGTGGGACTGTGTTTGCTGAAAATATTGAGAGATGACAATGCTTGGGGTCTAAATTTCTCTCATATCCCAAAGAGTTTTGACATTTCATATACTTACATCCTTGTTGACTTCTCTTCATAAACACATGAAGATCTCAGGAAGAGTTTGCTGTGCATATGTAGCACTCACAAAGCTTTAATATAAGCAACTAAGTTTGTTAAAATTAATCAATTTTTTTCTTTGGCAAATATTGGAGGATAATAATCTAAGAAATTTGAGTTACAGTTTTAATGTAAGGAGGAAGTTCAAGCCACAGCCCTGTTCCAGCTGGATGTCAGTGTCACGTTTGTGTGCAAACCCAGAGCACCTGCTCATCAAGCCCCATGTCATTCAGGAATGTTTCAGTCATCTATGACATAGTTGTGAGAGCAGACAGACCTAAGGCATGGTGATGGACTCCACTTCTAAACACCTTTGTGACAAAGCATTTGACTAGATGCTACAGGACTCTACAGGAGAATTTTGGAATCTGGAATATTGCCCCAAAATAGACCATCTGATATTCACTATTTGTACACTTGCATGTGTTGATTAATATCATGGGTGGAGACTGGCCATCCTATATATGTTCCCAAACAGCACCAGCTGCAAGGCTGACTAAATTACACCTAAATGAGACCCTAGTAAATTTCAAAAACTAGTCTTGCAGATACAGACATAGCCATGTAGGATGACCTTTTCTGTATGTTTGTGTTGTACACAGCTTAAGATAATCAATAGCAACGGATGGATTGTACATATGTGAGAGTGGTCAGGCAGGACCACTAACCAGGTGAATTAGAAGAACTCATCAGAACAGTTCAGGGGGTCTCAGCTGACCCACATGAAGAAGCAGTGCAAAACCCTTTACCACACAAAGACCATTGGGTTCCAGGCATTCAGTTCCACATGTGATCACTAACTTTTACAAAAGAATAAACAGAATTAGTTTTAAGCAAACAATCTGCCCATGAGTGATTGTGGAATATACTGGAAATCCAACTTAGGGTCTAGGAATTCCTACTGAAAGATGGCAGCACTGAGTAGGTAACCAGCAAGTCTAAAACATTGCTTCTGAGATTATCCTTATACTATTTCTGTAGACTTACATAAGTAAAACTCCAAGCTAATCATTTCTGAGATATCCTGACGAATACATGGAGGAGTATTCAGAAATCCACAAAAGGACCATAAAAATGTATGAGGTTACTTCATCAGGGCTTGGTAGTGTAATGGCTTTTGACAAAACACTTCACTAATAGTTCTGCAAAGGATTTTTTTGTTGTTCAGGTTAGTTCATTTTGCAACTTTTTTTTTTGTTTTCTTATGAACATAAAGTTAAATTTCTTTTTTCTATATTTATATCCACATTATTGTTCAAAATATCATAGAGCAAGGATATAGTAATTTGTTAGCATTGAATAAGAAAGCTGTTCATACTATGTGAAATTCTGGACATATTAAACCCAATAGAAAATCCCCTATAAACAAGAATTCTCACCTCAACTCTTTATATCATTGTGGTATAAATTAAGAATGAGAAAATTAGTCTAGCTAAAAAAAGCTACTGACAACAGTTCTATGGAAATATCTGCTCAAGCTCCTAAAAGTATCTTCTTCCAATCAGTTTGTGAATTCTATTTTAGTTTTTGGATTTTTTCCCTAATATTATGGCAAACTTCCAGAAGAGTGTTAGTAAAAGATGTCTGCAACTGATTTGCAATAGAAATCTGAAGAATTTATTATTTATTTTAAAAAGCTAGTAATATTTAGTTGACTGCTGTTTCAGTCAATATCACAGTATTGTTAAATGCAATTTGGATATTCATATCACTCTAATAATGAAGAAAAACGAAAAAAGAAAAAAAAGACTTCTTTGCATTATACAGGAACAAAAGAGGTCAAAAAAAATTGAAATTCCTACAAGAATTCCTAGAAGGTCAAAGATGAGGAAAGAAATAAAAAAGTAGCAATACGGACACTGTAAAACTATACTATGATTAAAATCTCATTTTACACCAAGGAAATTGCTTGAACACAAATAGAATCTCTTCCAGCTAACTTTTTACTCTGTAAACCTTTTAGATGTTCTTGGAATGTTTGATGAAATTTTCATCCCCTGTACAATAGCCTTTTGTAGCTTTTCTTATTAGTCTGGACTTGCAGCCTGCCAGCATTAAACATTAATCCTCTGCATAATGAAACTGTGAGAATGGATTTCTATGAAATTTCACACATTTGTTAGTCTGGTGAGGAAGATGCTCATTTTCATGTCTGGCTTTTCAAGGTTTTCTGATTAAAAAAAAAAAAGCATCTCTAAAATCAAGATTGGTTGGAAACTTAGAATAGTTGCTTTTGTTCTTATTGGTGTTAATGTTTTTATCTGAAATTGAATTAAAAAAAATCCAAAATAATTTGGTGGGAAATATTTGAGTTCAAGTGAAGCATATGACATGTAGTGGAGTTATTCGCAACTCACACTAGACACAGCAATAGCATATGACCAGTACTATCAAAGTATGCCAGGTGATAATTCCCAAAAAGTACATCATAACTCATACATGCTTAGCATCACACCTGCTAAGCATCATGCCTTCTGTCATTTCTTTGCATTTGTACAGATCTAATTAGTTTTGATATAAAAACTAACCGGATGTACACATGACCAGTGCTTTCAGGCTTAAGATATTTGGGGGTGGGGTGTCCCAGATTTTAAGGCTTAGACTATATGACTTCACATTAACAATGTAGGCATGCCCTTTTGAAGATGAAGGATAGTAGACTGCAATCATATTCACTTGGGAGCAGACACTGAATGAAACAATAAGGGAAGTTTTGGACCAAGTGAAACTGCACTGAGTTAGATTTCTTTGTTTTGGGGACCAAGGACAGTAAAAGCTCTTCCAACACACTCTCCTCATGGATGGAGATGCCCTTAAATGCAGTCAAGGTGCATATAAATATAGATATAGACATAGATATAGATACGGATGATATAGATATATAGAGATATAGATATAGATGATATAGATAGATATAGATATACATATAGATGATGATATAGATATAGATATAGATGATATAGAGATAAAGATAGAGATAGAGAGATAGAGATAGAGATAGAGATAGAGATAGAGATAGAGATAGAGATAGAGATAGAGATAATGTGTGCACAGGGATACATATACATGTGTGTGTGTATAAAAATATATATAAATATATACAAAATTGCCCTCAGCCTGTCTTCTGAGGGTGTAATCTAATGCCTCAGCAAGTGTAAGAGCCATTCCTGGCAGAAGTATTTTTGTCTTCAGCAAGCATCTTTCATGAGTCAAACAACCATTACAGAAATACCGCAAAAGCAGGCTCTCTATGTATAAAAGGACACGTGTAATTTTTCTCATCAGCACCCCAGGTAACCTTCCCAATAAAGTAAAAAAATTAAAAAATAAAAAAAAAAAATTTCTTTTTCCTGAAAAAATGTTTTAACTAACAGAAATTGAGATTTTTAGCATAAATGTATCAACATTTTTTCTAGCTGGGCTTTAAGCATATATCTAACCATTTATATGTACAGTTCCCTAATAGTGTCACACAGTCCCAGTGCATTATGAATGCAAATATAAACATGCATGTTATTAAAATATATAGAAGACTGAATGAATACTAACATTGCTACATAAAAGAATAACTAGACAGAACCAAATAACCACATGAAAACACCAATTTGAAGACTAATGTAATGTCTTTCATTATTCATAATCTTATGAGTTATAACTCCTTACTTACTATACTTCATTCATCCCATAATTATTTAATACTGCCAAACTTGTTCCTACATTCACTGTCAACAATTTCCTACTGCTGGAAGCTCACTCAACCCCACTGTCTACTAAACAATTTCCTTCCACCTTTTATACATGAACTGAACAGTTGGATACTAAAATAAATAGATAAATAGATTGTTTGTTAGCTGGTTGCTCCTCAGCTATAAAAATGTGCTTGTTTGGGGGAAATTTCAC
>JAWWEW010000088.1:37285477-37310493 GCA_035583185.1 Anabacerthia variegaticeps
GGGTTTGTTTTTGTGGGGTTTTTTTGTCCTTTTTCTAATCATTCTCCATTATCTGTTCCATTGCCCATCTCAACTGTATGAATCTCATGATAAACACGACAACTGGAAATACATGTGGGGTTATTTCCCTCCTTCCCAAACTATAATATTCTCAAGGAGCTTAAGTTTCCTTTTTCAACAGAAAAGATAAATAACTGTATACAAAGCAGTCCAGCTCCTCTACTAGAACTTTACCAAAGCACAGCAAATCAGCACTTAACATTGGTGCCATTAAAAATTAGAATTAGCAAAATTTAAGATAGTTCTAACACAATGACTTTTCATTTAAAGCTGCTACTTGGTCAAAAAATGTAATGATCGGCAAACTCTTACCAAAAAGATAGTCAAAATTCCACCAGAAAACTTCCTGTTTTCCCATCACTTCACTTAACACCTACAGATGATGCCACACTATCACAGACATGGCTGATCTTAAGGCTAGGGACCTCACAGTCTTCAGGCTCAGAGATGGAAGAAAGCCCTAAGCTGAATAGGCATTTAAAAGGTGTCTGAACTTCCTCCAGTCTTTGGTATGATAGCCCAGTATGGCAGATCACTGTGACTCCAAGAGGCAAGGGGAGTTACTGGTATAGACAAATGATATTTAGATGGTGGCTTGTTCACGGACTAGGCCTTCACCTTTCATGGTATCTGCAGACTGTCTATGCCACTGTTTTCTGAGTAGAAGCTGTAAGATTTTACAAGGAGTGGAACAATGGCATGAAGAGGTGTTTTGTTTCTAAACTTCTGGGATTAGTAAATGTCTTTTCATTGGAAAACATTTTTCAAAACCCAGAGAATTTCTAAATACTTGGAGATAATTGACACAAACCAAGGCATTTAATCAACTGAAAGACCCCATTCAAAAGCATTTCTGTGCAGCAAAGAAGTCCAGAGAGCACTTTATGCAGCATCCTTCAGTACTCTGTCTACTAGCATTTTAAATGACTCAAGCATCGAATGAGCATCCTTTGGGAGGCAGTTTCACAAACCAGAACACCTTTCACAGAAAAAATAGCCTAAACTGCTCTCTCTAAGGTAATCTTTCACTCTGGCATACCCTCTCAGCCCTCTTGCAGCATTATGAAGTTGCTCTCATACCTCATGTAACCAGGTGGAAGTCTGATGAAACAGGAGGTGCTGTCAGCTCTACAACATTTATAACATTTTTGTTGTGAGATGAACTTTTATGATTGTTATGCACTTAAGCTAAACTATGACATGCAGGAAGGAAACAATCTTACTAAGACATACTGTTCAGTTTTGGAAAGATATTTTGAAACAAAGGAGGGAGAAATGGCATGATCCTTGACATTTGTAGTCTTAAATTGAAACACCCAACAAAGCAGCCAGGATGTTTCACCCTCTAGGAAGAAAGGATTAAGCAGAATCCAGTCCTGAAGGGGCTGGATCTTTCAATTGATTTGGATTTTCTAACCAGAAATACTAGAGAGATACTTACAGATATGAGAACAGTAACAAAGTGAAGAGTGGTATGGAGAAATGAGAGGAATCTGAAAGGCAATGAACTAACACTGCCTACATATATCCCCACAAGTAGTGAACATCTGCAGGAGACACATATGTAAATGGATTAGAGCTCTGGAATAGTTAGCAAGTTCTCCATCTCACTGCAGTACATAGAATAGATAAATAAATAGTGGGCATATGTGATATATATTTACACCGTGCATTAGACTTTAAAATCTCTGTCTAACTGAATGCATTAGCCTGTATTTTCTGTTTATGCCTCTGGGATGCCATGGAAACACAGCACTGAATCCTAATGGGTCTCTCCTGGCAATAAATAAACAAAGTCTTTGTCTATTCATGTTTCAATTTCTTTCTTTTCCTTTATTTCATGTAATTTACAGTTTCAGAAGGAAAACAGACTTACCCCCACCCATTGTCTTTGATGAAAATAAATGTAAAATGCTCCTTCTAGTGGCCACTGCTGCTTTCTATGCAACTGCTACTGCCATGGGTAAGCAGTGAACACCATCTATTTGTGTTGAACTTCCTTCTAAGGAAAAATGTGGCCTTTATAATTGAACCTAAAGTCAGGGTTGTTTTGTTAAATTGCAGACTAACCTAAAGAGCACTTAATATACTTGTTGAAATTGAAAGCTGTTCTTTTCCTTGCAACCGTGAGAGGCTACAGACAATCCCTTTTTCTTAACAACATTCATTGCCTTTAAACTGCTCCTCCAAAGCAATGACACGCTATCACTTCCCATGCTCCAGAGCTTATTAAAGCAAACCAAAGCAATCATCCCCATCAGGCTAATGCACAGGAGCAAGGTGAAACTCTAAGCACCAAGTGATAGAAATACTGAGTATCACACAGCATCAGTTTGCCATCTGGCACCTGCTGTCCCTGTCTGAAATGAATAAAGTCATCGAGAGGGGATGTTGTGCAGTAACATGAGTAATAGAAAGGCTGATAATTATCTGTGTGGAGAAGTGTGCAGATTTAATTAGACTACTCAAATCTGAAGAGTCACTGAATCCAAAGGCAGCAACCTCAGCTGTGGAGGGCAGCCATATGGTTGCTCTCAAGCTTTCAGGTCAGACTGAAATTGAACAGGGATCTTCATCACTAATTTAGAAATGCAGAGCCATGTGTTTGACTCTGCATCTGTCAGGCAGTTCTTGGGCAAAAACTACAGCAATACAAGGTATGCAGGTTTGGTGCAGTGCATGCTGGAGTCCCTATTCTACCAGGTCTGAATAACAAGCTGGCTTTTCAACCACTCCAGCAGAGACAGCAGATCAGGCCTGGGAAGAGGAAAGAAGGAAGAAGGGACAAGGGTACAAAATGCCCTTATAAGGCCCCTCAGGTGTATGGGTCTTTAGTATAAGGGTGAAACTGGGACACTTTTTAAAAGCCTTCAGCCTCAAAAAAAAACCCGGGCTGATAAACTGAGGGAGATCGCCTGGGTGGTGCAACAGATTTTAGTATGAATCCAACTAATATTGTGATAAATTACTGTGCAGGGGACCAGGTAGTGAAGAATCAATCTTGGAAATGATGGGTGCAGTATGTGAGTCTTAAAAATCTTCTCTCTTACCCTTCTCCCAAACTGAGTTCATGCACATAAATTGAAAGTCATGGATTGCTTTCTATTTGTGCTTTTATTTTTTGTGCTTCCAGAGCAATAAGACAAGTTGTTCATTCATACTCAGATTTTCCTTTTTCTAAGCTGACCAGCAGGCTAGAATAATAAATATTTCAACCTTGAAAAATAATAATATACTTAATGCTGGGAATTCCTGCAAAATCAAAAAATAATTGTCAGAATCCACATAATACATAAGGAAATTATTCCTCTGATTATGCCCTTCTTCCCTGCTCTCAGCCATGCCTATCAAGATCTGGGCACTGCTTCCAAGAGTTCTCCAAGGCCACAAATGTTTTTATCCAAGTACCAAATAATTATGTCATTCACATATTCAGATCCATCTTTTCCTTATGCACTTGCTTATCTACCTCTTCCAGTTCCTTCAGTTCTCCTCTCTGTGCTTCATCAATTATAAGCATGGCCCACACTATAAGGTGAATTCTTTTTATAACATGAAAATGCTTTAGATGTATGGCGGTTTTTTCTTGAGTGAGATTTTTTTTCCTTAGCCCTTTTTCTGGTATTTTTGTATTTAATGCCTCTGATGGACAAGGGCAAATACATTTACACAAGATCACCAGGAGCTCCTGAAACCACATCAGGTATTTGCCAGAGCTGTCTGGTACAGTTCACAGAGTATCTGTGAACTGGAGTTAGTTCGACAAGGGCCAAAGATAGGACACCTATTCCTCTGCTTTATTTATTCAGTCATCAATTGTACTTGCTGTATTTTCTTCTGTTCTGAGGACTTCATGCCTTTGTTCTTAAACCAAAGGGAGATTTTTTTAGATAGTTGCATTGTTTCATATTGTTTGTTGCTTTCCCACCTTTTCACATAGTAATATCTTTAAAACAGACATATGGATATTCACATAAACAAATAATTTAAACCTTGTTACCCAATCCTTATGCCACACTGTCTGTTCTCAGGCTGCGTTCTTTTGAGTGTATCTACATATGATCCTTTAAAAATACTTTTGAGACTTAAAAAATCAATGTCAAACTGACTCATCTAATTTCCTTCAATTCTTTAGCTCCTTTTCAGAAGTAGTTGGAGTGCTGCATTAGTTATTTCTCTGGCCTCCAGAGACTTGTCCTATTTTCTAATTTTTTTTTCTCAGTTTTTATTTTATTTTTCTCCATTTCTGCATCTTACACTTGGTCATATTCAAGACCCTTTAAAGGGTTCAAGACCCTTCATTAAAGACACCATCAGCTTAAAGATCACACTCTGTCTACATGCTTTTCAACTCCCATTGTTACAAATAACACCAAAAGTATCTAGAATCAAGAGACTAGAGAAAAAAATATTTCCATTTTCTTTACTTTGTACACTTGAAAGTAGTTCCTTCTGCAGATAGTTACAGAGTTTTCCTCATTTTAACTAGCTTCACCTGGGTTTTGTATTGGTCATTCAAACAGGTGCATGTAACAGAACAGCACAGCTTAAAATAATAATAAAAAAATATTAAAAACACCAGGAGGATCTGTGAACAAATGTAGTGGTAGGAACTGTTTTGAAGTAATTTTCTAAGCAGACTAAATTTGAAATCATTATTAGCTGTTCAAGTGGAAAGGAGCGAGCAACCTGTGTCCCAAAGAGGAGCGATGCTAAGTCCTGCAAGAGGTATGTTCCCTTGCAGATCCACACAGCAGGTGAAAAAGGTCTCACAACTTGTCCTCCTCTATGGAGTTATGTACTGGTTACAGAGCAGTTACCTGGTTGCCTGAGCATCAGTGTGAACCCTTTCCCCTCTTTCTCTTTTCTGACAATAAAATTTCTCATTTGCTCTTAGCCTATTATCCTACAGCCAATTGCATCTAGGGAGCTGCTGACCACAGAGCAGCACATTACCCATTCCAGGCTGGGCAGTTCAGTCACCCTGCCCAAGGAGCTGGTATCCACAAAACTATTGGATCTCCACAGAAATTCCCCAATATAGGCAGCATGACTAAAACTGCTTTGTAGACTCAGCCATCATGGACAGCAGGTGCCCACCCACACCATGGTGAAATGCAGGGTACTGCTTTCCAAGAAGTTTTGACCTCAGTGAGGGGATTGGAGCTAGATCCATCTACTTTTCCCCAAGCAGCAGAACTGGTGCAACTTTGATCCCTGATGTCTTAGTTTAAAGACAAATGCCATGATGGAGACTTCAATACATGAGTTCCCTCTATTTTTAAAACCTATCCCTTTTTCACCAACACAGAGAGACAAAATGTGAGGAGATAAAAGTTAAAAATAACACTTTAGTCATAAGAAACAGAGCAGCAGCAACAACAATACAAACAGAACTGTTTACACCAAAAACAGATGGAAACTGCCTCTAGTCTCTTCCCCTTCTCTGTGCCCTCTCAAAATTCCAGGGACAAAAAGACAAAAACTAGAAAAAAAATATTTCTCCACAAGAAGCTATACTATTAAACTGTCCACTCTTGATCACTTGGTCACTCTCAGATCCTGACTGTAGCAGCAGTGTTAGTATAAAGGCTGTCTCACAGTTGCCTCTGACCCTGACATTGATCCGCTTGGCTCAGCTGGAGTTTGGACTCTGGCAGTGCCAATCAGCCACTCAACAGGCTCTCTCCCTCCTTCTACAATGGCAGTGTGGTCCCTGCTGCAAAAATGGTGGCAAAATCCTTTCTCCGAGGTGACAGCATCTGCAGGCAGCTGCAGCTTGGGACAGTCCCACATGACTCTCAGGAGGAGACCAGCAACAGGGACAGTGAGATTCACAGCATGTGAAGGGTTAGTTTAATTTTTTTCTCTCTGTTTGCAGTGGAGTCAGTCCTGAGTGGGTCTCTTAACTGGCAGGGGTGCAGGGGCATGTGATGGTATAGCAGATATTCCCAGGGGTGGCTCCAACAGCCCTTGTGTCTCTTTCCCTGTACCTCTTGCTCTCTCTCTCTCTCCGCTTCACCAGACAGAAAAACTTGGTTCTGACAAAATGGATTGGGTAACACTTTCACCCTTGGCTGTGGCATGGGGTTCACTCTAGAAGGAACAGTACAGCAAAACACTGTTGGAAAATGGAATAGAAAACAAAATCTACTTTAACCATAACACCTGAGTCTCTCCAGTCAACAGACTTTCACAAATGGATCATTTCCCCCTTCTCCTCAAGGCCTCTACACTTGTCACGAACAGGGCATTCCAGGATGAAAAGTACTTTCTAAATGTTCTCTCCAGTGTATCCATACACAGCATTGTGTACAAGATCTGGAGAAAATTTAGTGGCAGAATGGCAAGGTGATGAGTAACAATTTCTGCTTGGAATATTGTCATAATCAAAGAGTGTAAATATCTTTATTTATTAATTTAGCACAACTATGCTGTACTTCCAATAGTATCTGATCAAGAAAGCAAATGAGTTCCTATATATTAGTCTATATATTTTGAGTAGGGATAGAAGGTATTAACGTCATACAAATCCTAGTGAGAACTCATTGTTTTTCAGTTCTGCTTGTTTGTTTTTGAAAAAGGGAATTTCAAAAAAGTGGTTCAGTGTATATCTAGGATTACAAAAATATCTTTGAATAACCATGGCTACCAAAAAAAAAAAAAAAATCCTAACACACAAAATCAAGATTCCAGATCTAGTACACCTTTCAATTAATTATTTGTTAAATTTCCATTTTTCTTGGGGTTGGCATTTTCCAGTAGATAAAGAACTTACTAAAGTTCATAGCATTTGTTTCTATACCAACCTGCAATCAAAGGGGAATAAACCAAGTATAGAATTTAATGGATTCATTAACTTTCAAATATTTAACTGACTTTCAAAATTTCAAATTAGAATCATAGACTCATAGATTCATTAAAGTTGGAAAAGCCCTTGTCATGGGGTTTAGTTTAGATTCTTTTGTAATTGTCCCATACCACCAGGAGGGAGACACTTGCTCATAATGGCATGCAGCACTGCTGCCACTGGTACTGGACCTGCCAGGGAGGAGGCCGTTCTTCAAGGCACTTGCCAAAAACAGAGCAGGGAGACTGTTATAGTTTCAAAACTCAGTTGGAATTCCTTCCAAAAAGCTTGGAGCCAATGCCTTAGTGTAGGTAAAGATGGTTAACAAAGGGCACAATGGATATGCATATCCTGATGTTAACAGCTCTAACCAGAGCCTTTTGTTCTGATCTCTCCCCAGGCCAGAGGGGGAGGGACAACTGGCTGGGGTGGGGGGTGGGGTCAGGGTTTCTGCGCTTTCTGCACAAATCAGGAGTTCATCGGCTCAGCATGGAGGAGAGAGGACGGGGACACACACGAGGTCCGGCATCACTGGGGGACCAGGATTGTGCCTTTTGCTCTCTGGCCTCGCCAATCACCCATGGACACCACAGAGACCGCTGTGAGGGAGAGAACATGCCTGCTTTCTACACTACAGAAGCTGGGTTTCTGCTGTTTTTGCCATCCACCCCACGGGAGCTGGCCCTGCAACTGCTCCTGCCATTCCCCTGAGAGAGAGGCCAGCTGGCCAGGTGTGACATGACCACCTGCTGTCCATAAATATAACTGCAACCCCCGAGAGAGAGAGCGGCCAGCAGTTGAGGTGCAACAGCACCACCTGCTGTCTGTAGACATAATTGCATTTTCCCCCCTTTTTGGGGGTAGCCAAAATACATTTTAACTCTTTGCCTTGTTTTTGGGTGGAGGGGTTTATTACAAACTGTTGTTGTTTGGTTCTTTCTGGATATAGATAGATAGAGATAGAGATAGAGATAGAGATAGAGATAGAGATAGAGATAGAGATAGAGATAGATATCTGTGTATTGCGGTTAAGAATTGTTATCCTTTCATATATATATATATATATATATGTTTTTTTTCCTATTTAAAGTTCTGTTTTCTAAATTTAAAGGAGAGGGATTATTTCTTGGCCAACATAGATATCTTAGTTCTTCTCCCCTTGAACTAAGACAGAAACAATGTAAGAGTGGATTATCACTGGAAGTGGTGTGGGAGTTGGAGGGGGATAAGAATCACTGGCGGCATGGGTACTGTCCCTTTGTATCCTATCCAGCACTCCACAAGAAGGTGGTACCTGCCCATCCCAGACCCCCCTCATCCACACTAGTATCCCTGTTGGCATGATGCAGCCCTCTCCTCCACACTGTGACCACTGCCACTGCCAACTATTTGTCACATCTGCCAGATTCCTCTGTGCCCATCAGGGCTTGCCCACCTCCTGGCATCCTGCTGGCCCCAGTCTGTTCCCCACTCTCCACTCCCTACCGCCTGAAGTGAGGTGCGCATCCTGAGCACCCAGCCCTGGCACTCCATGCTGGAACTCTTCCTGCCACTGCTGCCACCATTGCTCTTGCTTTCCTCATGCGAGCACCACAGTGCCTCTGGTCCACCTGACACTCCTGGATCAGCTTTCCCAGCTCAGCAACATGGAAGTGGATTTTGGGGTGATATTTGTTTTCTGTTACTGTATGTTTGTTGTTTTATTTTGGTTTTTTGCATTTTGTTTTTAAGTAAAAATTGTTACTTTGTTTCTACTCCTTCTTTGTAAATCTCATAATTTATTTTTAAATTTAAAGTAAGTCCAAGAGGGAAGAGTCACTATTCCATCAAAGGTTCTGCCTCCTTGGCAACAATGTCTTTAACCCAAGACAGACCTCCAAGATCATCAAGTCCAAACACTATTATGCCTACTAAACTAAACCATAACACTAAGTGTCACGTTCAGCTGTTTCTGGAACACTTCTAGGCATGGTAACTCCACCACCTCCCTGGGCAGCCCATTCCAGTACTCAACCACCCTTTCAGTGAAAAAGTTCTTCAAAATGTCTGATCTGCAACTCCCCTGGCAGAGGTTGAGGCCATTTCCCCTTGTCCTATTGCTAGTTGCCTGGAAGAAGAGACCAACCATCACTTTGCTGCAACCTCCTCTCAAGTAGTTGTAGAGACTGGTAAGGTCTCCCTTGAGTCTCCTCCAGACTGAACATTCTCTGTTCCCTCAGCCACTCCTCATATAACTTACTCTTTAGACCAGCTTTGTTGCACTTCTCTAGACACACTCCAGCACCTCGATGTTTTTTGTGAAGTGGGGGGCCCAGAACTGGACACAGTACTCAAGGTGCAGGCTCATCAGTGTCAAGTACAGAGGGATAATCACTGCTCTGGTCCTGTTTGCCACAGTGGTTTTGATATAAATATGAGTGCCATTGGCCTGCTTGGACACCTAGGCATACTGCTAGTTCATGTTCAGCTGTTGCCAACAAGCACCCCAAGGTCCTTTTCCTCCAGGTATATTTCCAGTCACTCTACACCAAGCCTGTGCCACTGCATGGGGTTGTTGTGACCCAAGGGCAGGACCCCATGGGTATTTTCAGGGCACTTCACCTTGTTGAACGTCATACCACTTGTCTTGACTCATCTATCTAACCTGGCCAAATCTCTCTACTGAGCCTTCCTACCCCACAGCAGATCAACACTCATAGGCAATTTAGTACCAACAGTCTGCAAATTGACTGAGGGTGCACCTGATCCCCTCATCTAAATCACTAATAAAAATATTAGACAGAACCAGTTCAAATTCCTGAGTAACACAACTACTGACTGGCCACCAACAAATTTAATATAATTCATGTAACTAACTAATGTAATGTAATGTAATTCATTAACACTGTCTGTGTCTGTGGAGGTTTGAGGTAGTTCCCTGCCAAACCCAACTGCCAGCCACGCAGACTTCCCCCTTCCAAGAGAGAAGGAAAAAAAGTACCTAAAGACAATTGTAGCAAAAGTATATATATACATATATATATATTCACATACATTACAAGGATATGAAATCAAACACTATGAATAAACACAGCAAGAACCCCAAACAACTCCAAAAGGGAAAAGGGGGGAAGGGAAATGGAAATGGTACAAAAATGGGTAAAACCCAAAAAAAACCAGATACACATAAACTCAGGAAAAAGCTCAATAAGTAACTAGCACAATAAATTCTCACCAAACTCCCCTCAAGAGAAGCAGGTCCTTCCCCTCCACCCAGCTGGGACAAGAGCTTCTCAGATAGGCCTCAGCTCATGTAGATAAGAGCTAAGCTGACACAGACAGCTGATGTCCTATAAGCACACAAAAGATAGAGAGAAAGAAAGCCTTTCTCCTGTCTTATATACAGCTGATTATGTGAAGGAATGGTGTGGAATACTTTCTTAGTTATACCCCTTTTACCAGGGAAGGCCTAGACTAAAACCAAGAAAACTAAACCACCACAGTGTCTGACCATCCAGCTAGTTTTTAACCCAGCAAAGACTGCATCTGTCCAAGCCACGGGCTGGCAGCTTCTCCAGGAGAATGCTGTGGGAGACAGAAGTGAAGACTTTACTGAAGCCCATGTAGGCTATATCCACAGTCTTTCCCTCATCCACTAGGCAGGTCACCAGGTCATAAAACGAGGTCAGGTTGGTCAAGCAGGACCTGCCTATCCTAAACCCATGCTGGTTGGGCTTGATGTTCTAGTTATCCTGTACATGCCATGTGACGGCACTCAAGATCATCTATTCCATAACCTTCCCCAGCACCAAGGTGTCCTAGTTCCAGTGGTGTAACCAAAAGTGTATATTCTACACTCTCTCTGTAATTTCTGATGAACTGTTAATAATGGGCCATTTGCAGCAGCTGCCCAGGGCACACCTGACACCTCAGGCTACAAGCTGGGTGTTAAAGAACCCTGTGAGACAGAGTAGTGTTTCTGTCTTCACACCAATGGATCAGCTGTGGTAACTCCCCTCCAGGGAGGCATTAGCACCTTCACGCCCAGCCTGAGGGTGTCTGCTAATAGGTCATCAAAGATTCCAAAAATATCCTGTGACTCACAGAGTTAGATAATCCATTGTGAAACTCCCTGTCCTGGGGGAGGTACTGGGTACCTCCCTGGGGGAGTTTCAGGTGGGCATTCCACCAACAGGTTTTCCTTTCCTTCAGCTTTGTATTCAGGGAAATCACGTGGTGCTCAGCACAGGGGCTAATGACCACCATTCTGTTCATGTCCTGGGGTGTTGGGTTATACATCTGGCTTTTCTGGGTTAAAACCAATTTTTGCCTGTGTCATTGTATTTAATTTAGCTTTTTTAGTAAATTGTAACTCTGACTTGTAACCTCTCTTGAGTTGGGTTTATTCCTACTTCTGGTCTACCTTTAAACCAGCACACAAAGTCAGACTGATGCATCTGTAACTCCACACATTCTCCTTCTGACTCTTCTTGTATATGGGTGTCACACTAGCCAACTTTCTGTCATCTGTTAGCCAGCTAGCCAGGACTGACGACAAACGATGGAGAGCAGCTTGGCAAGCTCCTCTGCCCACTCCCCAGTAACCCTGGGTGGATCCCAGCTGCCCCAGAGACTTGTGAGTGTTGAAATAACTCAGGTCACTAACTACTTCTTCCTTCATGGGGAAACAGAACAGGGGCCTGTTCTGCTCCCTGATCTTGCCTACCAGTTCAGGGGACCAGTTATCCTGAGAATAACTAGTCTTTCTGTTGCAGACTGAGGTACAGTAGGTGTTAAGGACCTCAGCCTTTTTCTCATCCTTGGTATCAGTGTTCCCCTCCACACTCAATAAAGGGTGGAGATTTTCCTTAATAAAATATTTTTTATTATCTTTCAGAGCAGTGGCCAAATTGACTTCTAGCTGAGCTTTCACCTTTCTAATTTTCTCTCTACATGACCTAATGATGTCCTTGTTTTTGCCTGCCTCTTCTTACAAAGGTCATAAGCTCTCTTTTTTCCCGAGTTCCAGAAAAAATTGCCTATTCATCCAGGCTGGTCTTCTTCTCTGCCAATTCATTAATTGGCACATAGGGACAGCCTGCTCCTGTGCCTTTACAATGTCCTTCTCTCTTTCCAGCCTTCCTGTACTCTTTTGTTTTTAAGGACTGTTTCCTAAGGGATTCTCTGAACCAATATCTTGAACAGGCCAAAGTTCGCTCTCTGGAAGTTCAGGATAGAGATTTTATTTATGGGCTTCCTTGATTCAATGAAAATTGAAAACTATAATTTTGTGGTCTCTGTGTCCAAGATGAACTCCAACCACCACATCTCCCACCAGATGTTCTCTGTTTATAAACAGAAGGGACAGTCCAGGACCCTCCTAGGCTGCCTCCTTTCTGCTGTGTTGAGTTTCTAGCAGATATTCAGTAAGCTAAAGTCTCGCATAAGAAAAAGGACTAGTGAACATGAAATATCAGCTAGCTGCTTACAGAATACTTCATCTGCCTCTTTATCAAGGTTAGATGTCTATAACAGACTTCCATGAGGGTATCACAGTCTCACAGAATAGTTAGGGTTGTACGGGACCTCTAGACATCACCTAGTCCTACCCCTTGCCAAGGCAGGGTCACCTATAGCAGATTACAGAGGGATGTGACCAGGTGGATTTTAAATGTCTCCAGAGAGGGAGACTTCACAAACTCCCTGGGCAGCCTGTTCCAGTGCACTGCTACTCTCAGTGTAAAGAAGTTCTTCCTCATGATGAGTTGGAACTTTTTGTCATTTAGTTTATGGCCCTTATTCTTCATCCTGTGGCTGGGCACCACCGTGAAGAGTTGGGCACTGTCCTCTTGACATACACCTTTGAGATATTTATATGCATTAGCAAGGTTCCCTCTCAATCTTCTCATCTCTAGAATAAACAGGCTTACCTCCCTCAGTCTCTCCTCATGAGAGAGATGCTGCTGTCTCCTAATAACCTTTGTGACCCCCTGCTCAACCCGCTCTAGTAGTTCCTTCTCTTTCTTTTATTGAAGAGCCTAGAATTGGACACAATATTCCAGATGTGGCCTTACCAGAACCAAGTTAAAGAGGCAGAATTCCCTCCCTCAATCTGCTGACTACACTCTTCCCAATACACTCCAGGATATCATTGGCCCTCCTGGCCACAGGGGCACGCTGCCTGCTTGTGGTCAACTTGTCATCCACCAAGACTCCCAGGTCTTTCTCTACAGAGCTGCCCTCTAGTAGGGCAGCCCCCAATCTGTGCTGGTACTTCAGGTTATTCCTCCCCAGGTGCACTTGCCCTTGTTGAACCTCACTAAGTTTCTCTCCACCCGGCTCTCCTGCCTGTAAAGGTTCTGCTGAATGGCAGCGCATTCTTCAGATGTATCAGTCACTCCCCAGTTTCGCACCATCAGTAAGCTTTCTGAGTGTATATTCTATCCCTTCATTCAGATAAAGAAGTTGAATAAAGCTGGACTCAGTACCAGTCCTTGAGGAATGCCATTTACTGCAGATCTCCAGTTGGATTTTACTCCTCTGAACACAACCCTCTGAGCTCTGCCATTCAGCCAGTTCTTGATTCACCTCACTGTCCATTCATCTAGCCCATATGTCTTGAGCTTACCTGTGGGGATGTTATGGGAGGCAGTGTCAAAAGCATTTCTGAAGTCAAGCTAGACAACTTCCACTGCTTTCCCTTCACTGACCCATCCTACCATGCCATCACAGAAGGCTATCAGATTGGTTAAGTAGGATTTCAGCTTGATGCATCCATGCTGACTTCTCCTGATGACCTTGTTTTCTACATCTTTGGGGATGACCTCCAGAAGGAGCTGTTCCATCACCTTTCCAGGGACTGAGGTAAGACTGACTTTTCTTGGTCCTCCTTTTTACCATTTTTGAAGATGGGAGCAACTTTAGCTTTCCTCCAGTCACTGACACCACTCCTATTCTCCATGATTTTTCAAAGATGGTGGAAAATGGTTTGGCAACAACATCTGCCAGCTGCCCCCTTGGGTGCATCCTATCATGGCCCATGGATTTATGGTGTTACATCTGCCTCCCCAGTCTCTAACTCAACTCTCTATGACTAAGGGGAAGTCTTCCCTTCTCCAGCCTTCTTCTCTTTCCTGCAGGGTCTGGGATTCCTGAGGGCTGGTCTCAGCAGTAAAGACTGAGACAAAGAAGGCATTCAGTAATTCAGTCTTCTCTGTGTCTTCCATCACCAATACACCCACCTGACACACCAATGGCCCCATATTATCCCTAATGTTCCTATTGCTGCTGACGTACTTGTAGAAGCCCTTCTTGTTCTCCTTGGCATCCCTTGCTCAATGACCTTGACTTTCCTCATTGTATCCCTAATGATACTCTGATGATCTTCCTATAGTCCTCTTACATGGCCTGGTCTTTTTTCCACATCCCATAAATTTGTTTTCTTCATTTGGGATTTTCTAGGAGCATCCTGCTCACTCATGAAGGTGTCCTGCACCCTTTGTCTGATTCTTTGCACATGGGCAGACACTGGTTTTGAGCTTGGAGGAAGTGATGCTTGAATATTGACTAACTCTTTTGGACCTTCTTCACTTCTAGAGCCCTATCCTATGGGATTCTTCTAAATAGGTCTTTGAAGAGGCCAAGGTTAGCTCTCCATAGTTTCAGGGTCCTGCTTACTGATTTGCTTCCTCCATGCAGGATCCTGAATTCCAGGCAAAGCTGCCCCCAGCCTTCATGTCTTTAACCAGTCCCTCCTGGTTTGTTAATAGAAGGTCCAGCAATACATCTTTCCTTTTTGGCTCCTCTACCACTTACAGTCAAAAAGTTATCTTCAATAATCTTAAGGAACTTCATGTTCTGACTGTGCACTGAGTCACGTTGCTCCTCCAACAAATATCAAGGTGGTTGTAGTCCCTCGGGAGAACATGGGACTACCTCCAGCTGCCCACAGAAAGTCTCATCAACTTTCTTTTCCTGATCAGGTAGTCTGTAGTAAACATATACAACAGTGTCACCTATATTAGCCAGTCCCTTAGTGTATTCACATATGGTGAATATGTCACAGCTTTCTTGCTGCACAATGGCCTCCAGCTGCTCCTGTTTGTTACCCATACTGTGTGCATGGATATAGACACACTTCAGCTGGGCTAATGATTCCACCCCCAAATTAGATTTCATCTTCAGTTCTTTTGCAGATTTTTTAAAACTTCAGATGACACTAGCTTTTACAGTTGGTTGGTTGGTTGTTTCATTTGGTTTTGGTTTTGTTTGTTGGGTTTTTTTTTGGTTTCCACTCAGTTAAAGAAGTCAAAAAGCAAAGCTAAAGATATTTGATCTTCTTCATAATAAAGTGTGTTTATGAACTTGAAAATATTCCAGAACTCAAACGGCAGGAAACAAATCTGGGAATAATTATTGATGTTCTTACTTTCAGAACATCTTACAACAGTCAAAGATATGAAAAGTGCAGGAACATGGTTTCTAATTTTTTTTGGTACAGAATAAATTTAATAGTTCTGCCAACAGAGCATTAATTTTACTCACTAAATGGAGCAACTGAGACAACAATTGTATTTATCCTAATAGGAACGGTAAGCCCTAGATCTCAATTCCTACAAATACAATAAGCTGAGTAGTTGTGGAAAAGTTTTCTTCAAGTCTTGGTTGTCCATGTAATCATTGTTTGAGACACATAAAGATGCAAGCATAACCTGTAATGCAGCGGACACCTTATCTGAATAAATAACATTTTTAAGAAACGTAAATCTTCCCATTGTAGTAAGCCACTTTCTCAGTTTGTGTTTGCTTTTTATAAAGTTTACAACATTGTCATAAAATAATCATCATTACCATGCTTTGATTTGAGTCTTGGAATAAGAATATCCTAAATCTCCATACATCATGCTGCAGAGATCCGATTCCCATGCAAACTAAAAGTCCAAATAAGTAACTCAAAAAATACTTGAATGAGTTTTGTTAGATGTATAGAAGCTGCAGCAATCAGTGCTATGGTCAGGAAATTCAGGATAAACAGTCATCAAAGCAATTACCTTAGGAATGTTAATAGCACATAAACAATGCTCCCTAGAAATTTCATTTCAGTCTTCACCATAACAACCAAAATGACAAGTTGAGCTTTTAACTCAGTAAAATACTTTTGAAAAATAATCAGAGAAATGCTATGTTGTCCTTTGTGACCTCTTTCTATGGAACTAAATAGCTCAGATTTTGAATATTTTTATTCAATAAATGGGATACAGCCCAGAGTGTTTGTGCCACACTGTCTAATAATAGAAGCATTTGAGGAAATCATGTAGTTTGAGAGGAAAAAGAGCCTAAATTTAACAAATTATTCACCAGAGATTACTCACTTTTCTCTAATGAGAGCAGGAAAATGTGACAGCATGAACAAAGTTTATAAGCTCATTCACGTCATCTGAGCATAGTTTTATGTCAAAAAAGAATGAATGATAAAAGCCACAATGAGGAATATTAAAATAAATACCTTCAGGGGGAAAAGACAGCAAAGACTACAACAAAAGAAAAATACAGCATAGATAGAGTTTCTTCTGAAAGTACAGAAAAGAATTCATCACTTTATATTTCTAATTAATAGAAACAAAGAAGTGCAGAAATGCTGGTAACATTAAACAGCAAGTATTGTGCTTTCACAGTCCCTGATAGTTTAGGGAAGGAGACAGCCAAAAGATATTACATTGTACCTAACTATGATGCCATGTCTTTTCTTTGATCTAGACTCTTTTCCCAGAGTATTGAGCAACACCAAAGAAACTGTGTTCAGAAACCAACAAAGTGAAGAAGTAACCAAGAATTTCACAAATATTTCTTCATCACTGCCAAACACTGTGGTAGATTTTTGATTACTTGTAAATCAAAGGTGAGCTTTTTCTTCAGTGAAGTCAGGGACAGTATCCTTATGCCACAGCCAAAGGAGAGAAGATTGATCTCAAATTCTCCTGACGTATCTTGAAGAGGTGGGTGTTTCATATTTCAAACACCTCCTGGTCTCTCAGGCTGTTGTGGTGCTAAGTGTTTGAAATTCTGCTCCCTTGCTAAAATGTAATCTGAAGTTGCTTTTAATGGCTGAGTGAAAAACAGTATTGTCTTCATTCCATACAGTGAATAACTTGATTTTCTGCCCAAGACAGTTAATTTTTCTGGACAGTTTACCAACACTCTGATAGTCTATGGAAAGTTTTTTAAGATGTCTTTCTTTTGCTAGTAACAACAGGCATGGAAATACATCTGACTCTTCATTGGCTTTAGGGAACCACCTTTATTACCCCTCGAAACTCATCCACATTCCTTCTGAGTAAAGAAAGACAGACAAGTTAGGAAAAGATTGAGAGGAAACAGAATTGAGAGGCTTTAACATTTACATGAAGGAATATTACCATTTTCATCCTCTTATAATCCAACACGACAAGCTGAAAGGGACTGTTATTATCTGCTTACTCAAAAGAGAAGGCAGAGGTGTCACATGCAGAGTAGAAAAGAGCAATCATGATATGATGTGGCCAGAGTATTCAATACTATGCCAAGCAAGCTCAACACAAATACTGAGAGGCTCCAAAGATGCTGGTTAGTTTTCTATGTCTTACCTTGAGAACTAAAAGAAAAAAAAGACTAGAATAATGCCTTCTTCAAAATGAAACTACCAAACCATTTCCAAATATAAAATAAAAACTCTCAAGGAAACAGGAAAAAAATTCACAGGCTACAGAATTGTGAGAGCTACCAATATGAATGAGGAAAACTTCTAACTAAATATATAACTTTTCTTTCTTCTCCTTATCCCAAAAATTTCTTTTGTGAAGGAGTTTCTAATACTTGTTTTTAGGTGGTAATAGAATTCTTTATGAAAGAGCTAAAAAGACATCTAATCAATACACATGTGAATGGTCCACATGTAGCCGTAAGCCATCTTTGCATGTAATAACAAAGATCCTTCCCATCTATTTTTTCTGGCATCAATGAAGGATCCTTTGCCCACTGCTTTATAAAACTTCAGTATCTACCATTTTCTAAATTCAGAAACTTTTAATGGTTAGAAATCTTCAAAGATAATTCTTTGTTATTTGAAATCACCATATACCATCTTAGTTGTCTTTTACCAGCTGCTGCAGAATAGTTAATTGGTAACCAGTGACTGTTTGGAAGCAATGCCTTCTGACCTTGGATCTTGCTGAGTTTGCAGAGGCTTACTTAATACTTTAGCCCAAGAAAACAGACCTTTACTTCTTCCATTACTTCATTTCGAAACACTCGCTTATGCCTTTGGAAGAGATAAAGAAGTAAAGAGAAAAAATATGTTGTCTATTGACCCAAACCAGTGAAAAAGAAAGCAGATAACCTTCAAAAATTACCTAATAATTTTACAAAACTGGCAATTGTCACGCTTTCAATGACTTGAGATGCATTGCCTAAGAGTATATTGTTCTGTGGCTTCGTGACACTGCAGCTGCACTTGTTAAAAGGTCATTTTGGACAGCACACACTTCTGAATCTTCCCCTACCTCAGTTTTAGAGCAAACACTGAATTTCTAGTGTTAAAAGTGAAACATAACTGCAGACCTTCATAAATCTTGCATTCACCAAATGGGTAGAACACTACAATTTTTCCCACAAACAATGTTTTTTTCAACAAAAGTACAGTGCAGTTAATGTTAACTGCAGAAAATTGTGGATTAAATTGCATTGCATCACTTTGGGTTTGGGAGATTCAGCCCTGGTGGACTGACCTGTTTTACTCCGCATATCACTGGTGCACTTTTTAATGAGTAATATGTAAGTTTTTATGACAGGATTATATGTTGTCAACTCCATGACAGAAGGATTTTTTCCTCTGTAAGTTAAAAAATAGAACTCAAGCATGGTATTTACAGGACGTCTGAAGTTTGTAATCTGTTCCTTAAGGTAATAGAACTGTATACACCCAGTTGAACATATATTCTTTTAAGTTATGGCAAAGTGCAATTACAGTTTAAAGGGAATATTTATGTACATTAGTTAACAACATCATTGCAACTTAGTGCTTACACATCAACACTTAATTAGTGTACGCATAAGTGACATAATTGCTTCAAGGCAAGCATTACCCATAATGTGAGGTAATTTCATGCGCTATGCACATTTTAAATATCTACCCTGTATTTTTCCAGGCTGGATTTTTAAGTCAATAGGAGATGTTTGCATAAAAGGACATCTTAACCTATTTTCCACTTTACTTGAATGCAGAGTTTTGTCCACCAATAGAAAAATAAAAAGTTTCTTCCTCCTCAAGGAAAAATCTAAATTTCAATATTCAAACCTCCAAGTTCAAAAAGGTTTCATTTCAAAACAGCACAACTATCTATGTAAACAACATGCTAAGCTTTCTATTAGGTAAACATTTTTTGTACCTTTTCCACAGATGGTCAGCCTTAATATGCTGATGTTGTTCTTCAGTAAGACTAACTATGCTTTTATCGAGTCCTACTCTTCACATGAAATGTTCTTGTTAGCTGACCAACACAGCCACTGGTTCTTTTGAAATTCAGTATGGGAATTCAGAAACCCACCCGTTACAGCAACTACAAGCAACCAGTGAACTAATGAGTAGAGAGGGCACCTGGGACTGCATTACAGATATATAAGGTAATAGATTCATATACACAAATAAAAATGGAGTCATTCATTCCCTGCTTTACTTTATTTTCTACTTTATAAGAGGATTGTCTCTTGGATTTTATTTTCTGTTTGAGAAGGAATGATTCTGCCAATACTCTATGGAAAATGAAGTGTATTTCGCATACTACTGCATCTCATGGAAAAAGAAAGACAGCGTTATAATCTAAAGACAGGAAAGAGAAAATGCATGTCTTCCCTTGGAATAATTTGTCGAAGTTACATATCATCAAATGGAGGCAAGAAGGCACCAAGCAGTTTTAGAAAGTTTTAATATTTCCCTGTCATGTTACATAAAGGGCTAGAAATCTTCAATAAGATTGGTGCTCCCTGCTTAAATTTACTATCACATGGAGCAATTAGTGCTTAATAGTTCTGTTGAAGGGATAATCTAAACTTAAGACTAACTCCCTCTCCTTACCTACAACTTATTATAAATAAGATCAAAGTTTAAATATCTGGAAGAAATAGGATCAGCTAGTTCTCTCTCTCTCTCTCTTTTTTTTTTTTTTTTTTTTTTTTTTTTTTTTTTTAGCAAGAGGGGATGGGTGTAGTTAACACAGTTGTTAGAATTTTACAATTTTACATATAATGGTTTCACTGTTGCCCTTAAGGCACTTTTAAAGCTGGAGGAAATTTTACCAGGAGAATACTTTCCTGCTCAAAAATTATCTCTTTTATCATATATAGTCTTCTGCAACAATACATTAATGTTGAAAATTTTCTTTAAAAAAAATAGAGAAAAAAATAATTATTGGGCTGAGAGGTGACATTTATTCTATGCTAGAGCTGACAGAACTCTTACTTCAAAAAGGCTTTCATTACAGATTTTAATTTTTGTTATCATAACTGAATAAAGCTTTTAAAGTAAAGACTAAAATTGAACATTTTTCTTTAAAGCTGTTCATTCTTGAGGAAAACTCAAAATATTAATGTCATTGCAATTTGTAATAATCAAATCCCAAGGAAAAAAAATCAAGAACCTGTAGAAATCCATTTGCAATCTTACTGAAAGAGTTTGTATAAATGTTTGTAGAATCAAGACCTTCAAATAGTTACTTTTTGTTTACAGAATTGTAGTTTCTTTAGGCCATGACTTACCAAGAGACAAGCACCCAGCACTATAACTTGCTATTGTTTGAAACGAAACTTATGTATGTGTATATATTAGAAATAATTTTTTACTATCATTGACATGCACTTGAAGTTTTCATACATACTGAAAGGATTAGGAAGATGTGACAACTAGAAGCACCAACTATTTGGGGATAATGCATTGACTGTTAAAATACCTGACTTCTCTTATGTCCTTTTTACAAATCACTCAAAAGAAGTTTAATCTGGGAAAAGCCTGATAAATCCCACAAAAAGTCTCGCCATAAAGTTCCTCCATATATTTACTGGACTTCAACAAGACAAGCAAAAGAACAGGGTTTGGTTTTGGGTTTTTTGTTTGTTTGTTTGTTTTGGTTTTTTTTTTGTTTGTTTGTTTGTTTGGGGGGTTTTTTGTTTTTGTTTTTGTTTCTTTGTTTGGTTTTTTTTTCCCCAAAGGATTTGTGTTCCATTAATCTAAGCTATACTAAACTCTCAATTTTCTCATGCTGGGCAACGTGCAAATTTGGAGTGCTTTATTTGCTGCATCTCTTGTGGTCTTGTATACCAACACTAATCCCCACTAAAAAGATTTTCTCAGGGTTGTAATGCAATAACAGTTGTAAATACAGAACTTTTTTTTTCTTAGTCTGTCAACCCAAAATATGTTGTGATCATCTGATATGAGACATCTGTTTCCTAAACTTCTCAGTTTCCTTCTTCTGCAACCATTCCAATTTGATTACACCTTTCAGAGTAACCAGAATTAGACATGGTTACTGGCGTCACTAATATTTTGTACAGCAATGCTAGTACTGTTTTTACTTTTACTGAAAATATCTAGTCTGATAGATCCTAAATCAGATTAGCTGGTTTTTACTGACGTATCATATTAATGACTCATGCTCAACATAAGATCAATAAGTACTTCTGAATTCTTATCCTTCTTTTCTGTATCCAATGCTGAACCCATCAGTTTACAGGTTATTTTAATTTAAAAGGTATATTACAGTTTATTTCAATCCAGAAAATACATTTATACAAATAAGAGCCATAATGTATGTGAAAGATGAGACATTAGCTTAGCATATGCATTGGTATTTGGCAGAAAGTTTATATATGGTCTTATACAAATATAAATATGTATATCCACATATTATTATATATTTTTAGTGTGCAAAACTAGTTTTATAATTTATCATTACTGTTATTATTATTTATGTAATTAAATGCATCCTTCATACAGCTCCCCTCTCTAACCTACCATGTATTCCTACAAAATCAGATCTTGTGCTTGACAAGATAATATATTGCTGTCACCCTACTGAATATTAGTATAATTCTGATTTTAGTTTACTAAAATGACAAGTGCAGCTACTTTATAGCTTCTCTGGACCATAAAACATTTTGAAAGTTATTTTGCCATTGAATCAGCAGTGAAGCAGATATGCATGAAGATCTGGCATTTAATATGAGGTGGTTTTGCCCCTTTTCTGTTGCGGGAAATTTGGTTATAAATTTTTCATGACACAGTTCTTTTGTCTGTCAGCACCTTTTACTTTGGGAAAAAAGTCTTCTTGACAGCCACTTTGAGTCTGCTCCTCCAGAGCTTTTACTCATCACAGTAAAAAAGTAGAGGAATAATAATGAAAAAAAAAAAAAAAATTAAAAAAAAAAAAAATAAGAAAAGAATAAGAAAAAGGAAGGATATGGACAAAAATAAAAGGAATTTAAGAAAATACTACCTGATCCAGGAAGAAATCAGAAGTAAATGTTTATAGGCAGTCCAAGGGCTGCAGGATTGTCTGTATTCCACACTGTATTCAGCCTTAAAAGTCTTCTGTTTGGGCAAATCAGACTGATTAAGGCCCTACCCCATCAAAGAGCAATACCTGTGCTTAATCTTATGAACTGTGACAACTTCTACTCTTTTAAAAACAGATTTTGTTATGATACAGATAAACCCAGGTGTACACAGAAATAGTCACAGGTCAAAACCAAGCTTAGACTTCAGGCTTAACTGAGACATATTGCGCTACTATCATTGTAAAGAAAATTAACATAATACTAGCTTTTGTCTGAATATATGCAACAAGTTTGATACATAAAAAATTAGATGATGAAAAGGGAGAAAAATATATAATTAAGAGTCTTCAGCAGGAAATTGTATGAAACAGTTGTACAGAAATAGTCACCTATGTTGGTCTTTAAACTATGAGTAAGTTTCCTCAGAATACACTGAAAAAGACTCAGCTTTCAATGGTAACAGATTAAGAATAGAGCAAAGTGATCTATTATCTTAGGTGTAAGTAGTGGGGACTTAAGTGCACATATGTTTCATGGCACCTATGAATGTTGGACAGTACCTCATGAGAAAACACTGCATTCCTTTTCTAGATAGTCCATAACAACTTCTTTTGTTTAATCTAGGGCAGATGGTTATTGACTGTTGTCTCTTGACAACTTGCCTGACTGCCATTCCAAGGAAGTGAGTACCTCTGTCCTCAGGAGGACATCAAGGACATCAAGGCAAGGCAAACATGACAGGCTGTGTACAGATCAATGCCACAGAGAAAGCTGCTCTCTTTCCTCCAGAGCAGTGCCATCAGCATTGCTGTCATATTTCTCAACCCCAAAAATTCCAGTTTCGGAGTTAATTTGAAGAGAAGGGTTTTTTTTTCCGGGTAAAAAAAAAAAACACAAAACAAAACAAAACTAAACAGAACAAAACAAAACAAAACACAAAACCATACTTTAATAACTTCCATCCAAGTCACAAATGCAAAGCAACACAAGAAACACAAATCCAAAACAATCCCTTTTTCAGATTCTGTGTGTAATTCATACTTGGCAAAAACTAGTCATCAGCTTATTAATTACAGAGTTTACCCCATTTATTCAATTTCCCCTTTACATCATTAAGACCTTTTTTTTAAAAAAAAAAAAAAATTAGTTGCCACTATGACTATGGAATATAAAACACAATAAACCAGTGAAAAATCTGGATATCCAATATGTAAAACTAAAAGTAAGTAACATTTCATTAGACCTTGTGAGGGGGTTGCAAATTCTCCTTCTCAGAACTTTAATTGTTCTGCATGAAATTAGTTGTGTTGCCCAAGAAATGGAAATTTTCCTGTCTGAGTTACTTTCTGTTTCCATCATTCCCTGCCTGCAGTCCTTCCTTCATTGTCAGAGTCCATGAATGGTCCTTCCTGTCATCATCTACGATCAGCCAAGTCTCTCCAAAACCACTTTCTGTTTCCAGAAAAATGAACTTTCTATAAAATCTGTTGTTATAAAAAATTGTATATAGGGATAAATTGCTGGGAAAGCACTGATGGGTTAGATTACCTCCATGTAAAAAGCACAATTGGAGAAAGATCAGATAAACAACAGATCACAGTAAATCTGAGCAATTCGAATGGCCAGCCAAAATATAGTTAGCCCAAAAACAACTATGAATATTTCTGTGGCTTTTGCAGTCTACAATAATGGTCAACATGGATAATAGCAACATGCAGATGTCAGGGCAATGAAGAATGATTTTTTCAGGCTAATGCCTGTTCCTTATTATATCCCACTGATCATGGCAACTCAACAGTGAAGATGAGCAACAATGGAATTGCCAGTTTCATGGAAATTTCTGATAGCTTTGAGGGGTTGGAGTTCTGAAAAAAAGAACAAACACAACATTCAAAACTGCATATGAAATTATGAAAAATATATTATTTTGGTGGATAAAGATGTTGTACAATAGTATCACATTATGCTCTATCCCTGGAGCATTATAAAACACATAATTTGGGAAAAAAATCAAAAATTATAAATTCTAATCATCAAAAAAGGCAAATGTTGAGATTTTTATTATTTTTGTGTTATAATAAAGACAAGACTTTTCCTTAAAATTTTATCAGAAATTCCTTTAGCCAGTTATAGTTCCCATGCAGTTTGAGTAAAATTTTCCTGAAAATTTCTGTTAGAACACTGAAAAAGTAATGATCCTATGAGAAGTAGAAAAACCAGTTTTATTACAAGCAAATAAACTGAGTGAGAGTTACTAACCTAAAGTTTATTTTTGTTTTTGATTGTTACTAACCTATAGGCGTTTTGCATAAGTTGCAAGGCATCCAGTCCAGTTTTGGAATGTGTGCTAGGGATTAAGCGTTTGGGAAAAGGGCAATTGCATATTAAGTAAGAGTATAGCTGACACAACTTCATGCCACATGTTTAACCATGCAGCCAGATGGAGGCTGACTTATTGCCTGAAACTCCGCCCCTGGCATGAGGGGGGCACAGAAGAGCCAATCCGAGAGGAAGAAACGCCCCCCCCCCCCCCGGGTGCCCA
>JAWWEW010000088.1:37366639-37380095 GCA_035583185.1 Anabacerthia variegaticeps
GGGGAGGGGAAAGGGAGGGGAGAGGAGGGGAGGGGAGAAATCCCAGAACCTGAATTGCAGAAACTCAGATCACCATGTTACTAGAGTGGAACTCAAGGTTTAAGAAGACCAAAATTAGTCAATCTGAAAAGTTCAGGTAAACTCTCTGAAGATGTTCAAAGTCCTTTGAATATAAGACAAAACCCTGCTGGTTTATTAACCATTGCTTTCTCTCCTCTTTTTTCTGAAATTATTTTTTTTTTTTTTTTGTGACAGGCAACTGTGGTTTTAAGCAAAATGTTGTTATTTCAGCCTGTTAAATTGTAATCTTTCATCTACTAGCAATGATGTCAACTGCAAAGCTATCAGGACAAATTCTGCAGTATTTGAACAGTGGCAAATCCATAATCACTGTATTAATGGGAACTGATTTCCAATTTGCACTCTAGATATAAAGTAGAATTGGACTATCACCTGCAAGTATCTACTTGGCTACTACTATTAGCAACCTACAACCATTGCAATACATTAGTAATACCTTTATCACTGCCTAAATGAAGCATCAATAATTCAATTCCCATTTAAAAAACCAGGAAATTATTCATGCCATCAGCCCTCACCATCAATAACAGAAGTAAACCTAACTATCTCATTATCCAATTGCAATGTGTGCAAACAGAACTGCCCGTTGTTGACAATAAATATTTGATAAGTGAGGAAACAGGAAGGATAAACCAAGGATGTATGGAGTGGCCACTTTATAGTTACCACAAGAATTGACCCAGATGGTAATGGTTTACTCTGCTTATACCTCAACTTCTTTTCTTTTCCTCTCAGTAAGAAGCTGATCCCAGCTGGGCTGGATGTCAACCATGGATGTAAACCATCTGTTCTCTTTCTGTCTTTGTTTATGGTATTAAGTCAAGCTAAATACCCAAGTTCCTATCAATTTCTGTAATTTTCAAGTTGTTGTATTTTAAATTATCAATGAAGTGATAACTGCAGGGGTCAATTAACAATATACAAATAACAAAATATTTGATTGCTAAGGGTACTTGAGCATGCTGGGGTTTTACCTATGTTTAGGAAAAGCTGTTGCTGATTTTAGTGTAGACTCAGATTTATTTTTACCAATGAAATCTAGACAATATCTTGCTACAGAGTCGAGTCTGGCAGAATGTAGTATATTTTAGGTATCAAGTGTAAGACTTGGAAAGACATTAGGAGTCAGCCATTGGAAACAGTAACCAATAAAGGAATTGGATTTAAAGGATCACAAAGTCAGCTTCTCTTGCACTTGAAAGATGTTTTAAGTTCAGCTGCTTTCACCTGAATGTTCACCACCAGTTCACTCAGAGTATGATGATTCTTAGCAACATATCATTCTTTATTACTGAACTAAAATCACCTGGATGCTGATTCAGTTTATACTCTCGTTAGATATACAAGCAGCATAACTTTCCAGGAGACCAGTTAACTCCTTTGCATCAGACAATAGCACATCTCCAATGAGATCAAAGAGCATCTTCCACATACCAAGCCTAAGTAAAGTCAGATTTGCTGCTGTGATATGATGCAATCCTTTGTTTCCAAGAGGCTCAGAAATGGCCCAAGCACCTTGTGAAAAAAAGCATCCAAATCTGTAGAAGCACCTGCAGTCCAAAAGATGAGCCAGTATTGTTTTACTTCACAGATGTCAAGCGTGCTTTACAAAAGTGAGAGGAAAAGAAAAAGATATGACTGGTAAAAGGGTTAAGAAAACAAAATAGGGATTTCTAGTAATTATTTTGCAGGCAGTAAAGTGATCCTGTTTCCAAAGTAACAGTGCAAGGTCAGTGTCTGACTGCACCACATGAAGTCTAGATAACTCTCACAGAAGAGGTCAGCCTGACCCGCAGAACTAGTCTGCCCTGTGAAAATAGCTGGGAGGCTTTGTAATAACAGAGCTTAGGTGTGTGTGTACTGTCCACCAAACACATGCTCTAGATGGTGTTATTGTGCTGATAAAATTGTTTACTGAAAGAATAAACCAAACATTTTTAAACATTTAAACATAATTCGTTTATGAAATATTCATCTGTCTAAAAAAATTCCATTATAAAATTGTAAATAAAATAAAAACAAATAATTGAATGCAAATAAAAGAGAAAATTATAAAGGCAAAATAAAAAAGCACAAGTTCCAGGCTGTCTCTGCAGAATAACACATCAGTGGGGGAAAAAATGCATACACTACCACACCTACAGCATTATACTCACCAGCACAAAAGGCACTGTAGTTCTCAAACACTATTACTTCTTGACCACCACCCTACCACACACCTTTACTGAACAGTACAATTAGCTCTTGTGGGAGTCTGTGTTAGGTGCAAGCACTTCTGTAGTAAATTGACAAGTCCTTGGGCTATTTTGTTCAATATTGGTTAGCACAAAAATTTTGAATAATACTGCTACCAGCCTGTCCCATTCTGGTCCAATACGGCTATTCACTTTGATGGTGACAGTTTGATACAAGAAGACCAGCTGCATTTTAATTTCCTTTACCCTTCCTCTTAGCCACAGCTTCTGGGCATTTTTCTTCAGAAGTTTCTTTCAATTTCCTATTAAAAATTTAGTGATGAAAATAAGAGCTTGTCAGGACCACTCAGAGCATTCCTGAGAAATAGTGAATGAGGCACAGCAGGAAGGAGAGCAAGGGATGCAAAAGAAACTTTGGATGGGGACAAGGAAGTAAAATACTTTATTTCAAGAATAAAGGGAATATTCATGTTTCTATTATGTTTCTATTAACTGTGTTCTCTGCAAATGTTTTTATGAGCAACAGGAATATACACTGGATTCCTCAATGGAATGAGAGAATTGTGTGAGCTGGCATTAAAGGATGAGAAAGCCACCCTGTTGACACGACAGAGTATCTGGTATTAAATATTTAATACGAATATGGACATTGCCAGTTGTTTTAAATAAAGAAATTGAATAAGTCAGATGGCAGAAACTGAAGTGTGATGCAGGATGCACTTTTTAAAAAAAAAAAAAAAATAGTAAAGTAAAAAGAAAAATGTTAAGAACCAAAAGCTGAGCCAAAAGCATGAAAGAAATAGTCAAAACATTGGAAAGAAAGGAAAATTTGGCAAGATTATGGTATGAGTCATCTGTCACAATTCTGTTGGTAGATTAATATGAGTGGATAAAAACAGTGGTGTCCTTTGCAAAAAACAAAGTGTTCCACATCCATGCTGTGTGGATGTAGCATTGCTGGAAGGGGCCAGACCTTTCCAGAGGGGTGTTGAATATATTGGATATGTATTAAATGACAGCCTTGTTAATATTTAATCTCTTGGGGGTGGAAGGCTATCTGTTCAAAATTAACATTTTGATATATCAACCTTATTTTGGGAAATACACTTCTGTGTCTTTAACAAGCTTTTATACTGGAATATATCTATATATATTTTAATGTGTGTTTCATTTCCCACAAAAAAAACAGACAACCTTAATTTGTTAAAAATTTTGCAAAAATCTCACATATTTTCCAGCACTTACCACTCCTAGGAGTGCATAATTGCACAACTTTTAACATCATTTAAATTTAAAATCTTAAAAGAAAATTAAATTCCCAGTCAAAAAATCAAAATTTTCAATTCCTTTTTAATTTTCCGTCTGATCTCACATTTATATTTGGTCTTTGCCAAATATATTTGTTGACTACCTCTTTGGTTAGTGTTAATTTTCTTTTGCTCAAACCTCTCCTACCCACCAGCTCAATGTATATCTCTCCTTCTTACTCTTGACAAAGACAAGCACTGACTTTGACAGTGTTGGCAAGCTGCTAATGCTGTAGATTAGTGTGTTCTGCCTTGAGTGAAATCAAGTTCTCTGCCCTTTGAGGATAGCACGACCATCAGGTTTAATTTTGTTTTCTGGTATTTTAGCAGTCGAGTCAGGACTCCTGCAGACAACTGAGAATGAAATGCCTTCTTGACAACAGTCTTCAATGAAAGGACATGTATATGATTTTATATGAGAAAAAGGAAGTCTGAGGCTATCAAACACCTACATGATACAACTAAATCAAACATCAAAGTGATGGATCTCAAATATAACTGGATATGCACTTGATACACTTCACAGCGTTTCCTTTTATTATTTTTCATTTTTGCTACATTCTATGGGACAATTTAATTCAGTGCATTTGTCCAGAAGTTAAATTGGTATTCCTTTAGCTTTTGAAAGTTCAATTGTATAGTAAAGTTAAAGGAAATCAATTATATCACCTCAAGAACGTCACCAAAAAAAAAATAAAAATTTACAACTTAGGGACCTTCTGATATGTAAGTTAATTTTACATGTCCACCTACACATCTCAAATATTTGATGCAGTGCAAACAAAAGAACTGCCTATGCTTCATTTCAAAACAAATGAGATTAATGTTCTTTCTTTTTCTCTTTCCATCAGAAAATGAGTTGTTGCACTTCAGGCTGTGTACAGACTGGGACAGCAGGGAGATGATGTAAAAAAGGGTCTGAACTGTCAAAGCAAAAAAAGTTGCAGTATAAATACCTTTTTCCCTAGTGGGTGAACAGTTTATATTTTATCCTATGCCTGACAAAAATTCTAAGTATACAGTAATATGCCAAAACAAAGTGAAAATATTTAGAGTAACCAGTGAGAACTCTTCCATTGCAAATGGATTGAGATTCTGAGATCAAACTTTTTTGTCTCAGAAAATCATGCACCTTTTACCCTGAAATACACATTAACATGGTGAGTTTCATCCCATAAGTGCATGATTTTTTTCCCCAGTCACAACATACTATTAAAATTAACTAAAAAAAAAAAAAAAAAAGCAGATGTGAGGTCATTATCTCTAATGAGTGCTTTCAACACTTGCTACCCAGTTGCACCTGATGAAAACCTGCAAAGCAGACTGTGACAAAAAATTACGCAAAAGTGGCAGTAGTAATCAGTTTCTGGACTTCTGCAACCTCTGATAAAAGAGCCATTGACTATAACCAGTTTATTTAATAGGCTTGAAAACCAAATGCTCTGAATTCAAGGGCAGAGCACTTGATAACCTCAGTAAACTTTGGATTAGACTGTGTATGAATAAAGCTAGAGCTCTCAAGTCTGGCAAATAGAATGCTTTTGGAGATATGCATGAAGGACTGACAGCAAAGACTGAACAACTGTCATTCTTTGATTTGGGGGCCCAGGGGTGGGATGAAGAGAGGGAATAAAAAAGGATAACAAGGTGCCAGATACAAAATTCAGATGTACTAATTCAGTCCCTCACTGTATGTGAATGATCCTAACAGAACACCTACATGGACAGCTCTCTGTCTGGAAGACATTCTCAAGAAACTTGAATAGCTGTGTCCAAGTGAAATAATAGAAGCTGTGGAACAGCTTTCTGTACTGTGAATCGTAACTTCTCCTATGAATAAAAATAATAGGAAATACTTAAATAAAAAGTATATGTGCATGAAAAAAAAACCCAAACACGTATTCCTAAGACAAGCTCTGCTTTTCATGCATATCAAAACTTCCATTGACTACCAGAGGGGTTAGATAGTGTGACAACTGGAACCAGAATATGATTAACTGGTAGGACACTGTCAGCTACTAATCTCCCACACCTGTGAAAAGCAGAGTCTTCACTGCCAATAAAAATATCCGTTTCTTGGACTTACCAGTGGTACAGGTTGGACTGCAAGAGGTCTTGGATTTGGAGGGTCAAATTTGCTTCAATATGTATTTCCGTACTGATAATGATGGGGGAAGGGCTGCAATGTGGTGTTGGAGTGTCCCCTGGCACAAAAACTTGATGCCCAATTAGGTTTAGAAATAGTGACAAAGAGTTGATGCCCAATTAGATTTAGATAAAGCTCTTCTCTGTAAACCTCAATTACCTGTGATGCCTTATGACATTCAGCGTTTACAAAGTATAATTACACAATAGTGTCTGACATTTAACGTCTATGGATAATTTAAAAGACTTCTACTTCAAAAGGGCTGCTCATGAGCAACAGTAATCACTTCAATTAGCTTGGCACCATTACAATGTAACAAGACCATTTGACTGCTTATTAGAACCAGCCAAGCTCTTCAAGTGTGTTAATTTAGCAGTCATTGCTAATTTCGAGGCTTTGCTACATTTGCATAGGAAAACATCGCCGTGTTAGCCAGAAAGGCAGTTTCATTCCCACAGCAACTTCCTATTCTTAGTGAGGTTTTTATGCTGTTTTCAGCCAGAAACATATTTCAAACAGTCAACTATTGAGAGAAAGAGAGGTTTGAGTCATTTAAGGGCTTTTTCAGAATCTAGGTTCAAATTATTAATATAGCTTTCAGGTTGTTTGGGTTTTTTTGTTGTTTTTTTTTTCTTTTGTTTGGTTTTGTTGGGGTTTTTGTTTTTCTGTTGTGTGGTGGTTTGTTTTTTTTTTTTTTTTTTTTCTTTTCTCCAAGCTGCTGGAGACAAAAGAGATCCCTGAATGGAAAAAGAAAAAAAAAAAATTCAGAAAAAAAACCCCTCTGTATCTACCATGACTCCTTATTAAGAGTTTTTTCTGACAGGACTATCAGATATCTTCAGGTTTTCCCCGGAGCTTGTGGAGTCCTCTGTAAAATTTACTGTCAAGTCAAAGTCCTCACCATGTATTATGAGAACCAGGAAGAAATAAATATTGTAGCACCACAGGTGTTTCCTTCTTTTCCACCACTTAATACATAGTATGATATTCTGCATAAGCAGGAAACTTTTGTAAAGTGGAAGAGTTCTCCAGAGACCAATCTTATCAGCTTAATAATTCCCTTTAAACTACTAGAATTAATCAGGGGACCAAAGTGGAGGGAAAAGTCTGAGTTATTCATGCCTGTATCTGAGAATAGGTAGACTAGGATGGCTATGGGAAGCCAGTAAAAGCTAAATGTTCAAATCCTATAAAGCAAGAGTTTCCAAATAAATGAAAAAGAAAAAAAAGAAAAAGCAAACAAAACATCACAAAAGCTAAAAACAAAACCAGCCAAAATCCAGGCTAGTCCTCCTCATGATCACTCTCATTACAGATGTTGCAACACACAAGCATATAAATTGAACAACCCATACACTAATTCAAAGACTACAGCACCAAGTGGTCAGCATGCGTAGCCTTGCCATAAACTCAAATGTGTATTGTTTGTGGCTTAAGGCAAACTTCATGTCATCACTGCTTTCAGTTACAGTGATGTTAGGGTTTTTAAAACACTACTGAGACATCATTACTGTAAGATAATATAAACATAACCTTTACTTATAGTGCTTAATATTTCTAAAAAGCAGGTGGTGAATAAACTAGAATACAATAAATACCTACAACAAGAAAGTTTCTGACAAAGGGATAGCCAAAGAAAGAGGCATAGTCCACCATCTAAGTCTAGTGGGGTTTTACTAACTCTACCCTGATGACAATAGTAGTCCAAAACACATTTACAGCACCTAAATATTACTGAAATCTGTTCTCTTGGGAACAGGGAATTATAGTGGATGGTAAGCTCAACGTGAGCCAAAAATATGCTCTCACCACAAAATCAGACAAACCTGGTAGGGACTTTGTTTGGACTTTAGCCAGAAGTTGAACGAAAATTATTGCACTATTTCTTTGGCACTACTAAGTTTTCACCAGCAATACTGTGTTCAAATTTGGTAACATTTTCTCCATATTTTAAATCAGTGACTGGACTTTAAAGAAAATAATTTTGAAGATAAACATGGAAATGGCCTCAATTTTCATCTGTATGTCCCTGGTATGAAATGCTTACAAAACCCCCTAACTTTCTCATAAAATTCTTGAACTTCCGGCTCCAAGCTAATGTGTATCATGACAAAGTTTTCTATATCTTTCTAATAGGAGTTGCAAAGATGACAAAGATGTGAATTAAAGTCATTGTTTCCATAGGCTTCTGTGATGAAAGTTTAACCTCTACCACTTTCATGCATCAGTAGGCATTCCTTATAGTCAGATGGGAATCACACTACTAATGAGCTAAATGTTTGATGGTTTGAAGGTTGAAGGACTGAAAGGCAAGTTATATTGCTTCTTTTAGAAAATGAGGTGAGGTCAAAATCCTGACTGTGTATAAGCAATTCTGAGGAATAAGCAATTACCTCCATATGATAGTACAGAATTAAGGGGAAGTATTAGTTAAAATTGCCCTGAAGTGACCAGGTGGAGAATTCAAGCATGATTTGGTGGAAGAAAATGTTTCACTTTATATTTTCCCTTCATATTAATTTATCTGTTCAACCAGAGTAAAATGTATTTGTGCATGTTTGTAAATTTCAAGAAGCGTGAATTAACTTACCTCTTATTTTCAAAGATATCACAAAAGTTTAACAAAAGTTCCAAATGCATTATAGATATAGAGTACATGAAAATTACCTAATATCATCATACTAATCAAGGAAGACTTCGTTTATGGATACCACATTTTGACAGACATAATGTTACACCAGTATGTTTATCATTTCACAAAAATGGTTGGCACAAGCAATCCTCAGGAAAAGCCTTAAAACACAGTATTAGCATAAACTCTGTGCAACATCAGATAGTAAGAGAAGTTCTCTGGCATCCCAGAGCTGGAGAAATCCTTACTCTTCATTATTCTACTTCAGCATCAAAGGTAAGACATGCAAGCAGAGAAAAAGGAAACATGACAGGATATCTGTTTGTGCTTCAAGGATCCCTGTGCTGACTGTCCAATAAATCCATAAATAAACATAGAGAGTCATAGCTGCTGCAAATTGTAGAAGATGCCACCCCTGGTCTTGTCCAGAATTAAACAGGAAAAGAAACAAAGTGGACATTTTCTTCCAGTTCTTCAGTGTAACAACACATACAGCCTGCATAAGTTGCAATGACTACTCTGACAACCACAATCACCGAGAGGATTCCAGACCAAATTTTCTGCCTCCATTTCCTCCTTTTTTCTCTTTTTAAAGAAATACAACTCTAAGTCAGAAAATATAGAAAAATGGAAACAATAATATAATCAACTTTACTGTATTTTTCATAGAAACAATCAAAACAATACATTTTCTTTATTTAGTTCATGAAGAGGGGAGGGGGGTCGACCAAAACACAGAGAAAAATTGATTATGCACACAGGCAGAAAACCAAACTGGTGCATCTAAAAAGAGGAAAGAAAATACCAGCATAAAACAGATTCAGCAGTAAAACTTCTAGGAGAAAAGGGCACATGACGTATTTGTTCAATATTGGAAATCTTCTTTAATTTACTCACTCTAACAACTCCCACAAACTTGTATCTTTTATAAGAGACAAAGCTCATCACAATGTCATTTTACAAATTCTTCTACTTCCCTTCTGGTGTGCGTTTCCACTTAATTCTTACTGTAAACTGTCCAGTCTATGATTACTCTTTTCAGCACAATTTTCGTGGAGTCATATGCTTATTTCAAGGTCATGTTCATTGTGCTCTCCTGAGGTAAGTTGTTTGGTGCAGACAGGGTCTCTGTTTTTCTTGTGGTCCTTATGTTTACACCACCAGAACCTCATCTCATCTATGTAGCAGCTTTCTCATTCTGCAGCAATTTCCAGCCTGACTTCTCAAAGCTCTCGGTGGACTTCATGAACTTATGCTACCTCACCCCTTCCTGGCTTTTAGAAGTAGGCAAACCAGAACTGCTAGAATGACCAGTTTGACTGGTTCTGAAATATAAAGCCTGAAAGAGAACTAAGAAATTAACCCAGACCACAAAAATCTTATGTTGTGGTAAGAGAATGGAAGATATTTTGGTGAATCTCTGCACAAAATGAACTTTTCTCGTTCCAGCTCACACTGTGGGTGAAGGTGATTGTCTTAGTTTAGAGGAAACTAAGAGATCTCTGCGGACCAGGAGAAAGGAAAAGGCCTTCTTCCCCAAAAACAAAGTAACCACCCCACTCTTTTAAAATTTAGAATGAACTTTAATTAGGAAAATATATAGAAACGCATAACAGTTCTTAACCATCTATCATCTATCTATCTATCTATCTATCTATCTATCTATCTATCTACCTACCTACCTATCTATCTAATCTATCTATCCAGAAAACAATCAAACAAACAAAAAAAGTAACCAAACAGTTTGTATTCAATGCTTTTAAATGAAATGACAGTTTCTGCTCCACTTGTGTGGAATTATGTTTACGGGCAGCAGGTGGCCATGTCGTGCCTCGGCTGGCTGCGGCGTTGGGTCCCAGGAAGAGGGTGGAGGCACCGGTGGGTGGTGATGATGGAAAATGTGGCAGTCCCGATTTGGCTCCTGTGTGATTGCTGGGGCAGTGGGACGATGTGGAGCATTTTCCATGGTGTGGAGTAGGCACGTTGCCGTCCTTTTTTCGAGAGACGCAGTGTTGGGCTGAGAGGGCAGAGGGGGCAGCAGCAGCTGCCCGCTCTGCTGGTGTTGGCCCTTTCAGGAAAAAAAGAGTCCGTTGTAAATCCAAGGCACAGCGTGTCCAGAGCTAGGGGTTGGAGTGGGGGAAGAGGAGCCAAGCCGAAGAAGGGCTCTCTCTGAGATGCTTCCACCCCCAGTAGCCGGTGGAAAAAAATAACTGCTCACCACCCAGCACACCGGAAAGAGAAAAAACCTTTCCCCTTCCTCCTCACTCCCCATTCCTTTCCTCACCCATTAGGTTGGAATGCAAGTGCTCAGCCATTCCTTTTGTTGACTAAAAGTAGGAGGTTGGGTGTTAGCTTCAAACTCTGCGTTGGTAGGAAAAGGAATTCCACAGCAGATTCTGAAATCATAACAGCGGTTCACTGGATATTATGCTCAAACGTTTTGTGTGTCTGTAAAAAAGATGTCAAAAGACCAGAGAGACAGAGAGTGAAGGGACAGAGAAAGCCAAAACAATAGACACAGCCGCAGTAGTAATACTATTATGACCCTGAAAAAACTGACAGAAATCAGGCTTTGGGGCTGAGCAATGGCTAGGAAGGCAACAAAATGGTAAGGAGACATAAGCTTCTGCTATGCAGCTTCTATTCTACTGAGACAAACAAACAGAACTTCTATGTTCTTTTCAAATGTACAGGATTGCAACAAAAATACTCTACCTTGAATTTCTCCCATTAGTGTTTTTCCCAAAGACTAACCTTTAGCTATCCAGAAAACAACCACACTCCAATGTAAATTATCATGTCCTAAATATTATAGGACAAGCCAAATTCTCCTCTCAGCATTTTTATGGGAATAAATGGGAATGAAATTGCTGGGCTCAAATTTTTTCCTATTGCTCTCTCCGGTTTCCTTACTCCTATCCCTCCACCATATAGTTTTTAAAGGGTCTCAGACTTTGACACCTGAGAATCGTAGATCTCCTCCTCAGAGCTTTACATGACTTTGCCTCCTCAGGAGACTTTTCATTTTCTCCTCACTGTACCTAATTCCTCACCAAGCTACCATAATCCTCAATGCATCTTGTACAAGAATATGGTGATCTTACACCCTTGAGGTAAATGGGAGATGTTTGTATATTGTATCCCCCATCTCAGGGAATGAGACAGTACACAATCCTAATTTTAATTTCTTTTCTTCTGTCCTCCTCTTAAGTAAAAGTAGAGCCATTGCCTTCTGCAGCTGGGGGGCTGTGACCTAAGCCAACACCCAGACTGTGACTGTTCCCAAACACTACCCTTTCTCTCAGTGTAAGCTGATGTTACATTCTCACACAGAAGACAGACAAAAAAATGTTCAAGGGGTCCTGACCACAGTGGAAAAATTTCTGTGAAAGACATGGCTATATTTTTTATCCTGAGCAGCCTTAGCCATTCCCAAAACGGAGATGCAGAGGAGAGTATTATGCAATTGGCACTGGCTCACTGGTTGCTGTAGAGTCATATCTAACACCTGACATGCCTTATAACATTTGGACTTTTACATCCATAAAATCAACAGCAAGGACACTGTCAGTGAACAGTGCAGCTAAACCCAATTTTCTGCATCTCTGTAGATTCATCCTGCAAATGGTTAAGGGTATCCCAGTGACAAGTTATGTGGAAGGCTTTACCACCACTCTCCCATCCAGAGTCCAAACCTCATGCCTACAAAATTAGGTAAGTGTAAAACAAAACCTTTCAACCTGGTAATAGCCAGTGTTAATTTACTGACTTCCACTCTGTTAAAGCCTTTTCAGCAGCACACTGGAGAGAAAAGCTGTCTTGTTCTTGCCTGCAGGGGTGTTTTGATGAGCTGAAACTTTATCTACACTGACAAGACAGTAGTGAGCAAGTGTCAGAGCATTTTTATTCAGATCTCCACCACACCTTTGTAATGTTTCCTGCATCTCTGGGGACTACAAGAGAGGAAAAAAAACAACCCAGAAAATAAAACACACTACTTGAACTTCACACAACTTCGACTAAACATCTAGCAGCCAGAATATACCATCAGATTAGTCAAAATTGTATGACCTCTTACATCTCAGAAGGAAAGGCCTGAGCCAAACACTCTATACGTGTCTCAGGAAGGGGTCAAAGGGGCCAGTGCTTGTGTACAAAAGGCAAAGGAAGAGAGCCTACAGCTTGTTCTGCCACTCCTCACCAAAATAAGAAATATTCAAGCAAGGAATAACATACATGCAAAGAGAATTGATTTAATATAATCAACATAAGTAAGTTGTAAAATCATTTCCTCGCTTCCTGTCAAATGAAATATTCAATGGTTCTCCAGCCCTCTTCTGTTCTTTCAGCTGAGGAGACACAGGACATCTTTGTCAGCAGAGGCAGATGCTCAGGAGGGTGAGGCAGACCTGCCATCTGTCCACAGATGATCAGCTCATCCCTGCTGTGGATGAATATGCCCTCAGACAGGGGAGGAAGTGGAAAATAAATGCACTGGCTTTACACCAAGCAGATATGAATTACATTTTGGGGGAAAAGACACAGATGGTACAGAGACAGGTACAAAACTGAAGAGAAATACTTTACAGTCAGTTAGCAAAAACTGTAAGAATTAAGCTCCTGCTATAAATGCAAGCAATATTTGTGACAGTCCTCATTGAAAGGACTGGCAGTTCAAGGGTTGGACTAGATGATCTCAGAGGTCTCTTCCAACCCAGCTGATTCTATGATTCTATGACTTTATACAATTTTAATAATTTACCCCACAATATGAAAGGCCTACCAGAGTAAATCAGTACTTCATTATATTCTTATTTTTCCAAGCACACTTTACTGGAGAGAAAAGCAGCGCATGACAAGCTCAGTTTTACTTTACTAGCCTCATGACACAGTCAGATTCAGAGACCAACCACACATCGAATGATGTTACAATGTGCATATTTGAGCATCAACGTAAGATGCCCCTATAGGTCAGTACATCTTACATGTGGGCTGCAGATAACATGACTGTAGGTTATGTCTCACTACATAAGCCACGGCACACAAGCTAGGATATTTCAAGGTATTTCCAATCCTTTCATGAACAGGCATTGTC
>JAWWEW010000088.1:37437360-37448008 GCA_035583185.1 Anabacerthia variegaticeps
AAAAAAAAAAAAAAAAAAAAACAAAACAAAACAACATCATTTTCATCTAATGGAAGTCTGGAATAAACCCACAACATTTCACCTGTTAAGTTACAGGTCTCTTACTTACTGTAAGAGACCACCCTGTTCTTACAGCAATGGCTTGTAGTCTTCCATTTCTCTTTGCTGCTAGCTATCTGTTCCTTTACCAAAGGTGAATGAAAGCCTTAGACACAAACCTTTATTCTTATATGCTTTGGCCACACACACCTCAAAGTCCAGCCTGGTAGATTCCTTTCAATAAACTGAGGTAGATAATCCAATCCTAGCAGTATTTAAAGCATTGAAACATAGCTTTTTAAATTAAAAGAGTGTCTTTTGTAGCCCCTTCGTAGAGCTTGGATATATTTTCTATCATTTCTTTTCTCATTTCCTGGCTTCCCAAAAGGTAACAAGAATCTTCCAGGTAATTCTTGCTTTGGTTTGGTAAAATAAGTAGGAATGGAACAAAAAGATCTTTAGGTAAAAAATCTTTTATTTTAGCTACAAGACTGCAAATAATTTGATAGGATATAGCCAGTAATATCTAAAGCAACTTACACAGTCTTACTATTACTGTGACTGACTTGGAGAGCATTAAATCATTACAAAACTTTTGCAGATTTTACTCTAAATGCTACCTGATGCTTATATTTTTGACCTAAAGGAAGGGTAAAATTTTTTCTTCTCTTTCTAGCTCTCAGTTGCTCTGAAAAAAAGTATTAGAAGTTTTCAAACCCTTCCATGCTTTCAGCCTCTGGAATTCTATCTTATTTGGCAGTCTGTGATCTGAGTTTTCAAAAACCTCCACTGACTTCAGGAGAATGGCACACAGCTCTCTGACTGAAGTTGTAACCCATCACCCTGGTATATTATCACCATTTTGAGGAGAAATGAAATAGTGTTTTTAGTTTTACAGCTTTGAAAGTCCCTCCAATAGGGGGATAGAGAGAACACTGAAGTATTTTTCACTAATGTTTTCCTACCTAGCTAAAGAGAAAGGCAGTGTGGTAGAGCCAGAATAAAGCCTGTTCAGCCTTTTCAGCACTTCTGTGGCAAACTGTATTCAAGTATTTTATGTCTCCCTCAATCTTTGCTTTCCTTCTCCTTCTTCTCTTTCTCTTCCTTCTCCATCTTCAGACAGCAAATGCAACCACAATAATATGTAAGTAGGATTTGTAACCCACCCTGAGGGAGTTCAATGCTAGACAGGTCACAAGAAGACAGATACTGATGATTTGCGTGTAGGATGAGGAAGAGCCCCCGTGCTTCTGTCACATACTTTTCTAATGCAATGTGAAACATTCTTAGCCCAAAAGGTAGATCTGAGCCAGAATGTGGAGTCAAGTCAATTTCTCTTTGCCTTCCGTGAGGATTTTGCTTAAGTGTTTTAGTTTTTAACCCACCACTCAATAATTGTCTCCAGTAGGAACATTACAGAAAATTAGCTTTGAAATGGCAGTAATACTGGTGCTTTGTTTGGCAATAGATGTCCTGTGAATTCAGCTGCAGTTAGACAAGCCAAGCTTTCAGTTACTACAGACACCATGGTGAAAAGAGGACCAGCATGTGGGCAGTAATTTTCATTGTTTGTTTTACTCCTGTATCCTTTGATAGCCAGCTGGTGATAGATGGGAAGCAGTGTAATGATGCAGCCTCCCTGTTCTGAAAGCTGTTTTGTACAGCAATCCAGATACTAATAAAACCCTATGAAATATCGCATTTTTATGAACTGCTAAAGGGATATGACTGTTATATGTTGATAATGATAAATTGAAGGAGTAATTGGCAACAATTTATTACCCTTTTCCTTGAAAGAAAATTACTCATACAGCTAAATGATACCAGTATGTTATGAAAATGATGTCGTTTTCTTCCCAGGCTATGCCTCTTGCAGCTAGAAGCCATGTCTCCTATTTTTGCATCTTTCATTGCTGTCCAATTCTGAACTCCATGCAAAAAGAACTGCTTTTTCTCTTCTTTTTGCGGTATGCAGAATGCTATGATCCAGACAAGGATCACAAGATTTAAATCTTCTAACAGAAATAATAGCGCAAAAATATTTTTGTAACCTAAGGATATTGAAAGGAAACATTTCTTTATACAGTGCTTAATGATATAGTCTAATTTCCTGAACAGGTCACTGATTCAAGATAGCAATGAAATAAATATCTTATTGGAAAAAAAAAAAATCAAAATTAATTAAAAATGTAGAAAGAGACAATTATCTGAATAATTAAAAAGTCATCTCTAGCTAAGCAAAACAAGATTAGTATGCAAGAATACCTCTTTAGTCCTCATCTCTGAAAACATCTCAAAGATTACTTCTTTGGGACGAGAAAGAAATTTATTACAACATTACTCATCCAGTAGAATCATTCACCCCAACAAAATTTGTCTTCAGTCAAGTTTGTAATTGTAGAGGTGTAATAAATACACAAATAGCATGGAATATCCTTCAAAGAGCCAAAGGAAAGCTTTCGATGGCCACATTGATAGTGGCATGAGCTCTCTTGAGCATTCTTTTTTATAGGGAATTTTTAATTGCTCTTTATTGAGCATAACCTTTCCTTCTGCTTGTAAAAGAAATTATTGCTTTCTCCCTCTGGTTCAGTCAAAGGAAGTTAATAGTCCCAGTTTCCTCTGGCAACAGAGACAGTTAATGAGTGGGAGACTATCATAAACGGGGTTTATTGCCCAAATTACAATCCACTTCCTAACCAGCCTTCTCAGTTGAGATTGCCCTCCTGGCATTTTTGTGGTTTTCTGTCTTATTATCCGGTTCACAAAGACAGTTCTCTGATATTTAAAAATTTTATGTCCTGCTTTTTTTTTATAATATTCACATGATATTGCTGGATATTGTTAAGGTCAATGTGATAGGTATATTTATTGACTTCATAACACCAAAGTGCTTCTCAGGAAAAGTGATTCTTCAGCACGCAGCAAAACCTACATTCACATACAAAAAAATAAATAATTTCTTCTCTGCCATCATGCTGATCCTTTCAGTGTGATGCCCAAGTGCTGTTATGAAGGTATTAATAGAAAAAAATATAATTTTATATGCAAACACTTGTAAAATCTTTAAGGTAAAAAAAAAAATTCAGTTCTATACATGTGATAATCATTCTTACTATGACATCATAAATGCACATAGACTTTGCAGGACAAAGACTAAAATCCCTGCTTTGTAGTGTTAACAAAGAAGGTAAACATAATGACCAGGTGTAGCTGATATTATGGCTGGAACACATCATGGAATAAGGGGACTTAAAGAAGTTTTAAGATAGATTTTCTCTAATTATTAGAAATGAGAAGTGCTACAAAAAAAAGCCCAAAAACTAAAAATTGAGTTTCTTTGAAGGGGCAACTTCAGAAAGTAAGATTTAGGGAATTTCTTTTTGAGAATTTCTTTGCTATTACATCCCATGATTAGGAGTCAGATTTTCTAAAAAGATAGATCTGAGGCAGACACTATCGCAGAGTGAAATACAAATGCAAAAAATATAAACCCCAAAATACAATCAGGACATCAATACAAACACTGTATGAACACAGTCTTGAAATGTGACCAAGTCTCACCATGAACTCCAAATACCATTATTACATTTTTGTATCAAACAAGTCTCCAGAATTTTGCATCACTTTAAAAACAAACAAACAAACAAACAAAAACCCAAACAGGATATGCAAGAAAAAATAAAAATCTTAACTTCACTGAATGTGGGAGAAAACAGTGATTTTTTTTTTTAAATATACCACCCATTCCCTAAGCCTCTGAAGCATCTGAAGACTTCCAGCTCTATCAGGGCACATCTCTGATGCTGTTCTAAATAATTCAGACTGGCAATCTTTTAAATTTAGAAGTGTTGTATTGTCATGAGTATTACATGCTGAAAACATTTACTATCACTGCATCAAGATTTTTACATCTCATATTGGTATTTCTATACTCTAAATATAAATAACTACTGGTATATTATGTCTTTTAATTCTTCATTGAACATAATGAAGCTTCTATAAAGCATTTCAATGCTGATGGAAAAAAGTCATAACTATTTAGTGTGAAGACAACATCTAGTTTGCTTATGGTTAAGTATTCATACAATAGTGTACCCATGTCTCCATCAGAGGTGTTGCAACAGGCACAATAAAAACATTGTAAATGTTTTGAACAATCAGGATGATTTATTGAAATGTTTGATTCATATTTATAGAGCATTTCAATATCACTACCTATAGCATGCTGCAAGATTGAATCCGAAATCAACAAAAGCAAGTGGCAGAGCACTGTGCAGCCAGAAGATAAATGACAAGTCGTCCAAATATTGCTTACTTTTAGCTCTAAGATACTAGAAATGGTAAAAATAAATTTATTATTTCTAAGAAGCATAGACTGCTTTGAAGTACAGAATTTTGTTTAAGTCCGGTTTCAGCCTTACTTGATTCTTCCCTTACTGTGTCAGTAGTCGCTTTGGCTCAGAAACACATTTTGTCCAGGGTGAAATACAGAATAATTATGCAAACGACTGCAGCTGATGACAAATCCCTTAACACTTTTATTTCATGTTACTACTGTGATATACAACAGGTGATTTCCTGAGACTGGTACCATGCTCTTTGGGGACCACAGTACATGTACAGATTATTCAAAAGAGCAGCTCCACTGCCCAGTTTCTGCCTGTGAATTGCAAGCTCTTCCACAACATCAGCAACCCCAGCTGCCCCCCAAACACACTACAAGAGTTACATCAATCTGAGAGAAAAAAACTACTATAAATTATCACTGCTGAGCAGCACCACTTTCAAGGGAGCTCTCCTTCTAATAAAAGCCATCAGACATGAAATTTGTCACTTTGTGTCTTTCAGCAATCAAGTGCCATCATTTCACATTGACAGCAGAGAAAGGAAATTAGTAGCCTATTTAAAGGATATCAAACAGACATCCCTTGAGTAGTACCTGAAAGTCAAGTTGAGGGCTGTGTTGTTGTCTGCAGCAGGTGCTTATTTCAACAATTCCAGCAGTGGGAGAGAAAAAGGATATCTGAAACCAAACCAGAGCCTTTTAACAGTAACAGAACAGCTCCTTCAGCATTTCTACTCCAACCTTGTCTTAAGACAATCTATATTTCAAGCTGACCAAATCCTGAATGCCTTCTCCAAGTGGCAAATAGACAATAAGAGGATTTGGAAATCATTTAGAGCCTAACATGGGAAGAAGCATAGTACTAAGATGGCACCTTGCAGAGCACCCATTAGGTGCACCCCAGGTTTTTCAGATCCCACTGTCTGAGCAGTCCTATCTTATGCCTCCCTTACTCCCAAAAAATGCACCAATACTCCATGTACCTGTATTGCAGGCATTTGATAACTGTCTCATGGCACAAGACCGTAAAAAAGAAGCATAACCCGGGGCTGGCCTCTGCTTAAGAGGAGATATCCACTGGAGCTGCCCAGTGCCTTAGTACCTGCTCTGGCACTCAGTTCCCTGCTCTGGCCTGGGATATGACAGACTGGCGTTATGGTAAACTCAGTAGCCTGTAGCTCTGTTCTTAAGTTTCAGAAAGATAGACCATATGCTGTATGTATAAAATATGTACAACGACATTGTACAGTTACTTTAAACAAAGTGTTAATGGGACCTTAATTTTTAAAGTGAAACAAGGCCAAAACAGATTAATCTCTTAACTTCATAGGTACCAGATGTTGGATAAAAAGATAACTGGTTTGGGGTTCCAAGAGCCATATAAATTCAATTTATATTCACTTATTCCCAAACTAAAGGTATGTGTACAGTTTAAAAATAAGAGATTACAAAGTATGCTCTAATGGGCTATTATCACAGGCATGGTATAACTATGTGGCAGACAGCCTTTACTTTCCATCTCTAAACACAACTTTAATGACTAGTTAAAGAATCCTCTTGAACTAGCTCATTTAGTGCAAGAGGTAAGTTTATAAACCACATTTTAGAAAACTAAGTTCTTATTGTGCAGCATATTGGAAAATACTGTGCATCAGAAAGATCTATGCCAGTAGTAGTAACAAGGCAGTAAACTCCACAACCATTCATTCAGTTACACTTCAAGCAAGAAAATCACTACCTCTGGAAAATCAGATCAGGAGTACTAAACACTTCCCTTAAAGTAAGTGATCGTAGCGGTGCAGCTGTGGGTAACGTGGAGGGCTGCTGTAGAGTGTGGGCCTGCTCTCTGCTATAAGAAAGGAACTGAAGTTACTATCAGTGACTGCAATAAAATACTCTGCCTTTTCTAAAGCCTTGCTTCACTGAAATAATTATAAATATCTATTGCCAATGTTTATTCTCAACATTTCCAGTGATTCCAGGGTATATCGTCAACTATTGCCCAAGTGCAAAAGCACAAGATGGACATCACAGTTTAAATTTAGGACAGGAAATTCATCCACCTCTTCACAAACAAGGCAGCTTCAGCCACAAAGGGCCCCCAGGTGGGAAGCTGAGCTATCTGCCCTTTGGCCATTTTATCCCTAATTATCACAGATTAAGAAAAAATGAAGAAAACAAAAGAAAAGAAGCATACATCAGTCCTTTTTAACAGCAAAAGAATAATCAGGTCGTTTGCTTCTCACCCCTTGCCAAAAGTCCCAACACCAAGAATGCAGGGCTACAGACTTCTGCAGAACACATTTCTTACAGGAGGCCTCTTACCCTGCTGCTACCAGGCCCTGGAGGGGCTGGTGGACCTGGCAGGACCCTCTCTGTTTCTTACTCCTTGACTGATGGCTGATACTTGCTGTCTTAATGCAACCCTGTGAAGACGAATACCTAAATTTTTGACCTTTAATGCTCTCCACCTCAACAGCATTCAGCTTGTTGAACGCTTGGCTGAACAGTCAGTAGCAGCAATGGCGTTTGTCAACACTGGTGCCAAAGCCCTGACTCCTCACCCTCACACCTCATTTGTTTCTTCTCCTTTGCACTTTGTCAGTCTTCATTTTGATCCATCTCCCTGGAAAGGGCAGATTCTCTGGGGACCTAAGCCATCAATGTGATTTCTGAAAGACTTAAAGCATGGCCGAGTTTGGGGATGGAATGTGAGCACTTCACTGCAAGGACTTCTAAAACTCCTGCTCCAGAATATGAGAACTTGCCAGTTAGGTAATGCTGGTCATTTCTTCCTCACGGTCGACAGATCTACCTTCTTTCTGGAATTCAGAAAGAGCTAAACAATTCCTCTCATCTTTGCTACTATTCCGAGCTCCACCTCCGAGTCCCTGATCTTCTCTTGCTCAGAATGTTGTCCCAAGTGTGAATCCAAACTGCATCTGTCTTAAATACCTCTTACTGAAGAGTGCTTTTTTTGTAATAGGATACAATCACTGCACCATATTTTACCATAGGCAGCACAGCTGTAATCTATAGTGTGTTTCATACTTATTGTTCTACTAATGGAAATTGGTTTTCCTTCTCCTTTTCCCTAGAATGCAACACATTGTGTGACCCATCAAGTTCTGATTGTGTTGCTCTGCCTTCATTAATCCTTATGTATCCCACTCAATAGACAAAACAGTGGCATCAGCAGTGTTAAGAACAGCTGCACAGTTTCTGCAATATACTGTAACCAATAACACATCATCTTTAACCAGCTAACTTGGCTGAATGAAAGTTTGAATGGGGTAGGAGATTTAAGGGCCATGGCTCAGAATATGCATGGAGTAGCACATAACAAGACCCACTGCCAGTGAGGTCTCTAGATTCACCACTATAACTTTACATCTTGTTGCTAACACTGACAAACTGCTATCAGTTGTCCTTAACAGCAGTGTAAAATGTAAGTAATCCCAATGATTTCAATGAGCATCAGTAATGGAATGAGGGTCATAAAATCCTCTTTTAGCGTACATTTTAACAGTAATTATATTCTTTTCAGAGAATAATCACTACTTGCTAGAACTGAGCTTTTAATAGTATTGCAAGAATTTAATATAGGAACTGGAATTTTTGAGACTTCATTTTAGACTACATAATACCTCTTATAGATTTAAAAAAAAAAGACCAAACCATAAGGTAAGCATCACTCTAAGAATAAACTCACAGCAGCCCCCCACACTCGGGAGTGCGGGACATTTCAACCCATAAGCTCCCAGGCTTTTGAGGTGGGTTGCTAGATGTACACAGTCTGTAAAACAACCTAAAGGTACTCTGAACATAGCCAGACAGACATATAACAGCTGATTCACTGCTCTTCAAATCCTTAAATGAAATCAATTTCTCTTTCACGGTTCCATGCTGTATCAGGATCTCATGATTTCTCAGAGAAGTACTGCCACTTGTCCCCAATGACCTGTGGTGACTGAAAACTTCCCTATTTATGAGACCAAATGCTTAACTGAGGCAGGAGATTTAGGCCTTGCAAGTCACGTCAGAGCTGTGGCCATCTCTGGTGATGCCCCAATTCAGGTAAAATGCTGATCTCTTGTGCAACTCATTAGCTGTCTGTGTTTTTTATTCTTGGACCTCTGCTCTACAGGGAGCTGAATCACACTAAGCTATTAATAGTCCACAAAATAGATTTCTTCCTGACCTGAACAACAATTTGCTCTGCAAAGCATTAAGTTTGTTAAGCCTTGTAACATGCTAATGTGTTTACTGATCTTTTATGATCTTTTGCCTGGATTTGAACATTCCAGATTCACTCACACTTAAATGCTGATCATTTGCTTTACACTGAGTAGGTAGGGCTCCATCCCAATGTTTTTTGCACACATAGGCACACAGAGTGCTTGCAAGCACTGAGACACTTCAGCAGAGAGCAAGTAGAAGCATGACACTGTGAATCACTAATCCCCTTCTGCTCTTGTGGATCTTTCCCATCAGTATCTCCAGAGACAGAGAACTTCCCGGTTTTTCACATTTTCTAAATAGTTAGCCTGTTTGTTTGGCTTAATCTGAAATAAAAGACATCAGACTGAAATACAAGGTTATTCTTTGTGTGTAAAAGACTTTACAAGAAGCCTTTCACATTCTCTGGGTGTTAACACAGAGGGTAATGGGTATCAGCACTCCAGACTGTTCATGCTGTCTTTCTATCATCTTTCTCTGTGAATATAGCTTTATTATCCTACAGATATACACTTCTTTTCTACTTCTGGCTCAGCCTTTTTCCAGAACTAAACCTCTTAACAAGATGCCTTTGTGCAAAATGTACTTTCTTTCATAGAGATGGGTAGAACCACACAAATTGTGTGCTGCTTCATATTGCATCCACAGGGACCTGATCCTTTAAGTAAATTCCTCAATGCCTTTCACTCTGCATGGGCATTCTTAATATGATAAGCTCTGTATTTTCTACAATCAGGAATGAGAATCTAAAATTAAATGAATTGTCTAAATAAGTACATTTTTTATGAAAGAATTGGAAGTAAATATGCTAGGCCAAATAGTCTTCCAATGCTGTTCATTTTGCTTCAGTGAGGCTTTAGCAGCATTTTGGCTCAATATTTGGAGGTACTATTTCAGTATTGCTGAGCCATGGCTATTCTGTTCTGTGAACTGTCCCTGTTATTCATTTATCTCATCCTGAGCATGAACTGTCATGCAAAACTTCTACCATATTGCAAAGGTGTCAGCCTGATTCACTGGTGGTACAAATCTTGAACTAAGATTTGCACTAGCATTACTCCAAAATAAGAGATTTGTTTCGTCATAGAGCAGTTTGTGTTGGAAGGAACCTTCAAAGATAAACTAGTCCAACTCCCCTGTTGTGGGCAGGAACACCTGCCCCTAGATCAGGTTCCTCAAAGCCCCACCCAGCCTGGGATTGAACTCCTTCAGCTTTTCTGGGCCATCTGTTCTAGTGCCTTATCACCTTCACCATAAAAAATTTCTTCCTTATGTCCTCTCTAAATCTAACCTTTTCAGTTTAAAAGAGTTAGCCCTTTGTCCTCTTACTACAGATCCTGATAAAAAGACTTGCTCCATTTTTCTAACAAGCTCCCTTTGTATACTGAAAGACCACAGTAAGATTTCCCCAGAGCAATACCCATGGAAGAACTGCAGAACTACTTCCACATGGGATAAACAAGTCACATTTCTGGGTATATATAAAATCATGCGAATCAACATGATCAGAAAACAAATTAAAACTATATAAAAGCAAGGATATCTAATATTCACCTATACATGCTGTCTTTTAAAATTTGAGGGATCTGTGGCTGATTTTTGGGATGCATACCCTCATGTGTATTGTAGAATGAGCACAGTTGGAAGGGATCACAGTGGGTCATCTGATTGAGCCTCCCTGCTCAAGCATGGTCATCCCAGAGCACACAGCATAGGATTGCATATAGATGGTTCTTGAATATCTCCAGTGAGGGAGACTCCAAAAGCTCTCTGGGCAATCTGTTCCAGTGCTCAGTCATTTGCACAGTAAATAAGTTCTTCCTCATATTCACATGGAACTTCCTGTACATCAGTTTCTGCCCCCGTCACTCATCCTACTGCTTGGCACCACTGAGAAGAGCCTGGCTCCATCCTCTTGATACCCTCCCTTTGGACACTTATAGACATTAATAAGGTCCTCCTCTGTGGAGGGTTGAGTTGGCTCCGTGCCAAACCCAACTGCCGGCCACACGGCTTCCCCGC
>JAWWEW010000088.1:37448108-37459822 GCA_035583185.1 Anabacerthia variegaticeps
TGGAATACTTCCTTAGTTATAACCTGGTTACCAAGGAAGGCCTGAACCAAAACCAAGAAAACTAAACCACCACATCCTCTCAATCACCTCTTCTCAGGGCTTAGCAGGCCCAACTCCCTCAGCCTTTCCTCACAAGAGAGATGCTCCAGTTCCTTAACCATCTTTGTTGCTCTCCACTGAACTTGCTCCAGGAGGTCCATATCTCTCCCGGACTGAAGAGCCCAGAACTGGACACAGCACTCCAGATGTGGCCTCAGTAGGGCTGAGTAGAGGGGCAGGATCACCTCCCTTAAACTGTTGGTAATGGTCTTTATAATGCAGCCCAGCATACCAGTGGCCTTCTTGTCCACAAGGGCAAAAGTTTGGGGTGGGTTTTTTTTTGTTCAGCTCTAGTTCAGAGTATCTATCAACCAGTAGTGACATATCAAACCAATCAAAACTTAGCAGAGAGCTATTGTCAAAATCCCAGATGTGGCTGCCTTTTTCAGTGCCAAATGTGGTAGGGATAGAAATAGTATTCCAGCTTACTTTACATATATAAATGGATGTATTTTGCATGAAAAAGCTAAAGGTTTGCTGGGAACACATGGATTATTTTTCACTTACTGAAATGTACACTCCACTGCCAGTTGAAGATTCTGAATAGTGCTGTCAAGCAATATGTTTTCAAAGTTATGCTGTAATTAAAAACTACTGCTAGAGGGCATCTGGAACACAATGGGACCACTTCTCCGACTATAACCAAGATGTAAAGAAGTAATTGAATAGCGAATTTTGTTCATCTGCAACTATTGTTACAACATGGATCAAATAAATGACACATTGGTGGTCATTGTGTGGCTGTGCACACAAAGCAAGAGTGTAGTTCAACAATTAAGTGATATATGTAGATGTGCTCTGTCTCACTTCCCCTTCTAGCCACATTTTTGCTACAGCCTTTACAGTGATATTAGTAGTCACAGAACTACAAAATAAGAAGTATGTCTCCTGGATGACAAGGTCAGGGAAGCTAGACAAAGGGCCACCTCTGAAAGTGATGCTAGCTCATACACCAATAGCTAATAAAATAACAACTTTATGTTGTATTATATTTGTAATGTTTTTCTTCTGTTTCTATTCTTCTTCTTAAATTTTACACATACTAATTCTAAACCTTGCAATATCTCCTCCTATTCACCTGCTGTCACCCAGCATTCACCTTGGCCATATCTCTTCACTAACTTGGTCCAATGCCTCTTCTAGAAATCTCAGAGCACATAGCTGTGCTGTCGTCTATTACCCTTTCTCTTGCCACATCACAGGACATCTTGCAGCACCGGAGCAATGTCCTGTCTTATCTCAAACCACATCACCAGACAGATTTAGGAAATTAAAGACAAGCTTCCATGCCATACCAAGGAGGAGAAGGTACAGTTTAGGTGGCTGAGTGAAATACCTCCATAGACAAAACCTTCAATTTCAGTCCTGATAGAGGCACCAGACCTGACATACAACTCAGACTACTGGGACATCAGATGAAGCACAGTAACAACTGAGGCAAGCATTAACACATGCCTACCACTGAGAAAAGAGATGTGTCCTCACAATAAAAATGTGTCCAAAAGGAGCATGATCAGGGCTCCTCTGGTAGGGTAGAAAAACCATGAGCCAGCATGACCCTACACCAGGAGGGCACTGCTGATCCAGAACTAAGTTTTCCAGCTTTTATAATTCTTTGGATCTGGTTTGCCAAAACTTAGCACCAGAGTCTGAAAGTTTCCTACAGTTGTTTCAATTCCAAAGACTATTGCTCATAGTATGGATGAATATTTACTCAGTTTTACAGCAAGGAGTATTTGTTACTACCATCCCTAGTTTCAGCAATACATGTGCCAAATCTCTTCAGCTTATATCATGGAACTAAAACATAGAATCATACTCAGATTTGTTAATTTTATTAGAAATTATAAGCAGTTCAGTGGTAATTTCTTTTATAATAGTTTAGCAAATTTCAACCTCTCTCACGTGATTTTTCCATATATCTTTTGCAGTTAATCCATTTACTAAATTATTCAAATTTTGCCTTTTATGCATAGCCTAAAGGTAGCAGATAGTATTCAAATTTTCTGGGATTTCAGCAACTGTACAGCTTTTGCTTTTGTCACTTCAAATGCACATTAATTCTTTAGCTATTTAAGAAAAAATGTCTCCTTGCATCTCTTTGATGACACTCTAACTATTCAGTAATCCATCAGTAATTATAACCTCTTAGGTTTTTTTAGCCTAAAAGGGTTGAATTTTCACAGACTGTCATGAATCCTAGTTTTTAAATTACCAAGAGTCCAGCTGCTGACTGAGATGAGGAAACTTCTTTCCAATTAAACTGACTGATTTCACACAAAACCTTGTAACATTTCATTTTTTTAATTAGGTTTATCCTTATCAAAAAGGTCCGTTCTCATTTTATTTTCTACCCAGAGAATGAGATACAGTGAAAATTAATCACACATCAAATACAGTGCCAGACCTAATAACATTTGCAGCATATCTTAACTACTAATACATCAGTGTATGATGTCTTTTATTCCTGTTTCATTCCAAACATCTACTTGGAAGTCAAGAATAGGTTTAAACTTTTTACATCTAAACATCCCTGGGTACATCTAAAAATATTAAGCCAGTTACAAGCTGAAAAGAAAAAAAATGGGATTAATTTAAACAGAAACAGGAAAATATATGAAAATATAGAGCATCAGCTGACTGCTCACACCGCTGTCAGTATGAATCATTTATCTCCACTAGAATTACTAGTTAAATAAGGATGTGGCAATACAGACTTCTAATTCTTATGTAATTCTTGCCTGGCTTGCAGACAACAAGAACCATAGGAAGTTCATATTATAGACAGCTGACAGGACTCTTCTGGTACACGGTACCTTCCTGAGAGACAATTCTCACCAAGGCTAAAGCACTCCTCACCGCACAAAGTGGAAACAGAGGCAGTGTGCAACTTCCTCAGCAGTTTTCTGGTTTTAGGCCAGGCCTGGGCAAGACACTGACTAGGGACTTCTATACTACAAACAAAGGAGAATGCTAGCAACTGCTTTTCTGAAATCAAACACAAGAGCTAGGAGATAGAGACAACTCACTAGAAGAGGAATTGAAAGAACTGTTCATTGAAAAGAGCCCACTTTACAATTCCCACTGTACATGGGCAAACTCAGATGAGACTGGTATTGTACTTCTTTATTTTTAACACCCTTTAATGCCTCAGGAGTATTCATATCACATCAAGAAAAGCCCTACTTCCAAACACTGCAATTATTGACCCAGCTTGCAAGTGCTGACATAAAAGAAACAGACCAGAACTCTGAGCAACCTGTTGCTGAAATTCCTCCCACTAGTCTGATTAGGGGGGTAAGGATTTCTTTGTCCACCAGGGCTCCAAACCCCAAATACAACTTTCAGAGAAACAGCTTGGAAGGGCCTAGAAGTGCTGCATGGGTGAGTCTGAAGCAAACATCGAGTAACTAATTTGTTCAGCACATGCTCCAGTATTCCCAGTATTGCTACATCCTGTGCACCTGATATTCAGTCAATCATTATTTGTATAATGTAGTCTTGACTCCATATTTTACAAGATTTTTGCCTTATTGGGTTAAAAAAATTGCCAGGATGCTAGACATAATTCAGAAGCAGCAAGAGGTTCTCTGCTGGGCTGATGAATCAGCTGCATAAATCAGTGCAAGCCTTCTTTGTAAACACACGTAAGAGCATGCCTGCTAAAAGGAATGAAAGGCTATTATAAAATAGAAAGGTTGACTAGCTTTTGAAAAGAGATAAGCCAGAGCTACTGTTGAAAGCAAGTACACAAAATTCAGAAGAATTTTATAAAGTTCAAAAGCTTAATATGGAACCCAAACTCAATATTCATAATTGGCAGGGCAAGAGGGATTTTTGAAGCCTTCTCACAATAACACCTTGTTTTCACACTCATTATAGAAAAGATGCTTCTTATAAAGAAAGAAAACCTACATGAGAGAAGCTTGCTTTTTAGGGTAAAGGAGGATACCAGGACCTAAAATTCTAACACACATTATGCATAACTTCTCATCCTTCTGAAAGTGACAAAAGCAGAAAGTTTCAGACACATTGGTACTTCATGTTATGATGTAATTAAGTTTTATTTTCTTCACATAATTTGCTTAATTACTTTGAGTTACACTAAGTTGACAAAAATCTCAAAACAGTAGTCTTAAAATGATGATTCTTCACATAAGAATGTAACAACCCTAGCACATTCCACTGACTTGCTATGAGGTTCCATCAACAAAGTTACAATACATTGTTATCATTATTAAAATGTTACTACTATACTGATGTTACATAAAAATCAAAAAAAAAAAAATCCCCATTCTGTATCAAAGAGCTTGCAGTCTGAAACCAGCTGCAGTAATACTAAATGCTATGATAGTAGCAGACAGCTTCTATGGAAGTTAAAATAGGAGGCTAGTGTAAATATATGGTCATTAGCAGGAGAGTCACAAGCTGCGGAAGAAAAGTAACTCAACAGTACTATGTTAGAAGGTGTTCTGAAGATCTTTGCATAACCATAGCTCCTTCTCTAGCCCAGAGTATCAAAGTCTGCAGTAAGCCAGAAGGATCAAGTGAGAAAGTGGGATCAAAAGTGTGATGTAGTGTCAGAAAAAGGTGGAGAAGTCAAGACTTGTATTTACTACAGCTGAACAAAGCTCCATACACAAAAGGCTGCAGAACTGAAAGAATGAAAAGGCAGAAAAAACAGTGGAGTAATTGGAGAGGGAAGACATTTAACAGGCACCAAACAAGGAAGTCTGCTGCACTTTGGTCTAGGAAGTCAGTGCAGAAAAGTCACAGGTCCACTGAGTGGAATACAGCAATCCAGTTTGGCACAAAGTTAACAAATTAAGAAAAAGTTTTTGGCAGCAGCAAATATGCATACTCCAAAATAAGAATATAAAATTAGTAATCTATGAGTTTAATATACAAAATGCATAGAGAAGTAAAAAACATCTTATAAATTTATTTAATCAGACTCACAAATCTTAGCTTTAAACTAATAGGAAAAAAGGCCCAGTCCTATAGACTTTAACCAAAACCGGTTATTTGCAACTGTTATGACAGTACTTCAAGCGTGGGAGTAGTAGTCTGAAGGCAGGGTCCTCAAGTTAGGAACACTGTTATTAACTCCTAAATACTGCTGGTGGTATACTGTTGGAATATATCCAACAAGCCAACTAGATGTCCTTAGAGACCATGTTAGTTTAGCTTCATTGTGCAGTCACAGAGTGTTTGTAAAGCATTACAGAAAGCTTATGACAAATTTTGCTTCCTGAAGTTTACTGAAAACAAGACATTGCTGAAGTCATTTGTGACTAAAAGAAAGAAACAAGACTCAGACCCATAGCATCTTACAATCCTACTCATGTTTCAACTACACACTGAGAACACTGTTTTTCAAGTTTTGGAACTAATCATGATCAGTCTGAGGATCCTCACCTTCAGCAAAGCCAAGATTGCCAATTCATTGCAAGACTGGACCTCAATCCCATGCAGTTAACTAAAACAGCTACAGGAACTAAAAGAAAATGCATCTTGTGCACTATGGTTGTGCAGTACCACAGTAACATTCAAATGCTTTAGCTTTTATTTCATAGATGTGCAGCATGGCTCTAACCCATGGGCATTTATGACTGATGCATCTGCATGAAGCTTCTCATGAATGTTGCAAGCTTCTGAACATCTTCTACAGTCACCGCATTATATAAAGAGGCACGGATCCCTCCCACAGATCTGAATTGGAAAGAGGAGGAAGAAAACCAAAGGTTTTGTATATTTTAAAAACGACATTAATAACATTCACAGACATTTAAATCTATCCCTACTCTGAAAGGATGAAATTCACATTTTAGGTGAATGAGAAGCAATATTTAATTCTTCAAGGCAAACCTGCAATCTAGAGAAGCTTAATATTTATTAGTTATTTACCACTCCAAAGCTAGAGCCCTATGACATCAAAAGGTAATCCCACAAAGACTATTGAACGTGGGAAACAACTCCTGCAACCAGGCAGAGAAACCACTTGAGAGGCTTCATACAATGACAAAAGCTGATCAAAAGTGACATCTTCTTTTGTATTTGCAGAGATAGATTTGTAGAAGAAAGCAGAATTAAGGAGAAAGCTCTCTGCAGTCCACCATCAAACCTAAGCAGTAGTTGACCCACCAGTATTCTCTGATTACAGTCTCTAGACTTCTATTCTCAAGTGATGCCAAACCAATACAAGCAACAGTTAATGAGCAAGAAAGGCTGGTAAGTCAATACAGCACAATGCCTGCTGCTGTATCACTACTGTATTAATATTTTTTTCTGCCCAGGAAAGAGATTCATCTGACTAATACTCACCGATGTCCTTTCAGAGATATCATGTTAAGTTCCACAGCCTTTTCAAGAAATTTCTTTTCCAGAGCTTCATCACCCTTGACACTGCCAATACGGAAAGGGACATTCATTCTGCTTCGGTTCTTTCTCTCCACTGGACATCTAGAAAGGTTGCAGAGTGTAATGCTTAACCCATTTTGTGCTAAATTTATATTTTCAGCAATATGCAAGTTCAGAAAATGCATAATCACATCTGTTTAGAACATAAGTCAATTCTCCATAATCAAAAAGGTCATTAATTTCTGTGAAAGAATGCAACCTTCCTTTTTTAGCCAAGCATAATAACAGAAATAGTAAAGTGGAAGGGTAATTAACCCTTCCTGACATACTCAAAATTGCCCAGAAAAATGCACAAGAGGCTTGTATACAGATCAAATTAAAAAAAAAAAAAAAAAAAAACACACAAAACAAACAAAAAAAACGGCAAAAAAAAAACAACCCACACCCACCCCAAAAATCCCACACACACATAAACAACCAAATCAAAAACCAAAACATGAAGAAAAATTACTTAGAGTAAGTGAAGTTAGTTACAGTGAATTCTGACTGAGTCTCAAGCAATTTCTTTAAAGACTGACATGCTTACTTTCAGCGAGTCAAAAATTAGACTCAGCTAAAGAGAGGTAAAATATAAAAACACAGCATTAGAAAATTTTCATGGACGTAAGAGACTTCTGTTAGTGGTTTCAGTCCACCTTCTAAATTAGTATTACTCAGAATCATGAACACCTCAAGTAGACAAGAGGTACCTAAAGTGGAAAATTCAAAGTACGTTTATTTTTTCTTCAATTATTTTGTGAAGGTAAGAAAGGATGGGGAAGGGGAGAAGATTCAAATATCCTTCTTTAGTGATTCTAGTTACAAAGGAGATATGAAGCCTTTGGATTTATTCTTTCCTAAGGCTGTGATCTAGATTCTTGTAGGCATTCATTAGGAATAAGTTCTCATAAACTGCATGTGAATTTCATACCTAGTATTATTCTATTTGGCAAAGAGTGGGTATCATTCTTCTTAGTTTCTCCCTTGTTCCTTTATCCAGATGTCTCCATGATGAAGTGAAATATCTGCCTATGCAAATTTTCTGCTTCAGGCTCAACCAGGAAAACACCCTTTGAAAAGGCCTATGTTTATAAGCATTCCCATACGTGAATTACTGCAGCCATGCTACAGTTTTTAGAATATCCAGTTGCTTTTAGGCAATCTGATGTAACTCAGTTAGTGCACAGACTTTGGAAATCAAACTGCAAATTACACATAGCACTTTGTGGAAGAAAGACTCCATTTGCTAAATGGCTTGCCACACTGCTTACCCAAGGAAGCATTCCACAGATTAGGTAGCACATTACAGCTGGGAAGGCAGCTTCAGATTAAGTCTTCCTTTTAGTCATAGATAGAATAAAAACAATTTGAAGAAAAAAATCACAATCTTAACTGTATTGCTTGGGAAGATGCATTACAGCTCACTTACTGAAGCTTGTTCTGCTTTCCCAGCTGACTATTTACTATCCTATTTGCGTTGGATTTCTCACTCACTGCCTTACAGACCAACTTGCCAGGAACAGATTTCAATTTGCCACAAAACGTTTTTTTAAAAATTTTATGTGCTTTCTGAGGTTTATAAAAAGCCCTCTGGTTTCACTGAAGTGCAATCACAATCCCGACCATGATGATGCTAAAGGCAAATATGTTCTCATTAACTAAATGGATAAGCAGAATGTATTAAGTATTATGATAAAACTTTATCCCTGCCAATTAAGATTGCAGACAGCTTTAATCTAAAATACAAATTTAATTTGCACTACCATAACTTTGACTTGAAATTTAGTTAGGTCTCCAAATTGTTGCTTTTATACTGAAAGTATATTTTGCAGTTTCAGAGTCAATTACAGTTCCATCTTGGTGAATACAAAAATTATTACAACATCAGCTTTTAACTATTTGTCAGTCCTGTGAACTCAAAAATACTTTATAAGAAATCAGAGGGCTAAATCTGCTTTGGAAAGCCATCAAAAATAACTGAAGAAAACATGTAACTACATGAAATACATAAAGAAAATGTATTCCATTTTGAGATCTGATCTTTTATTTCAGAAAGCATTTCAGTGCTTAGCATAATAGCAAATAAAAACGCTCTGCTTGAAAGAGGGAAAGGAGAGTCTTTGACTACTGGAAGAGATGGCAGGGAGAATACAATGCAAAAGTAGTCGCTACAGTTTCTTACAGGCCACTTTCTCTGTTTTGGCCTGTATTTCCCCAAGAGATTCAGTAAGCATACAAACTGAATAGAATCTGCATAACTGGGTTTTGTATATTCTTCTCCTAGGCTCCTGCATTTTATTAAATTTAGAATATGTTCTTAGTATGTTTTAATATTGATCTAAATAACTTCCTACTTGAAGGAGACTCATCTTTGGACAGTTACAAGTAGATGATTTGCACAAATAATTACTGTAGTAGTCCTCGAAAAAGGTGACTTCACAAATATACTGCAATCAGACTCTTGAAATTTATGAATATGTGTGACTCTGTAACAAATATTTAAACCAAAAGCACAGCAACTTACGCATAAAATCCATTAGATTTGTCTATAACATCATAAATCATCCGTGATTTGATTAAACTAAGTTTATCCATAGCTGCAGCTCCACCATTATTCTTTATCCATTCCAATACCAATCCCATGATATAAATACTGCAAAAGGAAAAAAAATTTTTAAGTGAGATTATTTGAAAAGGAAAAAAAGTAATTCTGGTCTAACAGTTCACAAAATGTTTCAGCAATAAAATGCTATGTATGATTTAAGGGTACTTAAGATTAACAAGTCAGAATCTGGATTATTTTATGACAAGTTACGGAAAGTCTAAGAAGAGAATGTTTTTTTGACATAGATGAAGTATCCTGAAATTCAAATGCTACACAAATCTGCTAGACCAATGTTAGTCCTTAGTAGCACAGAAGAATATGTCCTGCAGGTTCCCTGCAGCTTTGCAGGTCTCCCGAGGACATCCTCAGACAGGCTGCAAGGAATGCCAATTCACTGACTACACAAATGCCTGTCAGGTCCTAGAACGAGCCAGATTTAGCATAAAAGTTAATAGTGTTCACCCTGTGCAGCTGCTCTAGCAAAAATACAGTGGTGAATCTCAAACGCATGCACATTAATAATGCCAGAAATTTAGCCCCATTCTGAAAAATGTTAAAAATAAATGATAATCCCATTTCTGTCTAAAAAGACCTTTTGCCCACATGAACAGTAAAGTTTGGCGAAACTAAAAACCATGTATTCACATTTAATTATTCATGACCATTCAAATTCTAAGTAGAGATCTGGAAGGCTACTGGCATCATGTGGTTTGGGACCAAGTATTTCAATGCTAGTTACTAAGTGCAACATAAAAAATCCTCGAGGCCTTTTGCCTTTGTGCTTTTGCCACAAAACTCAGCTTGTTCAAGTTCAGGCATCTCCCATGACTACAACAATTTACATAAAAACCTGCTCACAAGTTTTTATGGCTTATTTCCAACAAGTTTGTTCTTATTAATCCCTTCATTACAGATTCCAAGGGAGTGCTCAGAGAGCATTACCCTAAAAGTTTCCCTGACACCTATCTAGCAGGACACTGTTTTAAATTTTGCTATTTTTAATTTCTAAGGGGATGCCAGTGCCAAACCTTTGAACACTGTAGAAAGGCTACAGACTAATCAAGGTGACAGACTGCCTTTTATAAGCATCTTATAGCTCCGAGAGCACCATCTTGCCATATTTATGACAGCACACTGTCAGCTAGTCCAGTACAAAGGATGTAAGTGAAGTGTAGCCTACATTCTTGCCAAATATATAGGGGCACATTCACCTCTTGCCCTCACTTCCTTGAGCAAAACTTCTTAGATAACTTATTTCTAAAAAGTCAGTCTTACAGTCATTCACAAAATCCAGCCAGATGAAATCTTTTACCCCTCTGTTATGTCAGTCAAAATAATGTTTCTGAAACAATTTTAAATGCAAAATGCATTCCAGATCTTGGAAATGAGATTTTTATAACAAACTCATTGTTAATTTTAGCTAAACAGATTAGGGTCAAAGAGTCAACTCTGTAGCACCATGGACTTAAAGCCATTAGTATCACCTTAATTTAATTTAACATCCTGTTCAAGCAGTTTTTGCAAATTCAGTTAATATTTCAAGCCTGTTTGCCAGCAAACCATTAGCAAGTGAAAGAAAAAAAGTAGAGAACTAGGAAGCTTTGCCAGTTCCTGAAACTGGAACAGGCAGTTAGAGCCAAGCCAAACAGATGTGCACTCTGCCAACATTTCAGTTTATTACATTCTGGATTCTGGAGTGTACTGCAATATGGGTCTGTAGCATGAAGTCAAATCTGGCAAGACAGTGATCAGAAAGGAGAAAGACTTTTAGTTCCATTTTATTTTCAGCTCCCTTAACTTTCCACTACCCTGTTAAGGTTACTGACAGATACTGAGTTACACCTAAAGCAGCACTTTCTTTTCAGAATCTCTGCAGTGGCTAAAATAAAGCTGCATAATTTGATTTATTTTTCTTTTCAAACCAGAGGAACAACACTCTGTTCAAGTGCTGAGATTAAGCAGAACTTCAGTTTTTCAAATGGAAATAGCTTTGTACTTGGAAAACGTGAATGGTTGGATTTAAAAGCTGGCATTTTCAAGTATACAGTGTCCGAAAACAGTATGTGTGACTTGACAATCTGGCAAATAATCAATCATGAAATAGAGGCTTCATCAGTCACTGTGAAAAAAAAAAGACATACATACTGCTTATGTTACAAAGCTACATTCAGAAGACAAAAATCTAGAAACATTGTATAGTTAATTCTTAATTGCAGCCCTAAGGATACTGGGTGTATCCAGCCAACAGGGCAGACAGGCTACCAGTAAGAATATATCATTCCAGCACTACATATTCTACAGTGCACACACAGCTTGGGAAAACAAGTTCTACACTGTAAAATCTGGATAAAACAAATGCTCACAAGACTTACTGTTCTTTTCATAAAGATAAATGCCCCTATGTCATTGCAATAGTACACTCCACAGTGCCAATCAGCAGATTCAGCAATACAAATAGTATCACCTCAAATTTTACTGAATTTAAGTAAGCAATTGCTTTACGTTCTAGGCCTTATATGCAGGAATCACTGAACTTTATGCCTATACAGTGCATTTCATATCTGTTGGAGATCATTAGGCAACCTAATTTTGCAAATTCTGGCATGTGCAA
>JAWWEW010000088.1:37469755-37487015 GCA_035583185.1 Anabacerthia variegaticeps
ACTCTGGTCCCTTCCAAACTGACTGATTCTGTGATTCATCTTGAAAGAGATAGGTTTAAAGTACCCAAATGTTCTTGTATTTTGGGTGAAATTCTTTCCTTGTAGAGGAGGAAGATCCCTGCCTTCTCCAAGCCAGGAAGTACAGGGACATTGTGGACTCTTTTTGTTTTTCCAAAAAGCTTGTTGCAGGCAAATAGCTATTTGAATTTCCATAGGAAGAGAATAAAATTAAGAGAGCTGTGAAACTTAATTAGCAGAACTTGGACTTGTCGTGAGGTCTGCCAGATCCTAGGCTAGTATCCCTGACTATTAAACCATTCTTTGCACACATACCTTGTTTTTTTGAAAACATAGAGGTAGTACAAGTAAACAGCTGTAACTGAGGAAAAGACTTTAGCTCATCCAATTTCTTCTGAGTGTTTCAGGGACAGACAGTGCGCCTAACAGACAGTTTTCAGGAGTTATTTTAAAGGCAGTAGCAGTAAATTAATTTTTAGAAAACAAGCCACAAAGTATGACTGAAAACAAATGGGCATCACAAAGCCCCATAATCATCAGGTATCTTGGACAAAATTCATGATTCTCATATGTAGCTGTATAAAGCACACATGAACAGCTTAGACTACCTGGTGTTACCTGTAACACCAGCTCTACTTTAGTTCCATGCATGTTTACCAAGCTTATGATCAACATTGGTCGTCTGTATACCAAATCTGTGTTTCTTTCAAAAATGAAAGTGTCGGTGCCTGTTACTTTGCAAATCCTGAGATTTATATAAAATATCATTTTTCCTTACCAATTATTTCACTGAAGAAATACCAGCTACTTGAATTTGCTCCTTTTGATGTCAAGGCTGGTGATACTAGAACCATAAAAAGAATTTACAGATCATAGCCTGATCTGGTATTTAGTTAACATCTTATGGAAGTTATTTTGTTTAGAAGATTCTAAACACAGACATTTTACAATAAAGATCACCTTAATTTCAGTAATGGCTATAGCTTAAGAAAAACCTATCAAACTTGCTTTCAGTCACCAGAAACCTCCTCAATTCTGAAGAGATAATAGCAAACTTTACAGATATTATAGGCTTGATACATTACCTTCAAAACACCAAAGTATTTTTAAAGTGTGTCTTAGGCCACAACATGCAGAACAACTATGCTACTTCTAATTATTAACATTAGTTCTAATTAAATAGAAGCCTCTACTGAAACGCTAAGTAACAACATAGATGTGACTGCAATTTTATTATTTTTACTACTGTCTCAAATAAAATTGGCTCCAAAGACACAGGCTCCTCATATAGGCTTTTCCCAGTATTTAATGCAAACCACTTATGTCTGCCCAGAGAGGCAGTTTCAAACTCCAAGCTGCTAGGGAAATGGTATCCTAGGTAGGAAGGAGTAGTGGAAGCAGTCAGAAAGAGTGTAAGTTGGTGATTCAGGTCAGGAAGTCTTCAACATCTGAGTACAATCAGTCTTGAATGCTAACTGTGTGGCACAAACCACAACATAAATTAAAACTTTGTGGAGTTAAAAATGTGATTCAATCCTCTGGCACAGAGCTAGAACACAGAAAGAGAAATTAGGCAGGCTGGTGTTGGTAATCAGCTCAGAGCACTGGGAATAAATACCAGCTATTGTAGTTTTCAGTTCACAAAAAGTACCGTCCTGACCAGAAGGGTCAAAAATAGCAGCTCCTATGAGATCAGAGGACAATGGTGCTTGAAGCCTTGCCATGCAGAGCTTTAGAAAATCCTTTTCTTGTTGTGTGCTGATGGGAAGCATAGAAAATTGGTCAAAATGTGTGAGCCAGAAAATTTTGCTTCAGGCAAGGGATTATCCTTTTTCAGTTGAAAAGAAGGAAGAGAAATACTATAGGTCACATTAGAGTTTTCTCTATTGGATTGAGATTTCTCTATTTTAATATTTTGCTACCAGCAATTATGATTTAATGTTTTTACTACATCAAAACCCATGAATTCCTCATATCAGTATTCAGAGTCACCCAATATAAAATACAGGCTTTCAATCCCATGACTTCCAGAAATGCTTCTGGCTTCTACCACTTGACAGAGTACTTGACCCTTCAGTTGCCACAAATCCCTGTAGATGAAGATTAGTTTGCATAATTAATACAGAAGCAGAGAGAAATGTAGTTACTGTGCAGCATAACTGGCAAATCAAGATAGATTAAAAACAAACAGAAAAAGTCTAAATAAAGTTTCAGAATTTTCAGTGAACTTTTATTAGGCTCATTGTGGCTTCATGTTATGCTGACATCAAACCTTGACTGACTACTGCTGGAAAAGGATGAGCTCACTCAAGGAGAGCAACTGTACACGAGTTCTCTGTCTGGTACTACAGATGACAAACTGACGTCATTACTAAAAGACAAATAATGCTGACTGCATAGCAACTTGGCAACTGTTTCTGGAGGCAGCTGCGATGTCTGGTCCAGCAAACTAGCGAGACAAGCAAATTTTACTGAAACTTAAAATCTAGGTAGTTCAAACAAAGGTTTGGGGTTAATTTGTTTTCTGGAGATCACAGTTCTGAACTGTGAAAAGTAGTTCTTGGGAAGCCTAAATGAAGAGAGAAAAAATATTGAGTTTTATGAGTAAACAGTAACATGTTCTCTAGCAAATAGCTGGCCTATTGATTTCAGGCTTTTATGTCAAACAAGAACACAAATATGTAAAACATTAACTAACAGCAAAAGGATGAAACAGTTTATATCCAATGGTTTCATAATAGTTTAAAACAAAAATATTTTTACTTTTTATCAAAGTACTGTTAAATATATGTTAAACATAATTTTTATTTATATGTATAAAATATATTTTGTAAATGCATTTCTACATCATAGGCAAAAGCCTTGAAACTTCTGAAATATTCATGACAGCCTTAAAAAAAATATTTCTCCCTCAGGTGCCTTCAATCCATTTTCTCTACTGACTTCAGATCCAACACTGAACTATATTAAAGTAGGCACTATAGATTCTTACAGTAACAGTGCTTTTCAACAGCACCAACAATGAGATGAAGAATCCTTTGTGTTTCTGATTTAACAGGAAAAAAAGGAAGTATTAATCCACTGGGAAAAAATATGCCCATGTCATTTGCAAACTACCTGGTCAATTTTGTTTTAAATTATTATTTTTTACATAATTCATACTATAAAAGCAAATATTTAAAAGTGATTAACATACAAGGTATTTACTGTCACCTGCTTATAGGCATATAATACATAAACTAAGTTCTAAGTTCTTTTGACTGTTTTTAAGGACACATAACAGATTCCTAACTGCTAACCTCACAAATCCAAACACTTTTGAATTTATAATTTTACCCAGCATTTCTTAGTGACTAGCTCTAGAGTTTTAAATTTAAAAAAGGGAACAGGTAGAATTTTAATGCTGAATATACGGATTGCATGTAATTGTTCAATCAAATCAAAATCATAAGCAAAGGATGACTGAAGAATTAGATAAACAGTTGAGAAAGTATGTAAAAAATAACAGATTAATATATTACCTTCTATTATTCTGAAGTGACAAAGTCTGTACAAAGAACATTGTGCAATTACTTGTGCAATATTGCAATAGCTAAGGTAATCTTGCACTATTTGCTCTGCAGAAAAATTCCATTTGAGGATTCATGAGTTTTTTCATTGTCAAGCAATTGGAGTCAGGAATTTCTACAGATCTTCTGTGTTCCAGAACTCACATGACAGACGAAAGAGTAAAAAAGGAAGTTAAAAACTACTTTTCCCCCCAGTTCAGCCGCAAGCATCCTGCCTCATTCCTGTATGGGAAAAATATCTTCTAGTTCAACTGCCTATGCACAAAGACAGAAACAAGACCCTGAGCCATAAACCCCAGGAGTTCTAAAACAATTATATCCTTTTAGTTTTACATTCTCACATTTCTCTAGGTCCTGAAAGCAAGCTAACTGAGTTGGACTAGACATCCTCCAGAGGTCCCTTCCTATGTGTGTTATTCTATAATCTGCAGTCATACCAATAACAGTCATACCAATAATGATGGTTGTATTTAAAGATTTTTTTCTGGAGAGGTTTCTGGGCTCTTTTTTGAATCTGAAACTTCCACTACTTTTGGGAATGTCACACCTACACACTGTTAGGCAGGAATTGATGTTTGCCCCTAAACCATTTTTGCACTACCCTTAGAATACACTGGAAATAAACACTGGAAAAAAACTGTATGCAAATTAACTTTATTGGCTCAAAACACTTTACACTCTACACCAAGATTGGTGTAGATAATTAAATTCATATGCCAGGAGTAATTTGTATGTAGTACAAACTGACAGATATCATTTTAAGTGTATCACATTTTCCAAAATTCAAAATCTTGTGACAAGGAATGCAACCATGAAACAGGAATACTGAACAATATGCAATGCTTTAAAAAGTCACGAAGTCTTCATTACCTTGCAAAAAATTCACAAACTATATTGACACATCCAAAATCTATTATTAATCTTCCAAATGTAAAGAACAGTCCAAACATTTCAGAACCACTTCAAATGCTGGTAACACTTTGTATACTTTCTTGTATTTCAGAGCCAGATCCTAAAGTATCACTTCCAGAGCTGTTTACTCCTTGTAGTCTGTTTTGGTTTCCTCTCACTCTAGTAGTTGGAGCTGCCTTTTCATTTGCTCTAGGAATGTATTTCTTAGAGGAAGAATTTTTGCTTTTTTCACAAGACATACCACTGGATATTCTGCTATCATCACTTTTAATATGTCCACTGGAATCAGCAAATGAATGAGGACTGGTAGCCAACTGCCTTGCTGAGTGACATCCTTTTGCTTGTTCATTTTGTTTGACTCTCCTCTCAGAGAATATTGGAGTACTACTCCGAGGCTTATCCTCTTTATTTTGGTTAGTTGTTTGAGCTTCATTTTCCTTCCATGAGACTAGCTGATACTGCTGTCCAGCAGTCTGAAGTTCTTGTATTTCTCTAAGTGCAGAAAAGGCATTATTCATAACCACCTGGGACTGAAACGGGCCAGGAAGAGAAAGTTGGATGTCCCCAGCTCTGTTCTGAAACAAGAGATTCCAATGAAGATACTGAGGCAACTAGAGAAAAAAAAGCCAGTATTTCAACTGCCATATATACACAGAGTAGGCACACTACTTTCCTATCTAGCTTGAAATTTATAGTAGAAAGATGTGTCCATTACACCAAAGCAGCCAAAGCCTAATCATGTCTATCATTCCAAAACATCTGTTGTTCATTGTTTGCTGGCAGTTCATAGAGTAGTCCTAGTAGTCTATCCCACAATAACTAGCTGTGACAAGAATCCAAGCTAATCACCAATACTAGGAGATAAGAACAAGTCTTCAAACTGCAAAACTGGAAATAGCTTTCCACACTTTTAAAAAAAAAAAACCAGAATTTTTAACATCATGTTTTAGAAGCTCATTGTTCTTGAAGAATTTGGAAAAGTTAAAGAGGAAGACACTACAAGAAACACACTCAAATGCAGACTGATTCTCAAGTATGACAGTTTTATTCAACTTGGACAAGGCTATAGGTAGCCAGTATCTTCATTTTTAATAGCTTTAAAAACTTAAGCCTGGTCTTTTTCTCTTGGTTGTTTTGGTTTGGAGTTTTTTTTGTTTGTTTTGTTTTGTTACAGAAACTTATCTCCTTTGAAAAATCCAGAAGGTTTTCTATTAATTGACAGAGTAGAAACAAAAACCTTACATACTATCTACAAATACGGCAAATTATTAACTGCCTGAAATTCATGTCACTGGAGACACAGAAATCTATCAGGACTGGACACATACACTGCAATTACTGTAATTAGAAGATAATTTGTGATTTTCATCAGGCACATTGTACTAGCCTCTACCAGTTTTTAAACCCACTATACATCATTCTTAAATGTTTCTAAAATTTCTAGTCATGGTATTTTCCATTTTTAATGGACGTATACCACTATTGGAACTTCTTACTTCAGAGCAAGAAACAACCCAATTATCACCAATACTTTCTTTAATACACTAACAAATGCTATGATTTATCTTCCAAATAGTAAACACTTTAAAAGCTTATATTAATTATTGAATTATTACGATCTGTATAAATGCAGCCACAGGAAAAGGTTGCAGTAATAACTTCATGAATCAGAGGGGGATAAAGTATCAAATAAACTTGCCTCTGGCATTCCCTCTATAGACTTACTTTGCTGTTCTGAGTATGCTCCTGTCTTTCTTCTTCGAAAGATTTCTCCTTTACCATGTTAGCAGGCTTACTGAGAGTAGAATTCATTTGCGGATGCCCCAAAAGACCAAAATCTGACTGGTCTATCCCAGCTAATACAGCAAGTTGTCCAAGTCTGAAAATGATACATACAATCAATTCTTAGCCTTTGAAAGACCTAAACATTCAAAACCAGAAGAAGTAGTAGAATCTGTTTAAAGCTTTGAAGACAGTTTTCTATTATTTTATGAAAAGCCCAAAACATCTTAATCAAGACAAAACCAAGTACCTAAAGGTATTTTCTTATCTTTGCACAAATTAACCCACAGGTTCAAAACTCAAGTGTTATGAGGCTGAAAATTAAGTTCTCCTAGTTAGCATTGCACTCAGAGCAGGATGCTGACAGGCAGATTCCATGTCAGACAGAACAAAGATCAAAACTCCATCATTCAAGCAGAAGATTGGTGCTCCAAACTAGCATAATATCCAACCAATGCCATGACATACTTCACAAATACAGTGATGTGTCACCTGCCAGCTTACAAATTGGCCAAACCAACCACTTGCACGTTTTAAACCTCAATAAGTGAGAAGCTGCAGCTATCAATGGATAGCACAGCATATGATATACAGGACCTTATTGAGAAGAACACTCTTTGTGATTGGGATTCTATAACTTTCAGAGCAGCTCCCTAGTACACAAACAGACATAGGGCCTGTATGATAAAAATTATTCTTCATGTAGTGCAAATGCATTTGTGCCTTCCTCAAAAGCTTGGAATTAATTCTTGAAGTAATGGCAGCTCTACAAACTGATTGTCACAAAATTAGAACACAACCTCAGGGTGAGCTTTGCAGTAAGTTAGAACCATAGAATCATGGAATCATTAAGATTGAAAAAGACTTCTGATATCAAGTCCAGCCGTTAATCTAACACAGACAGGTTCACCACTAAACCATGTCCCCTAAGCACCACATCTAGATGTTTTTTGAACACTTCCAGAGATAGTGATTCCACTACATCCCTGGGCAGTCTGTTCCAATATCTGACCATCCATTCAGTGAAGAAATTTTTCTTAATATTCAGTCTAAACCTGGAACAATTTGAGGCCATTGTTACATGTTCTGAGTTACATCATTACAATCTGGAAGAGGGAATAAAATCTTTTGTGTTCTCTGAACACGCAGAGTAGGCTAAATATATATTCATATCATCCCTTGTGGATAGGATTGCCATGCCTGGCTACAAAAGCTTTACAAATAAGGTTTAAGCTGAAATTCTTTGACAAACCAGAAGGACAAACCACCCTGTGAGAAACTGTATGTATAATGGGAAGACAAACTTTAATCAATACTCTCTAATTCAAATAATAATACATAATCCAGAATTAGAGGCCAGATTCATCCATCTAGATTTCCATACTTCAATTAGTAAATGGAGAGCACAAGGCAACAAACACTTTCTGAAGCCAATTAAACTGCATTTTGAGCCTTTCATCTCATGGGAAGGCTAAGAGCCAGTGTGATTCAATGAAGACTTGTAAATATGTTTCAATAGAAACTTTCTACTCTTTTGGAATGGTCTTCTTGAAAGCCTTTCCCAAGGACAGATATATGAACAGGGCTTGGATAATGTTTTTCCACTACAAAAAGACTAAACAATAGGTACATGGCTAATTTATTTTCCTTTGTCTTTGGAAGTACAGTCCTATAAATCTGGGGTTAGAAGGCAGCATACTTCATTGTGAAGATAATTTTGGAAGACCTCAAAAGAAACAGTGAGATTTAAATAAAGTGACAACTTACCCAGCATCTTTAAGGAGGTCTAAAAAGGCATGAAACTTTTGGAAAGAGTTCTCAATGCTGCCCAGAACACCTTCATCTTCCAAAATCGTGCTCGTTACTGACTGAGCATGAAGAACCTCAGACAGGGAGATATTTAGATTCTTTAACCTTGCGTTTTCAATTTCCAGCTATGTGGGGAAAAAATAAAAAAAGAAGAAGAAATTTATTTCGTTTTCAGTTAAAAAGTACCCAAAATATCAAATCCCATCTTTGCAAGCCTAGAGAGCAGCATCACAAAGGGAAATACCCAAAGTAACTGATGTAACAGATATAGAGTTTTGCTCATTCAGGGCACTGTTACACTGAGCTCTGTGCAGGTCTGTTTACCCACAGCCGCAGTTCTATGCTACCACAGTGACACTGCTGCAGGCACTCAAAACTGCTGGCTCAGCGCTGTCTTCTATATGTACAGAAAGTTACACAGCAATTACAAGCAGAAAAAAATAGCTTTCATATCGTGTTTTGCATATATTATATGACACATTAACACCAAAGAATTTATTTTACTAGTAAAAAAACTTCAATGAAGGCAAGTGTTCTCCTTATATTCATCCCTCTGTATCAGAGGGAATGCATACTACTGTTACCTCTTCCCTGCAATCAAACGCTACTACGGGCTTTCCTTCTTTCATTTTTTATGAGAGGACAAAAAATTATAGAATGTGTGGTACACTGCAGATGCTAAATGAGCATAAAATGTATGATTTTTAAACATTAGTGCTACTTGGTTTATCCCTTCTCCTAAGAGAAGGTGCTAGGTCCAACCAGTCTAGGATGACTGCAGGGGGTGTTTAGCCTAAAAAGCAGCTAAGTATTCTAACAACAGATACCCAGAAGAGCCCACTGGTGTACATCATGTTACAGAAGGTTGGAGATGGTCACAAAAGAGGTCTACAATGAACCTTGCAGAGTTTAGAGTTCTTTGTGGTTATCTGCTCCCTATACTGTGGGGTACCACTTGGTGCTCAAATTTCAAAAGGTACCACCACTTTCTGTCTCCTCCAGCTCACATCTAAGAACCAAATCCATTTGTTTACACTATCTTACACTCAACTCTACTAGAAGAAATTCTGCTTATTGATGCAAAAGAATATTTTTAGGTCAGCAACAGCAGACAGGAGAAATAAGACTTCACGATTTAACTAAGATAAGTTGTTCAGTTCTGTCAGAACTAAACTGCACTTCACAATGACTGGTATGGAGACAACCATCCAACATGGTTATTGCTGTGGAAACAAAGCTTAAAAATCAAAGGTACAGAATAAGCCAAATTCAACAACAATTGCAACAGAGCTTTTCAGCACAAGTCGTGATAAATGAGTTGGGAGAGAAAGAACTGTCCATGTGTGCAAACTGCAAACAGATTGAATCACTTTCTCAAGAAAACTAAGTATCAGGATGCCCCAGATCATAAAACAGCAAATGAATAAAAGCCATTGAAAGAGTAGCTTGATCTGGAGTTCAAGGCTCTGGAACAGGATCAGGAGAACAAACACACGTTACTAAACACAGATTTCATCATTGCCCTTCTACTAGTAAATGATCCATGTGACTTTGAGCTGAAACTCTGGAAGCCACCACATTAGTGGTCATAGATAATTACTCCTAATTAAGCAACTGGATACTTTGATCAGTGCCTCCTTAAAACCAAAGATCATTAACAGTTAAGTGTCTTACCTCTATCGCCCGTGCCTCAGCCTTCTCTCTAGCTCTTTGTTCTTCCTTTAGTTTTTTCACACATTCTTCCAGCTCCAACTATCAAAACACAGATAAATTATCACAAAATTTATCTTAAAATGTCATATTTACAAGCAATATACAAAACCTCAACACATCCAACTAACAAGTAGAACGTGGCATTCCAAACAAGATATCTTCCACAAAAATACAGGACAAATGCCTATTAGTACATAATTCAGGGATGCAAATAATTAAGACAGAAAAGTAGAAATAAGTGTGATTTGCTTAACAGATTTGTAATACTGCAACAGATAACATGACGTTGCAGCACAAGTCTCTTGGGGCTATGACTACTACTATCAGGAATGTGTGTTCTTTTCTACTTTGTCTTCTTCCCCTTCACTTTTTCAAACATTCTTTTTAACTAAATAGCTCTTGTCATCAAAAGCTTGAATTAGGCTCCAATAAGAAATCCATAGTAGCCATATCTAGATTTTCACACTGTATGATTTATCCAGGATTTTATTACTTCTTACAGCAGTAGAAATAGAAAATTTTGAACTGTAAGAACTGTACTCCTTCCAACTGGTTTCACTTATTTCTTCAGTAGAAAAAGTAAGATTTTCACAGTCCCAAGTTTAGTGTTGAATTAACAAGAACAAAACTGAACATCTAATAAACATATTCTAGTCTTATCCATGAGATGCCTACACTTAACTATTAGTTCTAAGTGGTGAATCTCAGTTTCAGTAACAGTAGTCAGGATTTGATAAACAAAACCACATTATCATGTATCCCAGCCAGGCAGTATCATCTTTAATTACAGCATTTGAGGTGGAAGAACAAACAGGAACTTTTGTTCTTGCACACCTTAACACAGTCTTCTGCTTTGAAAGGTGAAAACAGTGAACAAAACTTCATTTCTCTATACACGTCGAATATGGGCACCTACATGTAAGAGGATACTGCTTTTTGTAAACACCTTATCAACCAGTTCTAAGAGAAGCAAAGAGTCAAGTACTGAAATCCTTAGTTTACTATCAAAAATTTTTTCAAGAGCATACTATTGCACTTCACATAAGCAGTCATCTGAGAAGGCTGCTGTCTGAGAAGACTATGCAGCAGAATGCATAGTAAAAATAATCCTTCTGCAAATGGAAAATGATCCTCACAGGCCTTATAAGATGCATGGGCCTTCTGCATCTGATTCAAAGATGCAGTAATCTAGATATAGGCCTCCCAGTGATAACTACTCGAGGTGATGATTATGGGTCTCTCATTGCTGCCCAGAGAAGCCCAGTCCTATGATGCCTAGACTAGCATCAACCAAGCTAACCCTGGAACTAGAAAGCTAGTCATATCTCTGTCATTGAAAGACATGAGCATCCCCTGTGAAAGTCGGGAAGTATAAGAAAACCACATTTCAAAAGCAGTATATGGGAAAAGATTTAACAGTATCTAACCTCCAGGCAGAGGGCTGGGGGCTAAACTCCAAGAAGAGCCATTCACAAATACCACAATCTTACTGCAATCAACGTTAGAACATGTGGACGTGATGGGAGCAATAAAGCCTCTTACAGACACAGAAGCACAGCACAGAAAGTAGTGACCATAATGTTCTGCATTCACAACTTGACACACAACTTGGAATCCCATAACCTAGTTTTGAAGATCGCAGACCTGAAGAATGCTTATATTCCATTTATAGTATGTGCACATATGTACATATATATATGTATGTATTTTAAAGTTTCTAGAATGTAGGGGGGTTTTGACAAGGAATTCTAGAAAACTTATTTCTGTAGTATTTTTGTTGTAGACAGATTTTAGATAATTTCAAAGGTGACAGCAGTGACCTATTCCTTGAAATTGCTGGTTTGTACTGTCCAGGGGCAATGGCTTAGAAAGTAGCTAAATTATCATGATTCTTTAAACAGAAATGAGGACATTCTGTAGTTTTGTTTAAACTTGATTTATCACACTAGAGACATACACCATATTTGATCACAGACTATGCTGAGTTGGAAGAGACCCACTGGGATCATCGAGTCCAACCTTTAGCATTGCACAGGACCATCCCCAAGATGTGCCTAAGAATATCACCCAAACGCTTCTTGAACTCTGGCAGGCTTGGTGCGGTGACCACTTCCCTGGGGAGCCTGTTCCAGTGCCCAACCACCCTCTGGGTGAAGAACCTTTTTGTAAAATCCAACCTAAACCTGCCCTGACACAACTTCAGGCCATTCCCTCAGGTGCTGTCACTGGTCACCACAGAGAAAAGATCAGTGCCTGCCACTCCTCTTCCCCTCACAAGGAAGTTATAACTACAATGAGGTCTTCTCTCAGTCTCCTCTTCTCCAGACTGACCTCAGGCGCTCCTCATATGGCTTCCCCTCAAGGCCCTTCACTGCCTTCACTTCACGCCTTTTGGACAGCCACTAAGAGCTTAATATGTTTCCTGTAATGCAGTCCCCAAAACTGCCCACAATATTCAAGGTGAGGCCGCCCCAGTGCAGAGCAGAGCAGGGACAATCCCCTCCCTTGACTGGCTGGTGATACTTTGCCTGATGCCCTCCCAGGACAGGGTTGGCCCTCCTGGCTGCCAGGGCACTGCTGACTCAGATTCAACTTGCCATCCTCCAGGACCCCCAGTCTGCCCTTTCCATGGCACTCCTTTCCAGCATCTCATTCCCCAGTCTGTGCAAACATCCAGGTGCAGAATTCGGCATTTCCCCTTGTTGAACTTCACATGGTTGGTGACTGCCCAGTCCTCTCATCTGTCGAGGTCTCTCTGCAGGGCCTCCCTGCATTCCAGGGAGTCAACAGCTCCTCCCAGTTTTGTGTCATCTGTAGACTTGTTCAGTATCCCTTCCAGTCCTGCGTCCAAGTCATTTATGAAGATGTCAAAGAGCACAGAGCCCAAGATGAAGCTGAAATCCAAAAAGATTACATCAACTGCCTTCCCCTGATTATCTACATGGGTTACCTTGTCATAAAAGAAAATCAGGTTGGATAAGAAGGACTTTCCTCTCATGAAGCCATGCTGGCTGTGACCAATGACTGTGTTGTCTTCCAAGTGTTTTTCAGTATTTCCTAGAATAATCTCCATAACTTTACCAGGCACTGAAGTGAGACTGACAGGCCTGTAGTTTCCAGGTTCCTCCTTCTTGCCCTTCCTGAAAACTGGAACAACACTTGCCAGCTTCGAGTCATCTGGAACCTCTCCAGATGGTTATGGGCTGACTTCAAAAACAAATTGAACGCTGCAGCAGCATCTCCCCATAAGCAGTATCACAGCCAGCATTTAAAGGAAGATGCCTTACACCTGTGAAAATGTTTGTCAAGTATATGTACACTTTTTAATTTGTTTTCCTTCTAAGAAATTCACTAGTGGACACAACGCCCTAGACTTCTGGCAGAAAAAAATTATTAAAATACATCAGACAGAGACAAATGTACATCCAAGCTACAAGATTAAGCCTTCAAGAAGTATAGCTCAGAAAGACAGCAATGACAGCCTTTAAGATGAAATCACTTACCAAAAATATATGTAGCCCTCAGAATTATTGTATGCAGTATAACTACTCAGCACCAGATAGAGGTAAAAAGAACTAATTAGCCATGCTTTTTTCCTTGATTACATTGCTGTCCCTAATTTAAAAAAACATTACAGTACAATCTCTACTTCTTTGCAATGCACAAGGTAGTATCATGTAGGAAGTGCTGCTCTGTTAACTAGATTAAGGGTGAAGTTCACCATTTGAATTGTTAGTTAAAATTTAAAAATACGGGAGTTACCTCAGCTACATTCATTAGAACCCACTCAGACATCTGATTCCCTCTAGTGGAAGGAATTAATAGCTATCAGTTCTTATTTTTCATTTAAGCAGAAACAAAGCCTTTCATTACCCAAGACTTTTTTTTTACAGAAAACGCAACTTCTTTCACCAAGTAGTATGCTTAAAGCCCCTTTTTGAGCTGAATGATGCATAGAAGTTCTCATAGACGTGCATACTAAGAGTAAGTACAAAGTGAAAGTCTGGTCATTTAGTCACATCAAAAAATATTTGGAGAGCTTTTTTGGCAAAGCAGCAGTTTAAGGAGTTCCCACCTCTTACTGTTTATTCTGAGTCTGCATTCCCATCATTGTTCTAGCACAGCTGGTTGTCCCACTTTACTGAAAGGCCTGCTACCTCTAAATACACTGTATTACTTTTCAGTTAGATCAGTTGCTCAAGACAGCTCCTCCCTCAAGCTGCTGTGCATTAAAAGCTGTTTAGTGACAGTATCTAAGCCAAATTAATGCAGATAAAAAGGGTCCTTCACTTCCTCTCTCACCTTATCAGCCACAGACCTCTGTCACTTATCATACTCCAGTTCTGATACACACCCCAATCACATAAACCAATGTGAGTTTTTGAGCCAGCTGAACACTGTCCTGGAAAATTATCACAGACTGGTCCAGGTTGGAAGGGATCTCTGATGGTCATCTGGTACAACCCTCTCTTCAAGCAGGGCCACCTAAAACAAGGTGCCTGGGACCATGTCTAGATGGTTTTTAGTATCTATGGAGAGAGATGCCACAGCTGCCCTGGGAAACCTGTGCCAGTGCTCAGTCATCCTCACAGTGAAAAAGTGTTTCCTGATGTTCAGAATGAAACTCCTGTCTTTCTGATTCTGCCCATTGTGTCTCTCCCTGTCACTGAGCACTAGAGAAAAGAGATGGTCTCCACTCTATTTCCACTCTCCCTTTGAGTATTTATCCCTCTCTGAGCCTTCTCTCCTTCAGGCTGAACAGTCCCAGCTCTTTCAGCCTTTCATCAGAGGAGAGGTGCTCCAGTCCCTTAACCTTTCTTGCGGCTCTTTGTTGAATTCTCTTCAGTCTGCCCACGTTTCTCTTGACTGGGGAGCTCACAGTTGGACACGGTATTCCAGCCATGGCCTCACCAGCACAGAGGAAGAATTGCCTCCCTCAGCCTCCTAATGGAGTCCAGCATGCTATTCATCTCCTTTGCTGCAATGGTACACTGGTGGCTCATGTTCAACTCCGTGTCCACGAGGACCCCCAGGGCCTTTTCTGCAGCACTGCTTTCCAGATGGTCTGCCCTCAGTAGATACTGGTGCTTGGAGTTGTTCTTCCCCAGTGCAGGACTTTGGACTTCTCCTTGTTCAACTACATGAATTTTCTCCTCACCAGCAAGTTGAATCAACTTGTCTTATGATTAGAAAAACATGAAAAACGACTGAAGCTAGAAATGAAGAAGCAATAAGAAACAGAGAGGAAATAGACATCACAACTCAATGGTGACAAGTAGACGGTTCTGTTCTGCCATAATGTGAAACCTGCTTTATGTCAACATAACAAAAAGGATGGGTGAGGCATGGAAGCAGCTGCAGACTGCTTAAACACTGCTGATATGCAACTATGACATAAAAAAGTACTTTGGTTTTCAAATTCAGAAAGTCAGGAAAATCTGGACTTATACAAGCATAGAAAATTTAAAACCAGTTTTAGCGTAGGTTGCTAAAATTTGTGGGTTTACCTCCAAGGAAGCTCAAATTAATCATAAATTGTTCCTTCTTTATAGTTGCTTTACATGTAGTACTACAGGTAACACTGATGTCATAGGTCAGCATGACAACCCTTCCCCAAACCACAAAACAGTCTGCCTCTGCCTTGTGTCCTGAAAATAATATTCCTCCCTCTCCAAGCACCAAGAATAAATCCATGAAGTGCTTCCTGAAAATACAGTACTTCCTGCATAGAAGTTTCTAGAGCAATTGTCACATGACGTGGAATTCTATAATTCTAGACACAATGCTTTTGATAAGTATTGAAGCCACAACACAGCATAATGTCAATATATTACACATAAACAGTAATAAAATCACCCCCCAAGAAAGCCCCTATACGACTCTAAGTCCCAGCAACATGTGAAAACCTTGAAATCTTCCTGAACAAAAGTTCTAGAAAGAAAAAAAAAAAAAAAACACAAAACCAAGGCTGGTAGTATTGCAGTATTTGTACAGTCCCTTGGCTTTCCACAACTCTAAGCCACAATAAACACTCCCACTATCTACACATCTGCAACAAGTTAACTTTTAATTTCACTTCTCTCACACAAAGACAGCTACACAGTCTTAATATTTGCGCATATGAACAGTATATTCACCTAGAGTGGTGCTCTGATAACCACCACCAAAACCAGACTGACTATAGGTTTTATTTTTAGAAGTATTCTTTGGGAAGCAGTGCAGATTCTCCAAATAGAATTCAAATCATAACACTTCAGAAACAACTCAGTTATTCTGCCTGAGGGTATTAATTTATACTAGTGCTAGATTGCTCAGCAGCATTACTGAGCCACTGAAATACATCCTTTCTTTCCCCCTTCCTTTTGTAAGAACATTCCCAGTCAAGACATTTGCAGAAACGGTCAGTTTCACTACTGCTAAGTTTGTAGAACTATCAAAGCAGTAGAAGGAATAATAAAAAGCAAAGGAAAAAAGTTTGTTACTAAGCTCAGTTATAAAATGGAGGTCTAACACTCAGCTATTTTTGTAATTATTTTTACACAACAATCACTACCATATTTTAGCTCTTAGAAATAATATTAAATTATTTTTATAAAGGAAATATTTGAAAGCAAATACTATAGGCAGTAACACAGATCGAAAGATTGATGAACTATGATTCAATATTGGAATAGAGAAATTACATATACTGCAGTTGTGTGTATTAAGTGAAGCTCTTCCTTATTAAGGCACTGATTTGACAATATGCTTATAGGGTACAATTCTGTATTACAATATTAAGGGATAGGATATTCAGTGTGTATTTCAGATGCACCTTTTGAAATTAAACCCTGTGTGACATAATGGAGGATAATTAAGAGCTATTCTGAAATCCTGTTCATTGGCTGGTTATTTGCTTAACTACAGTTTTCTGATTAAAACATGGTTTAATCGATATCATTTGCCTCTGTGGAATCTAACACACAGAACAAACTTTTTACCTCTAATTGCTGATACTCTGTTACATTGATGTTATCAATTGATTTTGACAAATCAGGATGGTTCAAGACATCATCTAAATCTTCTGTGTCTTCACCTTCAGATGTAGAAGCACTTTCTACAGTCACCTTCACAGGAACACCTGTCTAATTACACCAGAAAACCACATCCATTACAATGTGCAGCAAAAACCGAAGATTAAATTGTATCAAAAGCTTAGTTTAAAAACAGTTGTTTCCCAGAGTCCCTTACAATGTATATAAGATTGTCCAGCTATATAATTTTGAAATAAATTTGCATAAAACAAAATTTAAAAAAAATCAATCCTGTAAGTACATTTGTTGGGTGAGGGTTTAGCAGCAGGGTTGGTCCCTGTGAGGCACAGCAGGGCTGCCCCACGTTGGTGATGCCTGAAAAACCCTGTAAAACAGACAACCTGCACAAAGTTATTAGAGATAAGAAAGAAAATACCTTTATTG
>JAWWEW010000088.1:37564608-37582798 GCA_035583185.1 Anabacerthia variegaticeps
CACAGAACAGATTAAATATTATTTAAACCCCCCCCCCCCAACCCATTCGAAAGTGTATATTCATGCTCTTGTACTTAGTTGTTGCTAACATATTGGTAAAAAATAACAAATTACATAACACACAGTTTTTTATCAGCATTTCAGATGGATACAAATGCACATCTGATATACTCTGAGTACTGTAGTACTTCTTTAAAACACAAATTAGAAAATAGGTCACAAAATTTCTAACTATGCCTTATGAAAGCAGAACATGCGAACTGTTAGGCTTTGTATGCATGGTAAATACAGCTGTTGTTTTGTTGATATGTTCTTGTGCATGATAATTTTATTTGATAATAGAACATGTTAAAGATTCTCCTTCTACAGTTTCAGTGGTGGTAATTTCATTTGGGTAGAAGAATGTTAGCCTATGGTGTGGGGACCGCACAGACAACACAATGAACTCTTGCTGTGTTCTAGATATGAAGATCACTTTTTCTCAAGACACAGGTATTAAAGTAGTAAAGATATCTTATTCCCTCCCATGATAAAAATAAGCTATTACAATTTTGAATACTAATCCTTGCTTTTGATTAATCGAAGTGGTCATACTGTCCCTGAAAGGTGTGTCAGGGTTGCGGAATAGGAATTATGTCAGTTCATAATCCCTCTAAGTTACAGAAAATGAAAGAAACTCGAAAGACTTCCCTGTAAGTAAGTACTCCTACAATTTATATATTTTCCTTAATAAAAGTTTACAACTAACTCGAGCCTTATCTTGCAGTGCAGGGCAACTAAGGTCTCATACTGAAATTCAGCTCCTGAAGACCTAAAGGACATGTAGGCTTATAGGGTCTGTTGCAGCACCCATCATTTTCAGTCCAGCTTACATGTACAGGTGAATGACCATAGGTGAAATATGCAGGAAATATAAAAGATTTAAACCCCAAATCCAGACTTTATCCAATTAGTAATTAAGTTAGTTCTTGCAGAAAATCAGGTGGTGGCCAGCATATTACTGTTATTTACTTCTAATAAATAGCTTAAAGAACACACACACGTTGATTTTTAGGTAGTCGTATACTGTGTTGATCTCAAAGAACAGAGATAGTAATAAAGTAAAAGGTAAAATAATAAAAAATAAAGGATGGGGTGAGGAGGATATTGGGGTTTTTACCTCGATTTTTACATCAGGTTTGTCAGTTGGGTGAAAACAACATGCCTATGGGAACAGTGATCAGTTCTGATCACTGTGCTTTGGAATCTGCTTGAGTCTGATCACGCTTGTGCCTTGGAATCTACTTGAGTCTGCTTTCCAAGACTATACTCTGCCATCATAAGTGGATATAAAACCCCACTTGAAATTAATTATGGAGAGGTTTCTAAAGACAGATTTGGCCTTTCCTCTGTGCATGAAAGGCAAGAAGTTTTATGACACTGTCTTTCAGTAGTGCTGGTGTTGGCTTCTGGTTTTGTTTATGTGTTTTCCATGAAAGAACAGCATGCAACAGACTGATTTTAAACAGTGTGCTGTTGGGTTGAGTTGTGAGTAGCATCAAGAAAATGTTTTTGAGGATAAAACTTGATTTGTAGCATTTTTTCTGCACAGATGAATTCTTTAGGCGGAATTTATTGAAGTTGCTCCAAACCATATAAAATGAAAAATTCAGCACAGACTGTGAAGAGTTGTTTCTCTTCAGGGAGTCCCTGGTTTTTCAGAGGAATCTTTTTAAGAGAAGGGAGAAGGTCACACAGGGTGGGATTCTGTCCTCTTCTGAACCCATTTCCAAACCTGTGAAATCTCGAGGAATTAATTGCCCTCTGTGAAGGCAGCCAGTTTATACTCTCATTTTCTTGCCTCTGAATTACATCTAAACCATAAGATGATAGACTTAGAATGGTGTAAATTATCCGTTTATAGCTATAAAAGATAAGGAGATTGTTTTGTTTTATTGCCTGGGGCTTTTGGGGGTGGTGGTATTTTTTTGCTGTTGATGATTTGTTTGGGATTTTTTTTTGTTTGATTTTTTTTTTTTTCCCCTTCTGAACTGAAAGCAGAGAAAGGAGAACACTGACTGTCAGTACAGTGTTGTTTTAATGATCTGGCACAAAGCTGTATTTGATTAACTGGATTTCCTGTAAAGGAGTTTCAGAGGTTCTGTTTCATTAAAAAGCTTGAATTAATATTAATTTAAGAAGCTACAGAATATTAGCTGAATTTTACATTTTAATTCTGTCTTTCCAATCATCAGTAATTCAGTGTCTCTCAGACTTTTTGGCAGTAGCCACTTGGACTGTTCTGATTCCATCACTCATACAGTGAAGTTGAATACTACTTTTATTTCTGTGAGTTTTGTGGCTGCACTACAGTGACAAGCAAAGGAAAATGGTTAATACAGTTTTTACAGTGTAGGTAGGCAACAGCAACTGCTTTAGTAATATTTTGTAATTGATAACATTTGCTTGTTTTTTATAAATATTTAAGACATTCAAGATTATTCTTGAAACAACTTCCTCTAGATGAATGTAGGTGTGTCATGTTACTCTTTTGAGGTAATTATCTACTTTGTAAGACATTTCATAAAATTCTACCTATCCTTTCTTGGAGGAGAGATTTTCTTATCTTGCCTGGATCTTTTTTGTTGTTACATTAGTAATTAATAAAACAATATTGTGCAGAACCTTGACTAAATGTTTATAAATTACTAAAATGATACTGAGGAGATAATGTAATGAATGGCAAAAGGATTATTTGATTCCATTTTTGAAAATAAGTGAAATATGCAGATATGGATTGTGAACATAATAATTAAGATGATTATATAGTTATTTAAATTAAAGATATTCTGTCAGTGGGACAAACACTTGGCAATCGAACAGTATGTACACTTCTCTCAAGGATTTTTTAATGCATTGTTAAATCTCAAAGGCCATCACTGAAGTTCTAACTTAACTTGGCTTTTTGTAGTTATTTCTGTTTAGTTTTTAATGTATATACAAAACATCGTGGTATTGGTGTAGGAACAGACTTTGGGACACCTTAGGTTCCCTTCTGGCTTGTTTTGCTTTTTTGCTAGGAACTCAAGATGCTTTCCTGTTCCATAGGCTTTTCCATAACTCTAAATGAAATGCCATTGAAATGTGTCCTAACATCAAGTGACTCTTGTGAGGTTTAATCTATTAATGTTAATTAAGGAGATAAATAATCACACCATGAAAATATTACAATAGTACTGTTTGTTTTATGGGGAATATAAATATGCCTACTGTATTCATTATCAGGGCTCATAGTTTTTCCTTGCAGAAATTATACTCATGTTTCTGCGTGAGTTGTCACTTAAGTTCCTAGGTGTTTTTATGATCAAAATGGAAATGATCAGTTCCAATTATTAATTTATAGTAGTATAATATGGTTGGACATATAAGTTGGTACTTAAATACATTTTGAGAGGTATGATACAGTAATGCAATATGTCATAGAGATAATACTTCTTAAGTGACGAAGAAGTTGCATAGACTACTAGCAGTCTTTAATTAGAAAGAAGTACTGGGCGATAGCTGAACCAGCTTGAAGCTGAAGGACAGCTCAATTGTGCCAACTGTTGACAGAGGTCTTGGTCATGGCTGTAGAGGTAGCCATCTATTTGTAAAGTGTCAGGATGAGAAAACAGTCTGAAAACAGTGCTTTTCCACATGAGACAGACAGAGCTCTTGGCTGTGAGAGCATCTTTGTTTCACTGGCCTTGCCGCCTTCTTTTGAGGGAGAGGAGACCACTCCAGTTCAGCTCCAGAGCTTGCACAGAGGTGTTACAAGGTGAGCTGTGGAGCTTCACCTCCACCTCAGGGAGCTTTGCTGCACAGTCCGAACAGCCCTGTGTCCCTCCCAATAGTGGCCTTCAGCAGTGAGCCTGACAGCTGACATTCTAAGTGGCAGGACAGATTGGCTTCTTTGCTTCAGCCCCTGAGATGATCTCATGCATTCCATAATTCACTTCAACTGATCTGTGACCTACAAAGCCAAGCCAGTTTAGGGCCTGAATTTTGCAGTTTTAAGTTCTTGTACAGGCCATACTTGGTTTCAGCAGAAGTGAAATCCTGCAGCATTCCACTGGGGGAACAGCAGCAAACTAAACCTTATTTTTTGTTTCTCTACTGCTGAATTATTAGAAACTGAGGGGCTGTAAAACTCTATTCCAAATGTAATACAAAATCAGATATTTTTCTTTTAATGTGTTACCTCTCTATTACTGTTTTAGCTCTTACCCCTCACAGGAGTTTCTCTGCTACTTAATACTTGATGAAGTTGATTTCTGTACTTTTCTGTAAACCTGTTAGGCAGTGTACAACCAACTGCTTTATCTGAGTAAAATGTTTTATGAGACTGTGGTTATAGTAGTACTACAAGTAGAATGATGGTCAGCACATAGGAGTGTCAGGTTTTACTCAGTCTGTGTAGGACATTGACTCTACTCTGACCCATGAATCTTCACTTTCTAGGTGCTTCTGGGCTTTTTTGTGCCTCCAAGTCACAAGCTAAAAGCCAGTTTTTTTGCAAATGTACACACTGTTGATTTAACAGCTCTTAGTAAATGTGTATAGTGATTATAACTAACAGAGATTAGCCAATTTCAATAATGTTGTCTTTTTTACCCCACATATGAAGAATGTCCTTTTCTATCTAATTTAAATATAAAATTTCAAACAAGAAAATAATGGGGTTTTTTCTTACCTTTTCAGAGGTCAGACTTGGGAATAAACACAGTCGGGTGTAGTTTAGCAGTGTTTCTTTTTTTTAGCAGTTGCCAGTGTGACTTTTGCTTAGAGAATGGTATGTTTATTGTTTTAGTTAAAAAACAGCCTTGTATTTGATCACTAAAGATACTTGAGATTTTTTTTAAAGTACAGTACAGAGAAATACAAATACAGGTATGCATTGCACATCCATATGAAAGAAAAGTTTCTCAGTCTGGGCTTCTAGACTTGTCTCACTGTGTCTCTATGTCTTCTTTGTCAGTCACTACAAGTTTTGAAACCACTCTGCCAGTAGCTTTACTGTCACCTATTTAAAATTAACCATGTTTAAAGTTTTTCTGTAAGTGTCACAGGGCAAAAAATGTTATGTTTCAGCCTTTCTTAGTTTCATTTTTTGCATTATGTGCACCAGGAGTAATAGCAATAATACAACAAATTGTGCATCATATGTTTATATATGTGTGCAAGCACATGTGTAAGGAACTACTGTTTACTTAATCAACCTGAGTTCCTTCCTGGTTCTGCTTTTGGATATAATATTTCTGAGGAAACTTTCAGGTCTCTGGTTGTAAAATTCTTGATGATGCATTAATACTTGTTGCTATTACAATTTGAAGAAAAAAATAGGAGAGGTTTTCAGAAATTTTCTGGTTGTAAGATGTTAATCTCCTTTATGTCACAATTGATTGGGAATTTATCACTACTTGAGTAATTTCTCTACCAGTTTTGGGAGATAATTAATTTTTTTCATTCATTAGTTAGGTTGATTTTTATCAGGAAAAACCTTTTAAGTGTTGGATGATCGACCGTGTTGTGTACTTGAATTAGGGATTCTTTTTTTTTTTCAGTCACACAATTGAATTTTCTCCAAAGTAACAGACAAGGAGTTATAATAGGATCATAGGGGGTTTTATTAGAAAGTCATGATTTTTAAAAAATGAGGAGGGAGGGTGGTGGCGATAGTCTGATTATAATTGACATTCAGATACCATGTGTGGCCTTCAGCAGTCTTTTGTCAGGTGAGAAGATACTACTCATTTGGTTTCAAAAAACTGATCCAAGTCTTGACTAATTTAAATGTACAATGGCAGCTAGCGGAAAATTAATCTTTGTATTGTTTTATCCCGAACTGGCCCATTCTGCTGATCCCCTGCATTGCCATTCTGCCTTTCCTCCCTTGTAGCAGGTAGAGGTATTCTCAGGATGATGGTGGTGGAAGTAGTAGTTACCAGAGACCAAAAGGCATTCACATCCTCTCAGGACATGTACATTCTTTTTTCTTATTCACTTGCAATTTTTCTTCTTTTCACCACGTGAAACAGGCTCACTCAAGAGTCAGTCCTGTTTAGAGTGTTATCTGATCCTTTTTTTTTTTTTTTTTTTTTTAAATGGTGAATAGTTAAAATTACAGGCATGTATGGCCAACATGTATTTCTGAACTTGCTCTGTAATGAATGGCTCAGGCAAACACAGGCAGGTGGTGTATCAGTCAATGTCTTGATCTTCTAATCATGCCAGTCATGGGGTTTTAAAGCTGAAAGATATATTAAAAAAACAAATCTAGGTTTCATTCAGTGCTGTAACAGTGATACTGTAAAATCCCACTCCATACCAGGAATAATGTCATGATTGCAGATTTGCTTAGCTAGCCTTGGTAACTGATGATGCCAAATTCTCCCCCATTTCTCTAGTAAGTAGCATTGCATCATTTCCTTTCAAATATTTTCATCTGGGGAGAAGTATGTGAGAAAATCTCTAGTGACATGTTTGTAAATGGTGTTCTATCACTATTAAGCAATGTCTATATAAATGGGACATTTTAAAATGAAAATATTTGTTGCCATTGTTAAAAAAAAGTAATACTTAAAATATCTTCGCATGCTTTTTTTGTGAGCAACAATATAAAATGTTTACTTTCTGTCCTTGATCACAACAATGTAAAGAGAGAAATATCAATATGAAATTTTTATGAGTTCCTGTATATTGTGCTGAAAATTAATATTGTCACATCTGAGTAATTCTGTTCTCTTTGGTTTTTATGCATTCTCTGTTGGAAATTTTCCATAATTTCCTTTTTTTCCAGCATACTTTTCATATTGTGCCCCCTTGCATATGACGCTCTGTGCAGCTAAGGAGGACTAGAAATGTCCTCATCATTGCCACTGGCTTAACTAGAAAATTAATTTGTGAGCAGATACAAGAAGTTTTAAGCATTGACCTGGTGAGGGACAGACTTGAAGAAATTTTGAGATGGCCTTCAAAAAGACAGATAGTTACCATTTTCATATATATATGGATAGTTAAACGTATTTTATATTTATGTGCAATATACAGTTTTATATACATATGTATGGCTATATGTGTGTATCTCCAAGTATAATGTGTTACTGGTTTTTCTCTGACAAAGTCTGAGTACAGAGGCATTCAGTTGCAGAACCACAGAGATGAATGAGATGCAGACAAATTTTAGATTCTTCTTTGGATTTTAATTCGTTTTTTTTACATTTTGTGGTAGCTGTAGATTCACTTTCAAGGTATAAATAATCTGAAATACTGTCTTCTCTAATCAAGGTATAAATAATCTGAAATACTGTCTTCTCTAATAAAGAAAAAAGATGGAAAGTTCATGTTTTAAAACAGTGGATAATAAAAGCATGTTCTTTCTATGTCTATGCTAAATTTGCATTTGGAGATTCTGAAGGAACCTGAATTTCCATGTGAAGAAGTGTCAGAACTAAAACTGGAAGTCACTTTGTATTCCACTGTTTCAGAGGTGTTTGGTGGAAATTGTTTTCTTATGTATTAGTTAAAGCAGAACTTCTGGTAGGAGAGTTAATCATGTCAAAAAGGCATCTGACATACTGTTCTATGCTTTATTTGGCTTATGTTGAACAGATTTTTTTTTTAAACTAAATTACATATTTTGCTAAAAAACTGGGCAGTATTACAGAATTAATAAAAGGTATAACACTTTATTTCACTTCATATATAAGGACATGACTGTTTCACAGTTGTCAGAAAAAGAGAATAACTGTGGTGGTCTTAAGAGTGGCCTAAAGTATTTTTTACTGTGTAATAGTTCTGTATTGTCTAGGTTTGTAATTTTGTGCAGTCTTAAGGAAAGTAATGTTTTCTCCCCACTGCAATCAACCAATTGCAGAATTGTAAAGATTTCACCTCTGATTCTGATGAACTGGAAGGCAGACAAATATAATTGACAGAGAATGGCCCGTAGTACATCACCCATTCTGCAGAGACCTCTGTCTAGTTACATGAATTGCTTGGGTTATGTGGGGTGAGTTGTGAGTTGGGTTATGTGGTGGCTGGGTAGTGCCCTGAAGAGGTGGCCTGGGCACCTAGTACTGAACTGTACCCTGAGAAAGCTGAGGATGAAAGCAGGCTTAGTCTCACTTCTCAGCTTTAGAGCATGTCCAAATTAATAACAACTACTTTCTCTCTACAGAGAGTAAAATTGGTCAGTGTTGGGCTGTTCAGTGTTGAGATGAGAGGGCTCCAGAGAGACCTTCCAGCAGCCTTTCAGGACCTAAAAGGGGCCTACAAGAAAACTGGAGAGGGACTTTTGACAAGGGCATGTAATGACAGGACAAAGAGGAATGGCTTTTAACTGAAAGAGGACAGATTTAGATTAGATATTAGGAGAAATTCTTTACATATGAAGGTGGTGAGACACTGGCACAGGTTGCCCAGAGAAGTTGTGGCTGGCCCATGGATGGAAATATTCAAGGCCATCATGAATGGGGCTCTGATCAACCTGGTCTAGTGGAAGGTGTCCCTGCCCATGGCAAGGGGGTTGGAACTAGATGATCTTTAAGGTCTGTTCTAACCCAAACCATTGTATGATTTTGTAGTATGTAACATCATGATTGATTTTCTGGCAATGTGTGCGTCAGGAAAACTTGCTTTAGAAGTTTGTTTTATGTGTGCAGGAATTGGGAGTGAAAGTGTCAAAATTATGCTCGTAGGAAAGGCTTAGATATTTGAGTTGTGTGCGTCTCATAAATAGTTATGGGTTACTCTTTTAACTTTGCACTGCACTAGTGTCAAACACACTTTTCTGAGAAGATGTCTAAAACATTATGTAAGGGGCATATAAGGTTGCCTTTGTCCATGGACATAAGTATTATGTTTTGAGACATGAAAGCTTTACAGAAATCATTAAAATAAACCCTAGGCTGAAAGTCAGTGAAAAACAGTGCTGAGCAATGCGTTTTGTTTTCTGCCAGCTGAGTAGCTTGGGTGAACACAGGGTTTATGTGGCTGTGCAGATTCAACTCCTCCTCTTAAGCAAACACATGGATAATATAGATAAGCTTTTGTAGTCACAGATGAGCTCGCTGAATTGGAGCAAAGGAAAAATGTGTGTTGTAACCTTTGTGAGGTTTCCAACAAGGAGATCTTAACTTTAAAGTGTCAAATAGTCATATTTCATTAAGAAACTACTTATAGTACATAGTACAAAGACGTGAAAAAAAATTACTGGAAGAAATGATTACCAGTTAATGAATATGAGCCAAATTGTCATTTGACAGTGATTTTGTACAGTTCTTAGATTGACGTTTGCAGGGCTTTGATTGTTACAGTACTTTCTTTAAAAAAAAATGAAAACCCCGAACCACCAAACATGAAAAACCTCAACTCAACTACACCTCTCCCAAGCAAACAAGTAAAAAACAAACCAAACCAACAAACGCATAAAAAAATCCAAACAAACCAATCAAAAACAAACACTTTAAAAAAAATCCAAACCAAATAAAACCCCGAACCAATACACAGATGTATCTGCTAGTTGTAATAGATCAGTGTAGTTGTCTGTAATCAATACATTACTGTAATGACCTAGTTGTTGACCTAGGACATGGGAGTTGACCTAGGAAGATTTTTAATTTTTTCCTTACTTCCTGAATTTTTGTGCTAAAATGTCTGATAATAGTTATATGAAGTAAGAGGTTTTGAACAATTACATCTTTAAGAATGGAAGATTTTTAAATATGCAGTCATATATAAAATGTATATTTTGGAGTTTTGTTTTGCTCATTTGTTTAGTTGTTAAAATGCAAATTTTAATTCAGTTGTTCTTCAGTTGCTGCTGATGCTGCTGTTTGACACTGAGCTGGTCCTTGCAGTTACCTTGCAAGCACCACTTGACACTGTTCAGCCCTGCACTAAGCTGTCAGCATTGTGCAAAAAAGTCATGTATGTGTCCAATGGGTAAAGCATATCCTTCTTATTTGTCTTGCAGGCACAGGAGAGAGTGGCAAAAGCACATTTATCAAGCAGATGAGAATCATTCATGGATCAGGTTACTCTGATGAAGACAAAAGGGGCTTTACAAAACTGGTGTACCAGAATATATTTACAGCAATGCAGGCCATGATCAAGGCCATGGATACCCTCAAAATCCCATACAAGTGTGAAAATAACAAGGTGAGATTTTTGTTTGTTTCTGAAGCTGAAGCTTTTCCTCTTTTTATTTTAGGAAATATACTGAAGGTCTCAAAAAAAAAAAAAATAACACATCACAGAAGTGATACTCACAGCTCAGAAGAAAACAACATCTTCCTGTCCTGCATTTAGTTCTCTGCCCTTCTTTCTACTTTTACAACATGAATGTGCTGCTTTTAACAAGAAACCTCTCTTAAGATGCCTGAGGGGGTTTGTCACAGAACAGAGGTTTAGTGGCAGGCTTCAGTTCAGCTTTACTTAGTCTTGTCTTTTCCTCCCAGGTCCTGCTCTGGTTAGAGCAGTTTAACCATTCTTGTGATCTCTAGTAGAACTTAACTGCTTAAGGGTTGCCATTCACATTACAAATAGAAAAAATTCAAATTATTAGAAAAATAAAGGGGGATATATATTTGTGTGTGAACAGATCATGAAATTAAATTTTCTACACAAGACCTTAAACCAGTCAGATTCTTCTGAGGTTGATCTGGTTACTGTAGAAGGCCAAAATACATTTGAAATGTTTGGAAGGTTCATCTCTGATTAGCCTGACTTTTTCCATTTTTAAAAAATATTTATATTTTAATAGGAAGATAACTAAAATAGTTTAAGCATTCCCTGAAGTGGAGTGAAATGCTTAATATTTACTTGAAGACATGGTGAGTCATAGGATTATGTGTGTGTGTATATCTCACAATATCACAGAATCACAGACTCGGTCAGATTGGAAAGGATCATAGTGGGTCATCTGGTCCAACTTCCCTGCTCAGACAGGGACAATTTGATAACAGTTCCTGGGAACTTGTTCTCATTTTTACTGTTGATCCATTATCAGCAACTTTGGCAAATGGAGATTTTAAGATCTCTCACAAGTGGAGGGCTCACCTCTCTTTCGATCTTGTGAAAGACTATTTTATGATAATTTAGTAATCTTGGATAAAACTGGTAGTTTCTGATTGATTATTCCAAGGTTCTTTTATTCTAATATTTATTTTTAAATATGAGAAACCAGGATCAGTGATATTTATAATAAAGAAAAAAAGTTTCCATTAACTGGGAGAGAATGAAATAAATTTAAGATTAAAATATTTTGTGTTTACACATATGAAGTTTAATTATTAGAAATGAACTGTATGTGTTTTAAGATAACTAATTTAGAAGTAGGAAGATAAAGGTTATTATCAGGTTAAAGGCGTGTTATTTTTTCATTTGCATTTGCTGAAGTCATTGCAGACGGTCATCACTTCATTGGTGATGAAATGTTGCAATAATCAGTCTTGCAGAAGCCTGCAGTGAGAAGTCAGGAGGATCCCATCTGTCAAAATCCATATTGTTAACTTTCTTTAATGATGGGTGGGGTTTTTTTGTGCACATGAAAAAGATGAGAGATTTGTAATTGATAAGACTCTTGACTGTTGAACTTTCTAGTCTAAGTGTGTGCTAGAACTGTCTGTTTTCCCGTCATCCTTCACAAATCAAAACCAAATGTGTAATTAGTATTAAAAAGAAAGCTTCATTTCTATATGTATTTCAGCCTTTTTGCTCCATGTTTTTGCTGTATGCAAAGCATAAAGCATACTGACCTAAAAAGTTAGTTGATTGTAAAGGACATTTTTTTCTTCAAAATTGGCATTGATTGTCACTTTACCTCAGTATCTGGAAGTTCTAATTGTATTATATTACAAAGTTTCATAGTTATTTTTAAGAAGTGCTGAGTTTATACAGTGTTTGTTATATAGCTGAGAGAATCAGGTAGGTTTGGCAAAGCTGTATACATGTGGTCAGAACTATTTACTTTCTCTACATAAAAATTGCTTTCCTGAAAGTAGGAGTCTTATCTTTGTGTTCAGCTCCTTCACAAGCCTTCCCGTCAGTTGCTAGCAGGGCTACATTCAGTTAGAATAAAAGTCACGAACTAACAGGCTCTCAAGGCAATTCCTGTACGAATTCCTTCAGAAATACAGGAAAACCCAAACTTGCTACAGCCTTGTGCCTGAATAGAGACAATTGTGGTCTTCTACACCTTGGCTTTGTATACAAGGTCACTTCACTTTAAAGCAGTGGACACCAATCAACGGGTAAATCTGGTCCTTCTATTTTTTAAAGGCTGTTGAAAACAAACTCATTAGTTTACCAGTCCAGAAAACACAGGAAGGGCACTTCCTATTAATTTGAATCTCTATCAGGAAGTCCCATCTCTGGAGAGAATATCTCAAAGTTTGAGTAACAGCATATTTTTAGCACAGTAGCTGTTCTGCACAGTAGTTTAGAAAATTGTAGGTCAAGCTGGTACTAATGTGGTTGGGTCTAAAGAAAAATGACCCTTTTTTATCAAATTCTTTATGTTCTGCAATAAACTTTGAAACTACAGTTGAAATGCTTCTCTTACTGTACCAATTTTCATACCTTTAACTGTGAATTAATAGTGTTGAAGTGTTTTGAATCTCTGAATGCTTCTGGCTTTGAAGTGCCCTTGTATCTAGAAGTTTGTTAGCTCTAGGCAAATGTGGTTTTTTGTGTGGTGTACAACATGACAGCATTTGGGTTGTATTATTTTAATATAATCAGTCTATCAAGAGGCAAATTTTAACAGGTTAGTTCTTGTGGAATTCTGTTTGGCTTCATAGTCACCAGTGTAACTAAAGAGGTAGTGACTGAAATATATTGTCCTATATTATAATAATCTAGACTGTTTTGAAAGATTTACTATCAGACTAGTGAAAGTCAATTGAGAAATGTAACTATCAGTGTTTGGAAGTTTTAATATCTCAGAACTGATGGTAAGCATTTATAACATGAAATATTTCTTTTGTTGTGTTTAAACTTCAGAATGTGAGTTCTTCTGAGGTTTAAGATAATGGGTGAGGGTGATCTCTTAGGAATTTGTCATAGGAAATAGTTGCAGTTTTTTAGTTTTGAGTAAATTTTACTGTGCTTCGATTACTTATTTTTTAAGTAGAAGTTGTGAAGTTTTCATATGACTTTTGAATTTTACATTAACAAGTATTTTATGAAATAAAGGAAAGCACTAGTTTTTGTAGAAATGTTTATAAGCAATTCTCAAAATTTCCTGTCTTGCAAAATTTTGTGAATGTACAAAACTAACTCAGGTTAGCTAGGTATTGAAGTGCAGTTTTTAAAAAATAAAATATAGGGTTCTGCTTTTTGCAGTTTGTCTTTTTAGACAAATAAATCTACCACTGTACTAAACACCAGCTACCACTGTTGTCATGTGCTATCCCTTTTTGTATAACTTTTTGTATAATAGGCAGGAAACCTTACTTGAATCCCATTCCCTTAATTTCCTGTGAGACTTCTTAAATATTCATATATAATATAACTAATGTGGCTAGCAACAGCAAAACAGACTACAGGAAAGTTTTTTAAGAGGCTGGAAACATAAAAGCAAGTTTTCTTGTAGACCTAGACATTATTAAGTTTCTAAGAGTTTTTTCTACAGAAATTATTTCTGTATATATGCCTATTCCCTTTGAAATATGTTTTGCAGATATGGGACATGTTTTCAAAGTCCAAAATCTTACTGGCATTATCTTCAAGTCCATATTTACCTTGTTATCTTGTTTTTTCTATGTCAGACAGATCTAGGAACAACCTAATAAAATTACAGACAGAAGTGGAACAACAGGAGAGGCATGAAATCAGATTGCCCACATGCATTATTTTCACAAGAAATATATTGTTGCAGTCAGATAACATGGAGTAATGTATAGGAGATTTAAAGTATCATGGTCCTTTAACCACGTACAGGATAAAGGGACCAAAGATAGCTTTTTTTTTTTTTCCCCCCGCAGAGGCCATAATGTGAGGGAAAGCCCATCTCCCTGATAGCTGTCTTTCCTCCTGTGGGAACACTGATCAATGAGCTTTAGGGATTCCAGTAAAGCCATGAGTAGTTTCCTTCTGAGTGCTTCATGAGGACTTTGGCAATCCTACCTAGATAGCAGCCTCACCTCAGCTGTCTTTCTCATCTTTTTATCAGTATCCTTCTGTCAGTCATTTTGTCTTCTCATTCCCTGCCGTTCTGGTGCCATATATACATTTGACCTCAGCACATCTTTATCTACTTACAGAAAGCCCCCATACAGGTAATAATTTTCATCCTGTTCTCTTTCTCATTTGTGTGCCCTTTGTTTAGAGCAGAGGTCTCTTGCATTTATCTGTATTGCTCTAATGGATTAGTAAACTGACTGTTTTCTCTGTTATGTTCTGCTTAACTGTTTCATTCTCCATCCCAACAGAAGCATGAGTATTAGCTATTTTTCCAAGTGTGTAGGAAAAATGATTGTGTATGAGAAGTAAGCTAGACAAGACTGTTCCATGAAGAGCTGAGAATATCTTCATTTGAAAAAAACATACAGAGAAATGAACACTTCCTTTCTCCACTTAAATAGCAAGTAATTTCACTGATATGAAATGAGGAAACCGTCAGCTTGCTGTTCAACATAAATTTGAAAGCTAAATTCTAGTTAACTCTCTTTGCAGTCCAAAAGGATTTCTTCCTTCCTTTTTTAATATTTCACTTTAGGTGAAGCTCTTTTCAAATATAACCTTTTAACTTTGTTTATGCCCTTTGCTAACAAGAAGCACTAAGCCCTATGCAAAAACACCCATGTAAGGGGTGATGGCCTTGTTTTATCTTTACAGTTCTATTGTTTTAACTGTTTCTGCTAATGTGAAGAACAAATAGGTGGTAGTAATGCTGGCAGATTATTGTAGATTTTGTGATCACTCAGATGCTGGATAAAGGACTGTAAAAGTAGGAAAGCAAGCTACTAGCATTTTTTCGATTAATTTTTTTCTGAGTATTTTACTTCTGATATGTTTGGGGTTTTTTATCATTTTGCTTGCACAGAACATTGTGTGTCTGAAAGGAAATGTTCACATAAGTTCTCTGAGAATGAAAATGTGAAGTATGCTCAGATCAACCTATTTTATATGTAATAGGAGTTTAGCATATATTTTAAAGTAATGACATTGTGTACTCTGGGAATGGTTCTGATTTTCTCCATGGTTAACAGCTGTTATGTAAATATATGTATTTATACAGCATGAAGTTACAGAGAAAGTACATAAGCATAATCATATAGAACTATTTCCTAGAGGAAAATATTTTCAAGTAATAATTTCCTAATTATTGCTTTCAGTTCTATGGAAGATAGGCTAAGCGTATCTAGCATTTATTTCTAAAATAATTTCAGATTGAAATTTTTTTGTCATATTTTCCTCTGAAACTTTATGGAAATACTTCTTTCTTACAATAAACTTATTTAGAGGATTCATATCCAATTGAGTTCTGGTTATATTATGTTGAATGAGTAAAAGTTATTGATTTCTTCATTGTAATTTCTAATAATGCACAAGTTGCTTGACATAAGGTTTATAATGGATTAATAATTCTTCAGGTAAAATGGACCATACTTTTCTTCAGGTTTTGTCAGTGTCTTGTTCAGTTTGTGCTTCCTTATACGATGGTAAAAATTACAATGTCTAAAATGCAAGTAGGTTTTATGTTAAAATAAAATTCAGCTTTGGCTTGGCAAAAGAGTTTTTTGACAAAAACATCAACCAAAACACAACCAGTCCTGCCCCCTCCCTCCCCTTTTTTTTGTTTGTTTCTCAAGTATAAGTTGTTTTGTGTTGTGGGATATATTGCATCATTGCTTTAATCTCTAAATTTTCTGAAAGATTGTCTTGCCCCTTTTTTCTCCTTGGTTAAAGCAGGCTTAAAGTCTGCATGTGAAGAGATGATTACATATTCACACTTCATCAGTCCAGTCACATGCCTACCTGTTTTCAGGCTATGGGCCCATGTAGCTCCCCTTTTAGACTTTGAATTCACTTTGGGTGATTGCATAAAGGTGAAGAATGAAGGAAGAATCCAGTATTTTGCTTCTGGAAGAATAGATTGGCAAAGGAAAATCTTAGCATAACATTAGTCATGTTACATTTTAAGTTGTTGTTTCTAACAGCTTTATAACAAAAAAAAAACCCTTTTGTTTGTGTGCTTCATCTTTGGTAAGAAAACATACAGATTTTGACTGCAGAATGTTAAGTGTTATGGTGGACCTAAGATAGTGGGTAGGTAAGAAAATCATTTATTATGAGCAAGTCACTTCTGTGAACAGTCTCAAGCATGACAAAGAGAACTGAATATTGGGTTGGAGGGGTAGTAACTACCAAGAGTAGCTTCCTAATATTTCTCTAACTCCCACGTCTCTCCTTTTCAGTAGTCCTGTAATATATGATAGTTTGTGAGCACTTGGCTGGGGAAAATGGTACTATGGAAAAGGTGTTACAATTAAGGTTTTTTCAAGTTAAGGCTGTTTTTGATGATGATTTTCCATTTTTCTTAATGTGACCTACTGTCCAGAGTTAAAATTCAGCTTATTATTTAATTGTTAATCTTGTAGACCAAGTTGTAGATACAGAGTGCCAGTAGATTTTACCCTCACTCACTCATAATCCCATGGAACCAGGTAAAACAGAACAAAAGAATATTTTTTGAGAAATTTTTAATGTATGTTTTTCTATTTTTCCTTTGACCTTTTTTGTGATTTTCTAAAGCTGCTTTCCATTCAAAGTCAGAATTGAAAAAGTATTTTTTAAAAACTGAAATATTTTGTAGTAAAGCTTTAATTACTTTTTCTTACAACTCTAGAATTTTATGGGGTCTTTTTAGTTATTTTTCTTTCTTTTCTTTCTTTTACTTTCTCTGTCACTCTAACTTTTAAATATTACATTGACCTTTTAAAAGTTGAAAGAGTGATGATAAGGGATTGAAAATAAAGCCATTCAAAACAGTACAAAAACATACCAGATTTTATAAGGTCTGTTGCAGCCAGTGGTCTGCAAATAAAAGAAGGGCACAGGCTAAAATGAAATGTGATGATATTTTTTGGAAATATTTTATGGATATTTTAATTTAGCTGCACAGTAAGAATTTGGGGAAGTAATTAACTTCAATACTTATTCTTGATTTTGAAAAAGCTGGAGTTTTTCCAACCACTTGCCACTTTGGAAGGAGCTTTTGAAAACTTTCTGCAGTAAAAGAAACTAAGTGGCTCTTTGATAATGAGCCATGAAGGAGCCATTTGTATTGTATTTGTATTGTACTGAGACATCGCTAGAAGACATAAAGAATGTCTGACTAATGCATGTATCTACTGTTATGTCTGCAGTATAAAATGGACTTTTGTTAAAGAAAGTTGGAGATGTCTGATTCAAACTTGCTCATAAAGGAAGGTGTTTAAGAATATGTATGAAAAAATTCACTAATGCAGGAATAGACACATCTCAGAGGCTGCAAAGGAGCCTGCACACTGAGACAAATTAAGCATTTCTGAAAGAGAGAATGTAGACCGTGCATGTGGTATTGCAAGTGTTGCCAGGAAGGTTCTTAGGACCCTTTTGTGATTTAGAGGAAGCATGTTTATTTTTTTAGTCTTAATAGTTTTTAGAAGCGTGTTCTTTTAGAATTTGTGTAATGGTACTGGGTTGTGTATAGTTCATTTACTGCTTGCAAAACAAGCCTTCCCATTATTTTAAAAACATCTAAACACATGTTGACATTTTTCCAAGATGAGTTAGCATTTTTAATTTCACCTGTGTGTAGTTTTAGTCCTATTGATCAGAAAAACAAATTGTGTCACTTCATTATTAGACTCATCAGGAAAGGCCCTGTTTTAAACACAAACTTTTTTTGCGGGGCAATATTTATAAATAAAACCATCGTAATCAGAGAGAGCATGACAGTACAGCCATGTAGCTCATGTCCTTCTTGTGTGATAAACAATGACTTGCAGTGGCTACCCTGGCTGTAGTGGTGTACTCATTCACTGCATTGCAAAATGTTTTAGACATCAACTCCCTGCTGTGATAATCTAACTTTTCCTCATACCTGTGATGCCTGGAACCCTGCAAAACAGACAACCTGGAGATAAGATAGAAAAATACCTTTATTCCAGCTTAGGTCCGG
>JAWWEW010000088.1:37582898-37594388 GCA_035583185.1 Anabacerthia variegaticeps
TAGAAATCCCTTACTTCTAAAGCTATAAAGATCCATAAAATACACCAAAAATACATAAAATTCTTAGGCATCACCTGTTTCAGAAAAGAAATGTACATTTTTGAGGATCTAATTTAATGATTGGGAGGAGTTGTAGCTTGCTCACTCTCTAGCTCCATTGTTTCCTTATTCCAGGGTTGTGTATATGCTCTTACTGCTATGTTTCTGCCTATCTGTCACTTTTTGGACATTCAGCTTTTGTGGTCTTCCTGTAGAGCTTCCTGTGCACTGCTGTCTGGTGATACCAGCAATGTGGGTGGTGTTTTGCCTATCTGACAAATAAGAAAACTACAATAACATTAATTTTCCTTCATTAAAGTCAGTACTATTCAGAGTTACTTTTTAAAATCACATTGGGATGCATTTCTGTGATCCAGTAGGTCTTTTTCAATTTATCGTCTACTGGCTAGAATATGCAGTAGAAAACAACCTTTTACGGATGCATCCCAGGCAGATGTTATAGCTGTCTGGGTGTACTGAGACAGAATCCTTGCCAACATAAAATGCAATCAAATTCTGGCATTTCAATGTTCTAATGTAATTTTTCATTGTGTCCTTAATTATTTGTCCAAACAACATGAGAATTAGATTTTACAAATGCTTTTCTCTTGAGGAAGGTATTTTAATGAAAAATAGATTTCTCATATGAAGCTACTACATATGAAGCTGCTCATATGAAGCGTGAGAGGAAATTTATATGCATGTGCCTTGGGGGGAGAGGAGGAAAAGGGAGTCGTAGAAACATGGATGAAGGGATGGATGTAGTTGATATATAGGCTCAGTTGTCAAGAATCTACTTTTCAAGTAAGGGTTAGTCTCTAAAGAGTGTTTTGTTTAGTAATGCTTCTCCAGTGTTTAGATAGTCTCATTAAACCATTATTCTTTAAGTGTACATAGTTATTTCTCAACAGGGTATTTAGTAAGTTTTTTCCCTAGACAACTTTTTTTTTTTTTCTATTTGACAGTTAGATGAATTTCCTTGTGTAAAGGTTTGTGTTTCTTTTCTTTTTTTTTCTTTTACCTTGAGTATTCTTCCTCTCAGATTTTGTGCGGTTGTATTCTTCTGAAAAGTGTGAGAGGAGTTTTGTGCCAGGTTCCCATATTCCTTTTGAAATTCTCGACTTTTTGTAAGTTGATGAGTTTCTCAGGAGAGTCTTAGTTTTCTCCAGCAGCACAGGTCATGGAAGTAATCAAATGGATAAGTATTTGACACAGATTCATACAGCTGGTCAAAATATGGTTAACATGGCTGTGGAATACACACTTCCTGATATAGTTGCACTTTCCAGCACCTACTTTGCAGACACAGGTTTATACCAGCTGCAGACTCCCAGAGAATTTTACCACAGTGTTTGTTAAAAATAAGTATTTCCAAGTGGCTGAGGAACCAAACGGAAAACAATGCCATAATTTTGGGTCTGCGGTTGGCAGTACTGCACAAAATACAGAACATCCCTTTGGTGCGATACATGTAAAGGAGAGTGACTATCTCATCCTTACAATAAGCAGAAGTGTAATGCGTGCTTTCACTATGAAGTAATTTTGTCTTAGCAACTGGAGTTCATAGATATTTTGAAAGTCTGAGTAAAAATGTGCTTAATCAGAACCCTACCACACCCAAAATTCAGACATCTGTATTCATCTCCATCTCCTTTATGCCTTACTGCATCAGCAGATGAGTCTAATGAAAGGAAACAACAATAAATTGCCACTGTTACAATATGTTACATGTGCCAGCACTGTTACCATATATAAATAAAATCAGTAAGTGAACTATTTTCCTCTGCACTTCATAGAATTTTTTTTCCTCAGGACAACCAATTAGAGAATAAGGAAAAGGCTCATGCTTATTAAAATAATTCTTCTGCCTTGAGGGATGCATTCTGAGTGTTAGTCTCTACTGTCTCATCTTACATCATGCTGTGTGGAGACCTTAGAGACCAGTAGTTAGGCCTGGAAAATTAACAACTAGACTTTAAAGTGTAGAATAGTGATGGAAGTCTTCAGAGCTGTTGGGGCACGACTGTTCGAAGGTAGAGCTTTTTCTCCCTACTTTCTGGCATCCGGTGCCCTGAACTCTGCACCCTTTGCCCTAATTGCAGTAGCAGTCCGTCATGAGCAGTCCCAGGATGACCCCACATCCAACTTACAGCATGGATTCATAAATGGAGAGTAACCGTAGCATGCCCAGCACATGCTGGATTGGTTCATCATGAGCTACACAGTCTCTTTGAGCTAGATTCTCTCAGGTCTGGGCAGCTGCTGTAGGCTGTAGGGATACTGTCTTTATTCCATGTCACTTTCATTGGCTCATATGGCCGCGAAATGTCAGTTTTACCACAAGCACCATAGCTAAGAGCCTAAACATGGATCTTGAATAGCATCCCACAGCATTTAAATTAACCCTAATGTTACTTCAAAGACAGAAAACTTTGAGCAAGTAAGTTTGAGTATGGAGATTGCCTGTTTTTAATTTCCCCTTTTGACCTCTGAATTGAAAAAAAAAATGTTTCCTCCATTTATAACATCATTTTACTGAAGTGTTAATCGTTGCTAGTTTGGTGAAATTCTGTATTTTGGATATCAAACAGCAGTGATTTAACTACAATTTAACTTGTAAGTCAATTTATAAAGAACTTACCTTCAAAAAAACTTCTATTTTAATATTTGCTATGTAAAAAGCAGGAAAAGACATGGAAGCTTCAACAAATGCTGCTGAAGACAAGCAGCAGTAAATTTCTTTTAATGTGACAAAACTAGTGATGCCTCTCCTTGCATCAGTTCTTTCAAACAGTTAAAAATCTCTGTTCTTTGCTAAAATATCTCTGACAGCATTTTAAAGTGTTTTTTAATAGGTTGCTAATTTATACTAGCAGTTTCTAGGCAAGGAAGGGCTTTTGATGTCTGAGCTGCTAATTCTGCTTCCAGCAACTCTCTTTTTCCTACATTTTTTTTCTTTTTTTTTGTAAGGGTTAGCTAATCTCTCTTCTGTGAGAAGTTGGAACTAATGAGTCCTAATTTTGGAAATTGCAAGATTATGCATAGTCAGATTGTAGTAAATAAATGCTAATGGTTTCTCTCATACCCTGCTTTTTTCCCTGCATTACCACTTCTGATCTCTTTAATGCACACACCTGCTTTTTGACCTTCCACTATTACTGTTTAAATTACATGAAAAGAGAAGGGATAGGTATTTGCAACTGAATACAAGTCAGACGTAACAGTTAGGAAGGCAAAGCTTATTTTGCTTGTCTACCATCTCTTCTACGAATGCAGTTAACAGAAGTGGATTTCTGGCTGGTAGGTGATCAGCACAGTGAGACGTCTGAGAAGATACTTTTTCTTAATTGCGCTGCCAGCCTCACTCCAGAGTCTGACTCAGCTAAGCAATGTTTTCCTCCTCCCCCTGTCTTGTCAGTGTTGGTGTATAGCGTATGTTGATAAGGCATGTGACTGCCATACAGGAAATACACTTGCTCAGTCATCAACTGTAGTCCATAGTTCAGTTCAGTTGGATGTATTGACAGAGGGGGGTGCACAAGACAAGAAAACTAAGCCACTTTCAGAATAAAAAAAAAACTTGGCTTAAAAAATTTTTTACATTTTTTTGCATCTTTAATCTGCAGTTACTTTCTCTTTAACCAGCACCCCACTACCACCACTGATCAGCAGCTTGTGATTCATCTGCCATATGATTTGCATGAATGGGTAGTTTATGTCAGAGATCTTTCTGTCATGGAAACCCATTTTCCCCTGACTTTACAGAGATTATGTGTTGTACAAGTTATTCTCGGCAGTTAAGTAGTATTTAGACATTTATTCAGGAGCCGCAGTACTTGCATTTCAGATTAGACAGAGATAGTAAAAGGCTTTCCTACAAATTTTTCTCAACAAAGTAATGAAGATTGAAGACACAGTTGAAGTTATAACCAAAAGTCTAAGTGCTCTTTCCATTTATTCACTCTACAAGGCATCCCTCTCTTGACATCAAACATCCTTCCAAGCATATTTTATAAACATACTGGAAGTTTTCATGTAAAAACTTTTGGGGAAAAAACTACTTTAAACAAATATTCAAAGAAATCTTTTCACTTTTTAGTAAAAATTAAACGAGATTTGGCCCGTAAATATTTTCCTGTATCTTATCCAAGGGCATTAATAACTCAGTGTTACTTATGATGAGTCCAGTGGTTGTCCTCTTAATGATGTTGATAAGTACTTGCTCAAACTAGTATCAAGTGTAAGGATTCATAAGCACGAACAAAGGTCGCATAATTGGCCTCAGCGTACTTTAAATGTCTATCTAGCTGACTATCTTCCTGTAATGCATTTCCCAAAGTAAAGGGACTCATCAAAGTCCTTCTTAGGGGTCTACTGCAACTTTTCTATGTTTGGTGCTTAGGCTGTTTCAGTCTCTGATAAGCAGAGTGCTGTCAGTAATAAAAATCTCTCGTCAAGAAACTTCAGGATTTATTTCAATGCTCTGCATTTATTATATAGGACACAATTAAAATTAAGCTTCTAACTGTGCTTCAATAAGTAATTTGGTGAGCTGCATGAACACAGTTTTTGTAAGACACATTTTCCCTGGTTTCTGAAGCTTTTCTTTATTAAGCCCATGAGGAACAAAAAATGTTAATATTAATGAATATCTTACTGAAAATGAGAAATAAAGGGGAAAATGTCCCGGGAAAGATTGCAATAGTAACTGAAATTCACTTAGTGTTGTTTTTGACAGTGGAGTGCTCTGTGGCTTTTGTTTTACTTAATATACTTAATGCTATTTTTCCTTAATCATGTAAATCCATGGCATGGTCCCTGTGCTACCTTAGTCTGTCTTTTCCCTCATCTCTGCTACCTGTGGGAGTGGTAAAAAAAATCGCGTCTCAAATCATTGCCTGAACTGATTACTTTAGTCCTCTTCCAAAGACCTAACTACTAAAATACTGATTCCCTTTTAATTAAAGGCTTTTTAAAAAGAAAAAAAAATAAAATACATGTTTACTTAGGGGATGGGATTCTTTTTTTAAGTCTACATAGACAGTAACTCTTTATGGCAACCCTTCCCCAGCAGCACACTGTTCAGGAAGAAACTCATATCCTTGGGTTTAGGTTTGGATACTTGATAGCTAGCAAACTAGGAGCAGTGTGTTACTTAATGCGTAGTTGTGTTGTTGATGATTCACTGTCTAATTAACTGTGTTCTTTTTAATCTGTCTCATTCATAACTTTCCCATCTCCTAACTGTGACATGAATATTTATTGTGAACCTTGACTGAAGTAAATCATGTAATGATGAGTAGGTTGTATAGTTTCAGTGTGTTGATACATTTTTTTGGGGTTTATATCTTGCTTTGAGGCTGAAAACAAGTGGTGAATCCTTGCAGCTAGTAGCTCAAGTAAGTGGGAGGAATTGATGGTTACCTGACATAGTCACCCACTTTTGGTGGTTGATGTTACTACCATGTAACTGTCACCTGTCAGTTCATTTGACTTGCTTTTGGGGACTTTTCACACCTATTCCATTTATCAGAGATATTAAGCCTAATGAACCAGAATTATAAAAAATAACGATTGTAATAAACAAAAGAAGACTCCACAAAAAAAATATCAGCCAAATGAACACACATCCACAATGGACAATACTTTTGTTTTTAAAGTCTGGGTAACACCCAGTGAATATCTGCTGAAGAAGGAAAAGTGGTATTCTCTTGTTTGTCCAAAAGTTGCTAGACTGGAATTTCTGGGACTCCCCTTTGTATTAAGCTGATTAAAAGGTGATGGCATTGTCAGTCCTGCTCAAGGCAGAAAGAGGAGGAGCCTTTATTTCTGAAAACCTCTGTTTCTGTGTTTCCTTTCATGGATGTCTGGCGCTTCATTTTAGATTTTCCTCCTCCTTAAGAACTCAAGTCTAGGAGAACAACAGTTCTGCATTTTGTAACTTCCTTTAAACACTAGCAGCAAAAAAAATAATGGTGATGCTGATAGTAAACTCCTTCATACCTTGTCTTCGTACTGAAGCTATGAACAACAGCACAAACAACTTAACTTTGTGGCCATTAACTCAGGAAAATAGCACTTTTTTAATATGCATATGAGTCACACTTGTTCTCTGTAAATAGAAGAGAAGGCAGCAAGCAAAGCAGTAATACTTCACTTAGAGCTTAAGTTATGCATGAAATAGCCTTGAAAACTGAACAAAAACAAGCATCTCGAGGGAGTTAGGAAAGTGGCTGATAGGTATTATAAAGCAAGCAGGTTTTCACCTTAGTACATGAGCAGTTTTATGTCGTGAAATACAGTCACTCGGGGGTTGGGGTCAGGGGGCTATGTCACTGTTCCTCTGATGCAATTGCTTTTACAACAAAACAAGTCAGTGCAGCTGTGTCTGCCTAATATGTTGCTAGTGTCAATGTAAGTGCTTCTCGACTACTTTCCACTCACTGTAAACACAGTAGGCAGGTGCTTTATCAAGAAGGATGCTTCATCAGTTGCCTCCTTAGTTCATATACTCCATCTGCCTTTCTATGAGCTCTGTGCATGCTGTGTTTTGGACTCAAATAAGCTTTCAGGCACTAGGTTTTTCTCATTTCAGTGAGAAGTGGGGAGCCCTAAAGGTGGAAGCAGTGTTGTGAATCCTGGCTCTGGTGTTTGTGATGCTGATATGAGTCCCTAATGAGGAAAGGGAGACTGAGCTATGTGAGCACCAGGTGTGACACAGTGCTGAAGGGCTTCACTGCAGCAGTCTAGGTTTTTACTCCTTAGCTTGCCAACAATGTCATTCATGGCAAACAGTTAGGCAGAGGTCAGAAAAGACTTCATACAAGTGACTGGGCAGTCATTAGGCTCTAATAACATAGCTGTCTTCATAACTGAGGTGGATTATCATGTAGTCACCTATTAGGGTAGGTTTGTCTCAGTGAATCTGGAGGAATATGCTGTTCTTTTTTATGCTATTTTGCTAACACTGATTAGTAGTGCTCTTAGTTTTATAATGTTTGGCCTTATTAGTACAGACATTCATATGCATTTTTAAAGAAGAATGTGATACTGCATTTCTTTCATAAAAAGTTACAAACTATTTTGAAAACTGTTTTTAAAATCTATCAATGATTGTGTATCTTCTGATAAATATTTTTGTGGGAATATTTTTTTTTCCCACACTGCTTTAAATATTTTTGGTTAAAGTAATTTTGGAGGTGACTGGATAAAACCATGCCAGTCCTAAATTATCTGTACTAAAATAGCTTTATGTTAACTTGTTTCACCATTAAATAAAAAAATCTAACATCTTGGATGATATCAGTTAAAAGCATAGAGAAAGCTTTCAGCACTGCATTCTGTATGAGAAAGATAATAATAAAGTCAGAGCCAAATTCCTCTTGATGTAAAAATCAATATTGGGCTACACAAGTGAATTGATAACTACACATACCAAAAATCTTCATATGTTGGAGCATCCGTGATTGTAGTAGTGCTTAGGAATTTATTAGTAAATATTCAGAAAATAAGAGGGGAAAATCATCAGTTCATATTAATAAAGGCATAAAATTCAGGAGAAAAATTCAAAATTTGTTAACTTCTGCACAATTCAGAAGCTGTATGCACAACACTCCTTCAGAGCCTCATGAAAATGAGTTTAGTGTGTAATACTCTGTTTTGAAATGCTGCTTGAAAAGAAAAAAAGGGGGTGAATGGTACACTTAAAAGTCTCACAGAAGTTTTTGGCCTTGTACTACAGTACTGTACCTTTGTACACTTGTGTCACTAGAAGTAGTTCCCTGTGTCCTGTCCTCAGGACACACTTTTGGAAGCTGTAGTGTTTGTAGGTAGTATGGGAATGAAGACAAACTGTTCGGGCAGCACCTTGCAAGGTCTTTGAAAGCTACAGGGGAAGATGGTGAGAAGGCAAGAGGAAGTACCTGGAGCACTGAAAAGCATGCAAAACCATGAAAAGAAATAATAGAGGGGAAAACCAGAGGTGGCAAAAATATGATAGATGCAATTGTACAGCAACATATGATCCGGTATGTAACTAACCAAGCTTTTTATGTTCACTGAGAAAAAAACCCTTTTGTATTAAAAATATTTCTTTTAAAAGATCTAAAAAGTGATCACAGTGGTTTCATCAATAGTTATGTAGAGTCCATTTATGTCAGCTGTAGACTTCAATCTTCTCAAAAGGATAATAATAAAAGATAAAAGTTTATATGAGATATGGGATATCATGCTCAGCTTTGGTTCAAACCTTTTTTATTTGGTTGGTTTGATTTTGGTTTGGTTTTTGTGGGTGTTGGTTGGTTATTTTGGAGTGGGGTTTGCGTGTGGGTTTTTTCCCTTTTGTTTTGTTTGGGTTTCTGGTGTGTTTTTTTTTTTTGTTTTGTTTTGTTGTGTTTGGGTTTGTGGTTACTTGTTTTGCTTTTCATTTCAGCATTCAAGGTCTCTTAGTTCTTCTTCAGGACTTCTAATGTTCAGCTTTCCACCTGTCAAGATGTTGTATATTTCTTTGTCATTGACAGACTTCATGTGTCTCCAGAGACTTGCTTAAAGCAAGAATAGTTAATCTGTACATACTTTCAGAACCAGGATATTTTTCTCATTTTTCTATTGCTGACAGAAGATACACATTAAGGAAGGATTCTGTTAAGAAAATAAGTCTGCACTTGCCTCCAGAATTAGATGATTCCAAACTGTGTTGTTCTAATAGGTTCCTCTTTCTCGTTTCATATGCTGAATTATCAAAATCAGTCATTTGCTTTAGGTTTTCTTCTCTGCTCCCAGCCCCTTTCTCCCCATCAGAACCATGGATTCAGTTTAGCTCTACTGCCCTACCATGAGGGATTTCATTCTAATGATTATTTTATACCTGGTTTTATTCTTCCACTGATGCTTCAGAAAATTAAATATCAGGAAAAAAGTGCACAACAATTTATATTAAGATTGTAAAACTTTGTGTTGTGTTTGGAAATTGGTCAGTTCATATCTAATATGCTATGTAAGCTTTTCTTTGTGCTGTTGCTTTTAACTGTGAAGGTTTAACAACTGTTTTCAGCAGAAATAACAATTAACAAATAACTGGAACTATAAAAAAAAATTTAAAAAATCATAGTTATTTGTCCAGTCTGGAGTTTTTCCTAAATATTTACTGTACAGAAAGACAGTCAATTTGCTATTGGCATTTAGCAAGTGTGATAAGCACTAAGCTGCATAGCATTTTTCTCTGTTTCAGAAATTGTGATACAATGCAATAAACACAAATGGTATGATAGTCTGTTGTTTGCTTTTTCACTTACTTTGAATGTAACTTAATTTCAGTTACTGGAAATAAGTACTGAAATGGCTATATATTTCCAAGTGCAAACCCATGCAGTGTTCATCATGACTGTGAAAACAGAGAAATATTTGAATCAAATTTTTTTAAGATAATTAGTTAAAAAACATTAAATTATCATTGCTTGGAGAAAAAAACCCTTTTATCTATTCTGAGGAGTCAAAGTTCTATAGTAAAGAAACAGCAAGCAATTCCAGTTTCAACAACAGAACACGTTCAGCCATGAGACATAATGTAGGAAACCAAAAGTAGCAGTATTTGTGCCAGCCAGTTGTGTCCCATTTATGTAACTCCGGCACATAGACACACCCCTTTTGGATGAGCTTCAGTTAAGTTTTGAGTATTTAAAGAAAAGGCCATAAATAGGGAAACTGCTGGTTTTGTTGTTGCTTTCTCAGTAAACAGAACAATTGGTGAGGATATTACATGATGGGCCCTTTTCCTCCTTCCATTTGAAAAAGTTAACTTCACTAGCATGATTTAAAATTTACACATTTTTTTAATGGGAAATTACCTAATTCTGTAGCAGTGCTTACAAAATGGTGACATTGTGCTGAACATGTTTTTATAACTGTGCTGTGCACATGCCTGAGTACTATTAGTTACCTTCAGTTTCGAAGACTTGCAGTAGATGAACAGTACTTCTGCAACTTCATAGACTTGGTGAAATGGTTCTGTTAGCTGCTTTGTGACAACATGTAGATGCCCTTCTTTTTCCTCATTGGATGGTCTGTTCCGAATGATGTGTTGTAGGATCAGAGTACTTTGATATAATATTACTGTGTTACAGACCATTAGCAAACTTACTTTTTTCTCAGATCATTTGTCTAATTTTAGAATCTTGATAGCATAAAGATAGCTTTGTGTTTTGCCCTTACTTGGGGCAGTAATTCCATTGTATCATATTTCATCATCACCACTCTATGTTGGGAGCATATTTTTAGTACTTCTTTTAAAATGCATGTTTTTCAATCTACAGAAGAAGAGATTTGAATTCCCAAGTTCTCTGTTGTTCAGGAAAAATGCCTTAAACCATACGTATTTGTTCCTGTGGCTACTTTGCAGATATTGGAAAAAATCATGTGTTTAAAAGGTTCTATGCATGCTGCAAGGCGCCTTTCTCCTAATTTATTAAGAAAATTTCTTCAACAACCCTCATCGACCATGAAACCAATGTGGTGGTTCCCAGAACAGCCCCATTTACCCTTCTACCCCCAATGTCTTCCTGGTTGCTTGCCTTCCTGAAGGTCCTTAGTGCTTCATGGTTATACTTTATTTTGGGTTATCTTTCATTTGTCCCGGTTCACATAGGATGGCAGTTTATCCATGAGAGCCTTCCTTCTGGGCCTGGTTGGGATTCTGTGGTGCTGGACAGGCAATATAATATCAGCCATAGGACTCCCAGCCCACCAAGAACCCTGGGAATTATAATTATGTCTAAACTTTATCTTAGGAAAAAAAAAATCTTCCCTTCACAGTCTTACATAATGCACTTGAATTTTATGCCTGAAAGTTCATGGGGAGTGCATTCCTGAATGGATTCACTTTACTCTTTTGTGGACAGGAAGAACTGGAGGAGGGCACATGGGTTTGTTTTTGTCACAGAGTAGTAGAAAGAACGGGATCCATGGGGATTCTAGGAAATTTTAGTTGTTTCTTTTCCTGTTTTTCACATAGAGTTTTGTATTCTGGTTTCATAACCTACCTGAGTATGTTTTTGACAAAAGAAAAAAAGACAACTCTTTAACTCTTTTATGTTGTTACAACAGTTCACTGCAAGAAAACACATGTTGATATAGTTAGGTAATTTCTTCTGAAAGCTCCACTATCTCCCAAAGAATCATCTGTCAGATTAAAATGGGTAAAAAAAAATGAAAAGGAAACCTTTTGTGTTAATGAAGTTAGTGGAAAGTTTCAGCCTTAATTATAATGAAATTTCTCTCTTTGGTATTTATTTCCATTCTGAACCTCTTCTGGTTGTTTTGGTTCAGTTTTGTGGTTTGAGTTTTATTCTGCTTCCTGACTAGGCTAGGGAACTTTTTTTTTGTGTTATTCACAAATAAGTTTGGAGGGAAGACCTGGGTGATGGGTGGGGATGTCAAGCTGGACCATGGTGGAGG
>JAWWEW010000088.1:37595862-37608055 GCA_035583185.1 Anabacerthia variegaticeps
TATTTAAGCTCTGTTGATTTGCTATTTCTGAGCCCACTGGCTGTTGTCCTTTAAAGTTGCGGAGCCAACAGTAGTGATGATCTCTTTTGTCAACATTTTTGACTTTCTCTTGCTACAGTTACATGCTGAGAAGCAAAACCCACACTATGTTTATATCTAGCTCTAAAAATAAATATCATATTTCATAACGAAGCAGGTATATTTTTATCTGTTTACAATTTCAGTTATACTTAACACTTTTCTTACACTGTATGATGTTGATACAACTGTTTTAACAAGGAACTACTTTCATATATTTTACTCTTTTCTGCATATTTCATATTTTCCCAAGGAAAAAAAATCTTACCATCTTTAAAACATTTTATCTCTGTGATACAATATTCTGCTGAAGTCATCCTTTTTCTTGACTTCTTCTGCTGAAGTCATACTTCTTCTTGACCAAATACAAAGTCAGTCATAAATATTAACTGTGTTGAAGACCAGTCTCTTATTTGGCATGTATTTCATACCCAGCAGAATAGATCCCCTTAACTGGAAATATTTACGTGATATATAATTACATCTCTTTAGCTTCTAGCTTCAGATACATGGTGGATACTTCATACCTCCAGAATGACTATGAACACTTAAAATTCATTTGACGGAATTGATTCTGGATGTGTACCTATCATATGTCTGCCATTTACTGGCCTGAAGCAATATTCATAAAAAGGTGGTGCTTATATGATGGTGTAATACAAAGTTTTGATAAGAGGCTGGTAAAGCTTGGAAAATCATGAGAAAGCCATGATGATTTCAGTGAATATACACAGAATCATATCAGTTATAGTCTGCATTCAACAGTTGCAGGTAACTGTTCATAAGATAACTGAATACTTCAGCAAGTTTTGGAAGGAATGTATTTTTAGATCCTAAAATGCTGTGCTCTTTACATGTACAAATGAGAGTATTTTTCTTTGATTCCCCAAAGAAGGTTAAATAGAATGTCAACTTCTCAATGAAAAGAAGTATTTCCACTTTAAAATATATTTTTCTACTCAGCATTTTACTTTCATTGTTAGAATGTACATAGCAGTAGTGATCTTCCAACATAACAGAAGTTGTAATACATATAAACAGTATAGCACTATTTATTCCATCTAAACCATGCAAGAAAGAGTGAGTTAAGTGTCTCATGTAATTGATAATGTGATGAAAGAAATCACAGTGGCCACCAAAGGCTTGCTTTCAAGGAAGGTAATTCCAGAATTAATGTAACTTCTGTTTTGCAGGTTTATTATAGGGGTAGTATGTCCTGTCTTGAAAATACTTGTAGTATATTCAGAACTCACAAAATAGGGCTATTTAATAAGGAAAGAAGCAGTGCTGGAAAAATGAGACTAGTATGGAGACAATCTTCAACTCTTTCAGCAGTGGATGTTTTTCACTGTATTTTAGTTAAGATAGACATATGTGGTCAAATCTAAATACTGCTGAATGGTTACAGAAAACCACAAATCACTTAATCACCTTCTTTCTTTATTGTATAATGTACCATGAGAGTTGTATGTGGCCTGTGTAGGGGCAGAAACTGTTTCAGTTGCAGAATGTTTTAAGAGCTCCTAATGACTGCTAAAAAGGCCTCTACTTCATTTTCTTCAATAAATAACATCTGTAAGAAAGAATGAAAGTTCTTAAGATTCAAATACGGATTAAAAAAAGAAAAAAAAAAGGAAAAGAAAAAAAATTTTTTTTTTGCTTCTAACCACAACCATTCTATTGAAGTACAATTTAAGCTGTAATCTTCTAATATTGGTATAACAATGGGTCTCACTTAAAAAGTTGCAAGCATGATAACTGAGAATTGTTTATAGATACATGTCTTTAGCCTCCATCAGCTTCAGAAAGAGTTTATATTATGCATACAAGAAAGGATGTCTGATAAATATCTTCAGACAGATATTATTGTAGTATAGGTGCTGGAAATCAGAACACTTAGGAAATTTGTCCAAGGATTACACAATTTGAATACATTTCAGTTTGCATAAATTTCAGACTGTACTAAATATTGTAAAATATTTTATGTCTGCAGCCTAATTACATTTCTAGAAGAAATCATTAGGTTTTATCCATTGCCCTTTAAAGGCAGCATTTCTAGTGGATATCTATTGAGCAAAAAAACCAAATTCAGGATATGTATACCTCAGAGGTGTCTTGGTGCTTGCCTCATTAATGTTCCATACAATCATTTTTGCAACTTTCCTTCTTTGTTGTCATTGGGTGGGCAAGAATTGCTGCAATAGAGATGGTGGCAGGAGCTTGGAGTACACCAAATATTCCTGGTTACTCAATCCTTCCGTAATTTTCCACAGTGAAGCAGAGTTTTGGGTTCCTTCTGTCTGGCGCATTCTCTGTGCAGAGAATCTTCACTCAGTAGTATATATAGTCCCATGAGTGACAAATCTAAATGACCTAATTTCCTACAATTTTGTGAACATGTAATGCAGTTCTCTAGAGAAACAAATCTAGCACCTTGAAAAATTGCAGTAGCTCACCTTATTCTCAAGAGACGAAAAATCACCCAGAAGTCTTTTCGTTCCTGGGCCAGGTAACTGAGAAAAATAATAATTAACAAACTCCATGAACACATGCAGTCTATGAGCATATCAAATGCCCCATGCTCAGGGTTCAAACTAGGACAGAGCTCTAGATGGGCTAGGAGGTCCAGGTACAAGCCAAGTCTCCCTTCTAATACAGCTCCTCTTTTTTTTTTTCTCTCCCTAATCAGACCAATCTAAATGAAGGGCTGTTTACTGAATGAGTAAGTCTACACTCCACTTAATTCTTCTGAGTGTTTATGTGTTTACATACGCAGAAGCCCTTGGTTTTGGTACTGAGCAGAACCTAAAATATGCTGTAACACTGAAAGAGATTTTTTTAAGAGGAAGAAAAATGTAAGAACCTCTTAATTTATTCTTAAAATAGATTTATTAAAAGTTAGGGTCCAGTATTGTATTTCTCACTGTTCAGGAAAGTGTGACAATAAACAAGCCAACAAGTAAACAAAATACAAATAAACTAGTTCCATAAGCAATAGTCTAAATTAAAATTAATCAGTGAGTATAGCTGCAACAAGCATAGTGCGTATATGAAGCTATAGCTCTGGTATAATACAGCCTGTATAATGTGAGGTAACCCAAAGCATTTATTATAAACCCCATTTCTCAAGAACTGCATCATTACTGTATGCAGGTTTGGAATCCAGTAGAGCTTGTGATTCATTAAAAGCTCTCATACTGCCAAAGAACTGGCTCAATACTGGCTCAATATAAATATGCCTGGAAAAGAAAATGGCTGTTCCCATCTAAATATCTTTTTGTTTTGGTTTGGTTGGTTTGTTTAAATCTTCTCTTTTTAATATGATAAATGTCTGTTTGGGACCATAAAATCTATCTGGCGTCCAGCCTTTCTGAAAGAACTTGGAATAGCTTAACATCTTGAAAGGAAGTTGATGCCTAAATGTCTGGCTCTTAAACTGTGGTCCAACAGAAAGTTAAAAAGTGCTAGTTTTACAGTACAGTAACAACTGAGGTGTTTCTTTGTTGTTGGGTTTGGGTTTTTTTTTTCCTCAAAGGGGGCTAGTTTTACAACTTAACTACAAGGCCTTCATTAAACAAAACAGTTTAAAATTGCAGATTGATAATCATAGCTGTCCATATACAAATCTTTGTCTATATCTGCTTAGGTTTTAAGAACTTAGAGTGGGATAAAATTAAAGGAGTAATGGCTAGTGAAATGTTGTCCTGAGGGAAAAAAATAAGAGGAGCATGGTATGCTTAAAAAATGTGAACAATACAGGTAAAAATTCAGTGGTGAAAAGTATGAGTGAGTTCACATTTTGTTTGGGTGGGGTTTTGTCACCTGCAGCTTTCAATATTTGTGGTTGGTTTGTTTAATAGTTCTAATTTTGGAAGGTTTCTCTCTACTTCCAAAGTAGCCAGAAGACTGTCTTATTCCATCAGTCTACACTGCGTTAACACAATTGCATATGTTTTCTTGATAATTTTTGATGATTAAGTCATCTTTTTGCCAGCTGAGTAATATTAATGATAGCTGAGACATTAATCTTCAGTGTAACTGTGATACAGACAAGGTGATCTATTCTTAATGTGTGATTTCGGATTTTAATTAAAGACACCTTTTTTTTCCTATAGACATGAGAATAGTGAAATCATAGATTTTAGTTTCAAGTTGGAGAAGGCCCTTTCACCCATTTTACATGATGCCAAGGAAAGCAATTTTTATATTAGAGGGTTTTACTTGGCTCTTTTTTCTCATGTTTTTCTAATCATTCTCTTCAGTATATAAATATGCATATTTCAGGTAAGTCAATAGGTACAGTTCACTTTAGGATCGTGATTCAAGGCACTGGAGCTGCTTTCTCTTTGCCTTTTGGAGATACTCAGTGCACGTGTTGAGAAGTGGCGTACTTCATAAGTAGTCTCAGGTCTTCTTTCACACCATTTCCTCTATTTGCTGTTTTCTAGCGTAGCTCCACCTTTTCATTTCCATGAAGAGTTTTGAGGTATTTCCAGTCACACCATTTTAAGGTAGTGAAGCACATATGCTGTATCTGGTATTTATTCACAGTGTTAAGTCTTGCTCTTCTGCTTCTCCTTATGTCCATTCTGTTCCTCCACGTCCAGCACTTCCCAAGGCCTTGTTTTCTTTTCCAGAGTCACTGGTGCAGTATGATACAGATTGTAACAAAAAAACTAGCAAGCCTCATTCAGATAAATGGTGTCCAGAGTAAGTGATTTTAATGGTGTGTTACTTCTGAAAATTAAACATAGAAGGATCAGTCTGTTCTAAATTTGGCAAACAGACCACAATATTGTAGTTTGAATGGAGAGTAAAAACTGTTTTGTTACCTGTGGCACAACTAACATAGTGACGTGTTAGAATTGATGCAGATGTGAATTACCTCTTTGTAAAATACATTCCTATAGTAATTTTGTTTAAAATGTTTCTGCAATTACTTTTAGGTCATACTGAGTCACTGGTTTCTCACATAATCAGATTTCTGTGTGTGGTGTTAGCATGTGAATGTGTAAACAAATTGATGATACTTATGTCTTAAGGATCAGCTGAATGGACTGTTTATCATTTCTTTGGCCAGCAGCTTTGTGGGTTTGGTTTAGAACTAAGTAAACCTGTTGGCTCAGTATGAAAAATAAAGATTTAGTGTGTCCAGTGTTGTCAAAGTTTAAGTGTTGAGATTGGAACTGTAATAGTGATGTTTTTCTTTTAGGGTTGGCTTCAGCCTTCTTAGGAAGGCAGTCTAAAGACAATGAAAGCAGGAATGGGACAAGAGATTTCTTCTCATTCATAAATTGTCTTTTCTTCTATCAACCTGCTTCCTGGTTTTTCTGCGGTTATTAACCTCACCAGATTCTTCAGTTTCAGCTTTGCTTTTGCAGCCTGACTCAGACAACATACTGTGCGTACTACCAAATAGAGTCCACAGTCAAATTCAATCCCCAATATTAGGCAAATGCAATTCACAACTTAATTATGAAAGTGTAGAATCACTAGGTATGCCCGGCTTCTTCTGTTCTCTAAAAAGCATTAAGCATCTCCTTCATCATTACGCAGTTGAGGAGGGGCTGCTGTCTCCTGCATTGTTTGATGCCATTTGTGTACATATGGCTCACAAGCTCATGGCAAGCTGCCACTATGACACTTGAATGAGTAATTGGTTTCTCCCAGAGTACGTGTTCTGCTTGTTCTAACTCATGTTGGGAAGAAAGACCAACATTAATCTGGACAAGGTGGCCTCTTCATGAAAAGGGCTACTTCCACGATTTGTCTTCAGGATTTTTGGGCGTATGTTTTTAAGGTGCAACAGTCAAGTTTTGTGTTGGTGTGGGAGCTGTTGGTACATCACTTTAACATTTAGTAATGAGCTGGACTTACCTGTAATGAGGTACTTGAGAAGACTGAACATGAAACAGGTCAATATGGTGGTGCCTTTAACACGAAAATAATAGTAAAAAAATCTGTAGCCATATGGCTAGAATGTGTTTTTCTGATATTTTTATTAAATAATAAATTCTTTTCCTCACCCACTCAATCCCTGTATAAAAGCGGGGAGAGCAGTATAGCAGCATCAGTTTAAATATGCTTATAAAATAATATTTTAGGAATGTCTTTTAATATTTCCCTTAACTTCAGCATATACAGCTTTCCTTTTATAATTATAATCCTAGGATCTTAGAACAGTGGAGCTGGCACTGCGAACAGGATACCATCTTTAAAGATGTAATTTCTTTTCCCATATCTTCTTTCTTGTTGCCATGACTTTTGGTTTGTTTGAGGGGTTTTTTTTTTGAGTTTCTTGGTGTTTTGTGGAGGTTTCTTTTTTGTTGTTTGTTTGGGTTTTACTTGGTTGGTTGGTTGTTTTTTACCATTTTTGGTTGTTTGGTGGGTTTTTTTTTATTGTGACACATGCAACAGGAAAAAGAACTCAGGAGCTGTACTTTTTATGAACAGAAGTAAAATTTGTTGTAAATAAAGGCCACTGAATTCAGAGCAATCCTCACAGAAGGATTGCAGAGCATTCTAACACACAAACCCTATAATTAAGCAGCACAGCCTTTCAAACCATTTACTGTCGTTCTTCAAATATATATGGTTGATAGATTTCCAGTATGGTCTTATACAAGGACAAGGCAAGGAGAATTCAACTTCCAGATATTTGTGAGACTCTGATACCCTATTTTCTAAGGATTTTTGTTGGTTTTTTTCCTTTTTTTTTTTTTAATTAAAGCTGTATTCTAACATTTTAAACAGTTTAAATGCAGCAGTTTAACTGTTATTGCAACTAGTGTGCTATAAAAGGAGGCTACTGATAGGAAGAAGATGCAGGGGAAACAGCACTGAAATCTTCTTGAAAACGTAAGTTTTGTGGTTCCTTTGTCCCATGATACAAATAAGAGAGAGTTTAGTATTTTCTTAGAACTGTACTTTGAATTTTCTAGCTTTCCATTAATTCATTTTAACTATCTTATTACAGAGTTAAAAATAATGCACCAGTGTGACACCAGTGTAGTCAATTAGTCAGCTACTGTAAATATGTTATAATTCACAGCCAGTGAATTTTGGTTAAAACCCATTTTTATATCAGTGCAGAGATTGTAACTGAGAGTGCTGTTATAGTATAGGAGGTGCTCTAACGTTGTTATGTTGTTGTCTGAACTAATGGATAATTGTATTGAGATAATGAAATTCAGACTTTATTGCAAGGGGCATTCCATACTACATTCCATAATTGCCTAGTTAGCATGCATTGTAATGTTCACTCTATCTGCTCAGTGTTGACCTTTCTAACTAAATCTGTCATTTAAAACAACTATTTGAATATATATTAGTTACAGCATCAAAATAATAGCATGAAGAAAAGTGCACAAGCATACAAAGGAGATACCAGAGCCACATCCTTACCACATATTCTCCAACTTTCCAGCTTTTTAAAATTTTACATGTTAGGATTTATGACCATGGCAATTACAAAACAGTGTTTCATCCCGCACAGGTCTTCTTCTGCTTTGTGTGTCAGATTGCAGAGACAATGAAGGACAGCAGTGGTCTCACACTTGGATGCACAGACTGCCAGGTGCTGACTGTGGCACGGGCTGCACTAACCATCGTTGTAGTTTGTGGGGCTGTGGTGCTTTTGCAGATTTAGTGATTAGCACTTCTGAAAGTGTTGGGGGCTGCAAAACCAGCATAAAGCTTCTTCTGATTCCTCCCCATGAGCAGTGCTCTGTTTTATTTGATTAATAATGTCCTGACCTACCTGCAAACATGCAGAAATGTTCCTGGTCTGAGATGTGTTCTGCAGGTTGGATGATTACATGAAATCAAAGTGCTATAATTATCCAGTGAAGCTAAATATTATTCATGTTTAATCCAATTTGTGATTCATTTTAGGCCAGCAGTTTGAATTAAAATACTTATCTACCCTCCCCAAAAAGTAATTGGGGTCACTGTCATATTGAGAGAGAGTTTAAAGCCCACTGAAGAAAACAGAAATCTTAATGATGGCATCAGTTGGTACTTGGTCAGGATAAGAGTGCTTTGCTAGCTTTTTAACAGCATTTTTTTTTCTTAAGGTGAATTAATTATGCATTTTGTTGTAAAGACTAATTACAGATTAGTTTTGTTAACCATCTAATTCAGTCTTACAAGCAGCATTCACACTAATACTGTAATTCAAATTCAAAATGATTTTTTGTGTGCATGTCATAGTTGCAAAGTAGCTGCCTGTCTCTGATAATACTTGTGAACAGGGTAGATAAGGCCTGTTAATAAGCATTCTTTCTGGATAGCAGACTATAACTCAAATAGCCTGTCTTTTCTATATAAACAACTTCCCTAAATTAACTTGATCAATGTCTTGAAGATTTTCTGGTAAATTGCCTTGGCTTTTCTGAAAGAAACAAACAAACAACAACAACAAAAATAATTAAGGGTATAGATTTGGATATTTGTGTCTAAGTAGAACCTGTTGAATCCAGGAGACTTGATGAGACTGTTAGTTTGTGACCATTGACTTTGTCTCTAGATGTTCATCCCCTTGCTGTGTTTTGGAGAATCTGCAGAATATCTTACAGAACAGGCTTAGGTGACTGAGTATAGAAACCTTGGCATACTAATGAGAGTTTTTCTCAATAGACTGTGTGACTTTTCTACCTGTTTTATTCCATTTCCACAAGCTTTTTCCAGATACCATTTAATCAAAATTAATTTTAAAAAGCCCTCAGTTTTGTTTACCTTCAGGTAGATTACACCCTTATTGAAAACACAGCTTTTATAAACTGTTTAGATTATTAAAACCATCCTATAAGCAAGCAAACATAGTCCTCCAGAAACCTATTTCCTCTCAAATAATGACTAATGGTACATTTATAAAGCCCATGCCTTATTTCTCCTGGGAGGATAATCCAGTTGTGCTTTGGCAGATAAATAAGCCTTCTCAAATGGTTGTTAAAAAGTCTACTGTGACCTCTCACTGTAAATCCTGAATAGTTAGTAAGTAAAGTTAATAATTTAAAAATACATATGAAACAATTTTACAGATGCTAGGCAGCAAAGAAAGTTGCTTTTCAAGCTCTTTTTTGTAAGAAACTTGATTCTACAATTTCTATATTGAAAAGATTTGTTTTGTTGTTCATTCTTCCTCCTTCCTAATGATGTAAGTTGGCAGCATATTTCAGGAGACTGGTATTTTGCCTCCTTAAAAGAGGAGTCAGCAGTGTTTTGCCGTCCTCCTTTAAATAAACTCTTCTTGGCATCTGATACGAGCCAGAGAAATATAGTCTGTTTCTAGGAATGAGAAGATAGTACCTAATTTATGAAGAAACTATCACTTTTTTAGGTCACAAATGGCCTAAAACTTTTTTTTAATTCTCCCTTAAGACATGTTTCAAATAGTTACTCATCACCATGATACAGTATGTCTGTGGTTTCTCTAGAGACAATAATGTTGGCTTGCTATCTTTAACAGCCTGGGACTAAATTCATTCTTGTATGACCCTGTTCTAAACAACAGCTTTTCATATGAGATTACGTTTTGCCCCCTTACTTCAATCTTGCCAACTCATTGCTCTAAACATTGAGGGATTAATGAACACATTTGAAAGAAGTAGGTGATAGGGTATCATGTAGCTTTGCATGCCTAGGGTAGGTCTGAAGCTCATTTTCAGAGTTTATTTCCAAGAAATGAGGTAATTGTTTAGAAAGACAATCTTCTTGGTTGGACAGCACACAAATGCAACCATTTAAGTTAGTTACCATTTTTACAGAGGCAAATTCCTGCTGCAAATTCATTATTTTGAAAGGGACCCTCCCAGTCTTCTGATATTTCTAGAAATACAAGAAATACCGTTTTGAAGTAACTGCATCTGCAGTTATGTATTAGTCAGCAGAGGGCACTCTGCTCCTTTAAAAAAGTGTGGCTTAAAAATATGGAGGCTAAGTGCTTTTCTTTTCAATGCCTTTTTTTTTTTTTAACTTATCGCATTTGACAATTATAATTAGTATGAATTGTGTGGTGGATTACTTTTCATGTAATACTTCCACTTCTGAATTGAAACATATTCATAATGACATGATTTCTTGACTGGTTTAACTCCATCTGGCAGCTAAGTACCACATGGCTGCTTGGTCATGCCACCAATGCTCGGGATGAGAATTGGGGAAAAATATAGTAAACCACATGGGCTGAGATAAAAACTGTTTAATAATTGAAACAAAATATAGCAGCAATCATAACAAAAAATAATAGTAATAAGAATGAAAAGAAGAGCAAGAGAGGACTAAAACCGAAGAGAAATGAGGTGCCCAATACAATTGCTCAGCACCTGCTGAACAATGCCCAGCCCATACTGCTGCAGTGATCGGTCCTCTCAGCCAACTCTCCCAGTTTATGTAGTGGACATGGCATTCTGTGGTATGGAATATCCCTTTAACAGGCTCAGATGACCTCTCCTGGACATGCTGCCTTCTCAGCTTCTTCTGCACCTGCTGTCTGGAAGAGCATGGGAAGCTGAAAAATCCTTGACTTGGGGTAAAGCGCTGCTTAGCAGCAACTAAAACATCAGCATTTTATGAACGTTATTTTCATACTAAATCCAAAACTGCACCAGCTGCTAAGAAGAAAACTATCACAGACAAAAGTTAAAGTTCCTTTAAAAAGAACTTGCTGTTTGTTTCCCTGTGTCATAGGACAACTCTATCCTACATTCACCATAGGTTCTTTCTAGATCTTAAATGCAGTGCAATTTCTGCAATTTCTTTGTGTAAGTGGGGTGGCTGAATTTCTAAACTGTCTGAATCAACTGGCCATGACCTCCATTCTGTGAAAAGGTTTATAGTCTTTTCCTTTCTAGCTATTTGAATCAGCAAAACTGTTATTTCTCTGATTCTTGGGATGTCTGTAGTGCAAAATTCGGGTCTTGTACAGGAGTGAGGCTCAGCAGGAGTTCTATTCATTGGCTTCTTAAGTGAAGCCTTTTATAAAGGTCTGAAAACCTGTGATGCATGTAAAGAAGGAGAATTGGTTTATCCTAGCTTCTTGGAAGGTTACTGTAGAGACTGGCAGGGAAATTGTCTTCTCTTGCTTCTCTCTCTTCTCTTTTCCTCCTAACCCCTTCTGATTTATAGATTATTTTTAAAAAAATAATTATTTTTCTGTGGACAAAGCAGGAAAGACTATGAGGGGCCACTTTTGATTTGTTACCATGTGGTCCAATACTTTGAAAACTGTTTTCTGACTATGAACTTGTCAGGCACACGCTATTGAACCACATGTATGATGAGGAACTGTGGTAAAAAGGAAATTGCATCCCTTTGTCTGGGTTTGCCATTTTCCTCTGCTCACTGCTGTTAAAACCAGCTCTAAGTCTGCTCCAATTTATAACAGCTGAATATAGACTGTTCTTTGAGTTTACCAGATGTAATTACACCCTCTCCCACCTCGGTATTTACTGCTTACAAGCTTGATGCAGTACCTCTAGAGACACTAACATGGAGTTTCAGCTGGAGTAACTCTGAGAAGTAGTTCAGTAGTTCACATTTTTGCTCTTTATGAATATTTTGTTCTCAGTTTATGAACTGGTTTTTCTAGCGCTAGAAATGATATATTTTCTTATATGTATGTGTACTGTAATTATTTATAGGATTACTGCAGAATAATTGTTTGAAAAATGAAGCTTAGAACTGGTCCTCAGGAGAAAAAGAAAAAAAATGGGGGGAGGAGGGGTAGAAGGAAAAAAAGCTTAGGACATGGATATTTTTCTGAAAGTGTGATTGTATATACACAGAATCATAGAATGGCCTGGGTTGAAAAGGACCTTAAAGATCATCTAGTTCCAACTCTCCTACCATGAACAAGGACACCTTCCACTACACCAGATTGCTCAGAGCTCCATGCTTGAATGTATTTTCATTAATATTTCATGATAATGCTATTTTTTTTTTTTTTAGATAGAGCAGTAATTTGGATAATTCATGTTAGCTTCAAAAACTAGTCATCAATTCTTGATTACAGTCATTCAAAACTGAAATATTTTCATTCGTTTCTGTAATTGCAGATTTGAATTAAATTTATAAATAGATTTTATTGCTACAAGATGATTTTACCTATTTGGTC
>JAWWEW010000088.1:37608155-37624353 GCA_035583185.1 Anabacerthia variegaticeps
GTCAATTGTTAATTGTAAGAACTTGATGAGGAGGTAATTTGTTGCTAATGACTATGTCCAAGAGAAAAAAGATTGTTTAGTTTTTTGTTCCTATTAACAATGTTAGAACTCAAATGCTACAATTCATTTAGAACTATTTCAGAACTTTAGTAGGTATCTTCCCCTGTATCCTTGGGGATCATAAGTATTTATCTGAAACAAAATGTTATTGCCAGAATTTTATCAGCTGCTGAAAACCTGTGAAATTTTGTCAGTAAAAGTAGCATTTGGAAAACAAGTCAAAACATGATGTTCTGGGACTGTTTAGTTTTTAAGTCCAGTAGTAACTTTGCATCTCTCTTTACTTACATGGATTGTATTTTACTTGTTGCTCTGTTTTCTTTAAGAGAGAATTAGGCAAAGCTTGGAAAACAAGCTGAACTTACTGAGTTAGTATAATACAGTCCTAATCAAGCAGGTAAATGTATATAATTGACTCCTGTAATTGAAGTGAAAGCTATTGTTTGTTGTTTACAATTAGAATATAATTGTATTTCTGTATTTTTTTAAAAAAAATATATTTCAGGAGAAGTGGATATAAACAAGTAGGATGTTTAGGCAGACTGTCTTGAGCAATTTCAGGGCAGAATACCTAGTGTCCCAGCAAGACAAAAGCAATTCTTTGGAGGTGAATTGCTAAAGCAGTTGGAAAGGATGTGGCAATTGGCCAGTTCATAACGATGTTTCTGAAAGTCAAAGTAGAATTTCCCCAGCTCTGCAAAGAGAATAAAGCTGTTTCTGTTTCCAGGATCCTCAACAGCAAAAATGACACATTTTCACAGCAGAGGTCTGGAAAGTATTCACTAGCTACACAATTTCAGGAGCAGTGTGTGAAAATTTCAGCTACGGTGCTACATTTATTACCAGCAGGAGATGTGAAACTGCCTAATTTATAATCCATTGCAAATGTAACATGCCACACATGCAAAAATAAATATTAAACATGATTTTTTTGTAATAGGTATTTGCAACGTGCTGTTCAGTTTTTGAACAGTGATGTCATCCTTCAGCTCAGCTTTTCTAGCCATACCAGTGTTTGAAGAGTGTAACAGCCTATGCAGTCAATAGCAAGCAAAGTTGTGATGTTTAATGGTTGCAATGCTTAAAAGTATCTCCTCTCCTAAGAAAGTAGCTGAAAGTCTTGAGAATGTGCCTGAAGCGTTAGTGGTATGAAACTTCTAAAAGAGAGGCTATGATATTTTTTTTAACAAATCTGCATACTTTATATCTAAAAATGGAACAACTGGATCTAGTGAAAAATACAAGAGGATAATGAATAACAAAAATCTGAAGGTGAAATTTCTCTCTTTCACCTCTGGCATCACTGCAATTAAGAAGAATATTATGTCATCTCCCGTGGAACTTAGATCTTTTAGATTGAAGAGAAGGGTGTGAGATGTTCTCTGGGTCCCTTCCAATGACAGAATTTTTCATGTTAGTTGTCCTTTCTTCACATGCCAGGAGCATAAAGAACAAAAGGTGATTAGGTATTACTATGACAGTACTAATTAAAAGTAGTCAAATAATTTCAAAGATCAGAATGCATTTCAATTTCAGTTTGCTTTTGAAAAACAAATTTATACCTATAATTTTCATCAAGCCTGAAGTCTCTGAAATGCCAGTATATCTGAAATGGTACTGTATGCCTGGTAAATTGCCTTATATACCAGACACAGACAAAATATTGGAGCTATTTTGGTAATTAAGACTTCCATGAGGGCAAACAAATGATCCACCATACTACAACCACAGTAAGTAACCAGGAGATGTAAGATTTTTTTGAGCAGTTCCTCAGAAATCGTGTAGGATTTCCCATCTCTATGGAAGAGTTTGTCTGGGGAGCTACTCTTTGCTTATTTTATATCTTACTTCTTGTGAATATTTCACTGCTTAACAGATTTGGTCAAGAATCATTAAAAGATATTGAGAAACCATGTTGTGTAGTATTTAGAGTGTAACACGTATGCACTGTTTTTGTTTGAGGCTTTGTGTAGTGTTTTAAGCATTTGAGCAGCCCAGTAAGGGTATTACTAAGGTGATTGTAGAGCCCACAGTTAATTTTAAAGTACTCTGTGTAAAGGAATCAGATCCTGATAGATTTCAGTTCAGTCAATGAGATTTCACCCTTTCATTGTGAAGAAATGAAGCTATTATATACCCTTATTTTTCCCTTTGTTCCTGCAGAGTTATGTATATCTTTATGTTGCAAGTGGAGCCACGGTGAGGAAGGTGCTACTCTAACAGGTTTTGTGAAGCTTTTTCTGCCATAAATATAAATAGCACATGCTGACTGAGACCTGCATAATTCTCAGTGTTTAAGAGTTAAAATACGCATCCTTAGTTTTATACATTTAAATTCAACCTACCAGAAAGTATTGGGATTACCCAAAGTTGCTGTGGTATCGTCTTTCTGTAGCTAAGATTTTGGAATATGGTGATTGTCCTGCCCTAATCTGCACTGGTGCAGCCTCACCTCAAGTCTGGTGTGCAGTTTTGAGTGCCAGAAGACAAGAAGGATCTAAAGCTATTGGAAAGCATTGAAAGGAGGGCAACAAAGATGGTGAAGGGCCTCAAGGGGAAGCCACATGAGGAGCGACTGAGGGCACTTGGACTGTTCAACCTGGACAAGAGGAGAGTGAGGGGAGGCCTCATTGCAGTTACAACTTCCCCATGATGAGAAGAGGCAGGAGAGGCACTGATCACTTCTCTATGATGACCAGTGACAGGATTTGAGGGAATGTCATGATGTTGTGTCAGGAGAGCTTTAGGCTGGATATTAGAAGGAGGTTCTTCACCCAGAGTGGGTGAAGTATCCAGGTGGCTGGGTACTGAAACAGTCTTCTCAGGGAAGTGGTCACAACACCAAGGCTGACAGAGTTCAAGAAGTGTTTGGACAAAATTTTGAGGCACATGGTGTTATTTTGGGGGCTGTCCAGTGCAGAGGCAGGAGTTCGACTCATGATCCTTCTGGGTCCCTTCTGACTCAGGATATTCCATGATTCTAAGATTCCATGTCTTAGTATGTTTTAGCAAAATGTAAGTCATTCAAAATTAGAGACATTTAATGAAAATTGAGGCATGATTTTTAGGCTGGAACATATAAGTCTTGTGTTTGTGAACACTTATGGTCACATCAGCATTTTAATATAATATAAATACAAGAAAATTGCACGGTAGAATGGGCAGGAAACTTTAGCTATTGGTCAAATAGTAAGCATTTTGGATCAGGAGCTATTTCAGATCTCTGTTCTGAGATTTTCCTTAAATTTTTGGATGTTTGCACATGTAATTCTTGGAAATGAACCTACTAAATATGCTGTCTGGATAGGTCCCAGCCTTTTAAAAATAACTCCTGTAGAAAATTTGAGCTTGCTTCATGCTTGAGGCTGAAAATTTAGCTTTCATTCTTATTTTCATATCATACAGTATATCATACAGATCCAGAAGCTAAAGGCCTTGCTTAAGGAAAGCTAAAGACATTGCTTAAGGAAAGTGATACTATTATATTTATCTTATTATCTTTTCCATTCCAACTGTGTCAGTAAGGTTCTCTTTTTCCTACTTTATCTTGTGACCTGGCCTCAAACAAAGCTATGCAGTGAATGGTTTTTAGCAATAAAAATAAATAACGGTAGAATGAAACAATGTATTAGTTCTTTGCTGTACTTTGCTTTCATTGTCCATCAGTCCATTAAAATTAATTAGTTCAATCTTTTTTAGGCTTCACAAAAAAGCCACCACTGATAGACATTTGGCAGCAAGCAGATGATTTATTTCTTAATTTCTGCTGTTGAATCTGTTTTTTTCGTTGGCTGACTTTCAGCTACATCTGAAATCCCATTACACAGTTTTTCTGAGACTTGAGTTTGAGACTTGATAGCAGTTTCTGATTCGTAATTCAGTTCATTCACAGGATAGCAGTAGCCTGTGGCAACATTAGATTTCTGGGGTGTCTATCCCCTCCAGTCCCTAGGTGATACCTGTCCCTCAAAGGAGAGTGACATGTGAAATAAACAAACCAAAGGAAAAAGAAGGTCTGTGTCTTTTCACATAGCACCTTTATTGTATCCACAGTTTGGGGGGAAGGAGGGGGCAGGCTTTCCTGACCCTGCATATTTAGCACAAATCAGGCAATTGAAAAGCAAGCTTTTTGGTTGCTTTACCCTTTCATTTTCAATGGGGTTATGAATTGTCCAGAAGACAGTGGGCCAGTCTTCTGACTTCCAGTAGTTTGGGATACTATCTAGGCATTTTTGCTACATGCAAAGGCGGTGGAAGAGAGAAGCTTTTTGGTTGATGAAACTTTTTGGTTGATGAAACTTTTCCTCAGAGAGTTGGCTAACGATTAATTCCGAAGATTTAAGCTATTTTACAAAAAAGAAAAGATGACTGATCCAGTTCCTCCTGTAATTGGAAAGATGAAAGAGATAGTTGGCATTAGATGTTTTTATTTACTCAGTTTGTTCAGCTAACTGCAACTGTTGTCATAATTAACCACTGTAGTAGCTCAGGAAAACACTAGAGTAAATTAGTAAAACCCAACTTACTTTAAATGTACACATGTAACTAAAGAAAGCAAGTGCTTCGCAGCAGTGAAATGTCAACCCATCAATGGAAAGGAAGTCTTCTGCAAATCTAACCACCATTAACATAGGCCTACAGAGCCAGAGAGCAGAGAAAGTGTGAACCTTTTTCTTAGTGATAGTGCTGAATTACTACAACTTTTTCAGTAGGTGTGTTGCTCTCTTGAAGTAGGTTGTGAAGGATCAGGTACCTCCAAGTACCTTTGGGAAAACCTATCATTTTCCTATTATTGCAAAAATGTATTTAACAAATCCTTTACCTTAAGTCTTTAATCAGCTCCTTCCTCACCCTGGCAATACTAGGATGTGAAAGTCATGTGGCTTCATTGGGTATTCTTGTGTGATCATTGTAGATTTTAAAAATGCACAGCAATCCATACTCTTCATGTATTGTATGTTTAGGCAGCATGAACATCATATCTGCTTGAAGATATATAATTCTGCTTTCTTTTGGTTAAAGGGAGTAGTAAAAATGGTAATTCTGTGGCAGAATTATATCTCTTTCCCATTCTGGAGGCATACTGTTTTAAAACAATTCTCTTGAAATAATAATACATTTGTAGTATATTGAAAGAGCACAGTATAGCCAAACCAAAACCAAAACAAACAAAAAAAAACACACACACACACAAAAAAGAAACTTTCTTGGAGCGGAGATGAAACACAAATGGGGAAAAATAAAATAAATAAATACTGGTAGCTAGATAAAAAGGAAGTGTCTTTGTTTTTATAAGGGAAGCTTGCTGGGTCTTACAAAATAAATTCTTTTTTTTCCTTCAGACCTTTTAAGATGAGGGTTTAATTTGTACATTTGAAAACTGGATGTAAATTAGCTGGCTGTGGAAAGCAGTGCTAACTGTGAAACCTGTTAATTGAAAGAAAATTTGCTTCACATAATCACAGAGACTTTTCACTAAATTGTAGTGATAGTCTAGATTCTGGGATATTAGCTATTCAGGAAGATTTCTATCATGTTAAATTTTGAGTTGTCAATTCTTTTACAAGAATTTTCTTTTAAGTTTCTCTGCTTGGAATTACTGTGTACAAAATTAGAATGAATATCTAAAACCTAACCTTCTTCATAAAGGAAGAAATAACAAAGATTTTAAAAGTACAAGTTGCCTAAGATCAGTGTAAGACTGATTCAGTTTATTTCACCTGCCTCTTTGTCCTTTTGGAAGAGAAGAAATAGCTAATGGATTCTCCATTTCTCTTTTTTCCCATGTTTTTTCTATTTTCTACTTTGTTTGGAAAACTTGGTTTGTTCTGTAGAGTTTGATTGCCAGAAGTGTTTGCTGAAGAAGTTGCTTCAGGTGATGAAAGTGTTACAGTAGGTATGAGATTTGAAGAGAGAAGGGGTGAATAGTGGTAAAAGAGGTCTTGCTCCATGCTCTGCTTTGCCATGGGAGAACAAATATGTGTTAGCTTTGGGCTCCTTAAATCTGTTTGTTTCTAAACAGCATCTAGACTGTGCTGCTGTAATTGCACCATCCCATAGCTTTCCTTTCCTTAAATAAACAACACTTACGGTTCATCTCATAGTAGGGCATGTCTTGTATGATGAAGGGAAACCATATTTTTATATACTTAATTTTCTATCTTAGCTTTCTAACCTAACAATTTGGTGACAATTATTGGTGTCCCAAAAGAAAGAAGTTTAAGAAGATAAAATTTACTCAGGAGCAACTTCACTTCCTGTAAGGGTTATCTCCCTTTTCCGTCTTCACAACTTCTTCATGGTACTTCATTTTTCAAATTGCACATACATGTTGGTGATATGACCAATGTGAGGAATTATTCCTTTTAATCTTGATCACTGTTTATGAGCTCTCTGCAAACATAGAAAATGAAGTAAATTTTACTATTTTGTTTGTTTTGAATTAGGTTCATGCACTGTTAGTTCGAGAAGTTGATGTAGAGAAGGTGTCAAGTTTTGAGAACCCATATGTAGATGCAATAAGAAGTTTATGGAACGACCCTGGAATTCAGGAGTGTTATGACAGACGACGGGAATATCAGTTATCAGATTCAACTAAATAGTAAGTACATGGTGGCCACAAAAAACTATGTATAATTTTCTGTTTCTAACAAAGCAGCTTTGACTTTTAGCATCTTATACTGTATGTTTGTGTACATATTTGTATGCATATGCAGCACAAATATATGCTTACGAGATTGCATTAAGGAGTGGAGTACATCTAGTTTCGGGTTATATCTGCATTTGTTTCACAGAATGACAGTCTTAAACTAAGATTCTAACTAGAGATAGTTAATGTTTTGGGGTTTTTTTGTTAATCCTCTTCAAGCTCTTACTCTCCTCTAACATACAATGACAAATGCCAAATGGACAGAAATACTTTCCTGTATTATGACAGTAGTGAATACTGCAAAGTTCAATCAAAGTCGACCTCCATACAATTCATAAAATTTTAATGCCCCAGAACTCCAATTTTCCCAGGTTTTCCCCTTTCCTTCCCCCGTTACATTTAGAGTCCTGGTGATAAGGTAAACAGTACTAAGCAAGGGAGTTTGAATTATATTGAAATGCCTTTCTATTATGGAAACAAAGTCTAGAGCTAACAGAACATGGCTGCCAGGAAGACAACATGAAAGCACTTTAAGTTAAACTGTGTTTGTTATAGATCAACAATAATAAAAATGCATGTTACTAAAATATGTCTGAAACATTATGCCTGTAGTTTCCTGGGACAGGAATCTTATTAAAAAACATTGTGAAATTTGTCATTGTGATTCTGAGGACTGCATGAAGATTCACTCCATGAACTTTAGTTACTCTTAAGTAATGTAGCATATTACTCTGATAAAATTTCTCATCTGCCGTCAAAGAAATGGATAGTGGTAAGGGATGATGGCCTTTTGATGTTGATTAATGTTACAAAATGCATCACAGTTTGTTATTAAAACTGTGAAAGTACATTCATGGACTCTGCATGAATTTCTGTATTAGCTATGAAAAAAAATTATTCGGAGGATCTAATTTCAGTCTCCATTTGGCATATGTACAACAATAGAAGCTTCTTATTGAGGAAAGTGCAGAAGAATACAAAGGCACCATGAATTTCCCATTAAGCTCATTGAAATAGGGCTATAGATGTGACAGGACTGGGATGACATTTATCTGCACAGTAGTCTGAGGATCCTTATCTAGCACAGCACTTTATAAGTGAGTTAGTCAAGATAAACTTACTATGGTCTTGCTGTTACAGTTTAGGCAGCTGAAGACCTATGGATGCATGACATAGGTCTCCTCAGATTTGCTGCAATGTTGTCACACCATGTTTTTCTGCTTGTCCTATACATAGGGTTTGTTGTCATGTGCACTTCTCTGTCCTGGTTACCTTCCCAACATGTCATTTGTGTCTATTTGTTTTGTTGTAGAGTGGTGCAAAGCACAGTGGCATGCATCTCTCTTGTATTATTTGGATTCTCACTGTTCCCAAAGGTACCATACTGTGTTTTGGTCTTAAGTGGCAAGAAAACAAATAGAATATTACATAAAGTGAAGAACTCCAGGATGCATAACCGGTGAAAAGAAAATATTTTAGGAACAAGTTGCTGACAATATATTTTCAAAATGTTTCTGTACAGAAACAACTGGCAAGATTAAGACAAGCTCTGCCTCAGATTCTACTTATATTTTGAATTTTTTATATTTATAGGTCCTAACTTTGTTTCCACAACTGATGTGATACTGGTTTTAAAGTTGAAATAAATGTATGTATTTTGTGTGCTTACTTTAGAGGTTAAAAATAGAATTACTTACTCTCCAAAGTAGGAAATAATGATCTGATGCTAATTCAGATCAGATTGTGCTGAATACCATAGTTTTGACCTACTTCTAATTAAACTGTCACCATAGTGGAGATTTTGAGTAACATTAAAAATAGTAGGGAATAATTATTAAGTAGCTGTAAAAGCAAATTCCTAGCACATTGTCTTGCAAAAGGTACATGTACTACTTGAGAGGTTATTTTCCAAGCTCAGCATGTTTATCAATTTACCGTGTTTTTGCAGATTTGGTGACTTTATTACAGTTCATACTATGGATTTCTGCAAAATCATCTAAATTAGAATTGTGAATCACTGTATCTGAGTCTTTAGAAAAGCCTCTTGTGTATTTATGCTTGCAAGTAGAGTATTTTCAGGTATCTAAGTCCACTAAAAACAATTAGGAAAAACTAAAGTAATGTTGTTTCAAAAATACAGTGTGTCTGTTTATCAGTAAAACACTCCAACAAATTTGCTAGCATTAAATCCCTGTCACAAAGCAAGGAAACACATTGCTTAAAAGTTACTACTGGGATTCACAAACAAGTTAAGACAGAAATAAGCACTCAGTGCCCCTTGCCCTCTGACTTGATGTATAAACCAAAACAGTTTGTTGTCCCTCAGATCTCTTGTAAGCATATGTGTCTATGTGTTTGGTAAGCATATATGTCAATGTCACATGTGTTCTTTCTTTATCCCTTGCACAAGCCTCTCATCTTCTTAGTAGTTTTCCCATTTGTTTTTATGGTGTTGGTAGTAGTAGTAGTAGTAGTAGTAGTAGTAGTAGTAGTAGTAGCAGTAGTATTTTTGGTCTGCTGCCTATATTGCTTTTTTTCCTCCCATCAAAGTTCAACAAGGTCAAGTGCCAGGTCCTGCCTTTGGGTCACAACAACCCCAGGCAGCACTACAGGCTTGGAGCAGAGTGGCTGGAAAGCTTCCTGGTGGGAAAGGATCTGGAGGTGCTGCTAGAGAGCACTGAACATAATCCAGCAGTGTGCCCAGGTGGCCAAGAATGTGCTTAGAGTATACAAGAAGAAAGATCAGTGTATGAATCTAAGTTCTTATTAAGGCAATTTACTCCATTTGCTGGTATTGTCTTTAGCAATCATTCTTTCTTTTATTTCATAAAGCTCTAGGGGATTTGTAGAGTATAATAGGTCTGTGTGAGCCTTTCAGGACTAATACTGTCCTAAATTGGGACCTGCTATGCAGCTGACACTGATATGGCAAATTTTAAACAACTGTCTATGGGCTATCTGTGTAACAATCACTAGTTTGCAGTGAGAAAACCATGTACTCATAATTTATACCATGCCTAAGCACATCATTATTTAATAAATATTTTAATACTGTTCATTAATTCTTTCTTACCTTCATTTGTAAAATTGTGCATGAAGGTTCTAAAGGTGTATTTGGGGCAGTTTTTGTTGCAGAATGGTAGATTCTGCATTTATGTATTCAGGGTTTACAGTCTTACTTACATAAAGTTTACAGTAAGCTAGAACTAACAAATAAAATTGAAAGCCTGAAATTCAAAGATCAAGTACTAGCAACAGAACCATGCTAATCCTATCTTATGACATAGATATAGTCCCCAAACATAAAAGGATAATTTGAAGAAAGATGATACATGAAACCTACTGTGTACCAAAGCGCTGCTTCCTATAGAAAAACTGCAGATTATGCAGCAGAACTCAGGAAATTCAAAAAGGGAAGCACAGTTATATAAAACTGTATACAGTATGTATTTCTTTCTTTTCTCATGCAGTAACAAACATATTTATAATTGCTGTATAATTTTTATCCCACATTTCCTAAAAAAAAAAAAAAAAAAAAAAAAGTTTGCACAAGCTTTTTTTTAATTGATGACTTGCTTTTTTTAGCCTTTGCTGAGGTTGACTTTTAGCCATGCAGGAGGTTGAGGAAGACAGCTAGGTAGGACTTGGATTTGCGTGTAATGGTCAAATTAGTGCTATTTTTTTTTAGGGATAGTCTCATCAATCAGTTCAGAGTTTTGCAGAACAAACAAAAAACTCCAACCCTCTACTCACACCCCCACAAAACCACACCAAACCCCACCAACAGTGCGGACTGTAGCCCCACCTGATTACAGAATAGCTAGGCTCCAAAGGCCAGATCTTATTTAATATCTTGCCTAATTATCCTTAGTCATAGACTTCGGTTAGGTTTTTATTTTCACTTGCTCTGCCACTGTTTGTGTATAGAACAGCACATTTTGTAGAGGGTAATACACATGAACTATCCTAACTTTGAGGAAAATACTTTTTTTTTCCATTAAACTTCAGAGTTTTAGGGTTGAAAATATGTAAATATGTGGTTACTATCCTACAAAAATCTGTCTTACTTGTGGTTGAATGAAGTGAAAGAATTTGCATATGTTGCTGGTAATTACAGCTGTGGTTACACTGAAATCAGTCATCAAACTTTACGTTAAACAACAGAATTTGAAGAATTTCTCGAGGTTTGTCCCTTCCCTCTTCCGCATACTCTCATTCTTCCCATACAGACTAAGAAACACTCAGGTTGTTGGCTGGCTGGGTGATAACTAATCATCTTTACTGGTTTTATACTGACCTTTTTATCAGTGTCGATAATTACATCTATCTCAACATGTTTTGTTTTATTTAGAGGTTTCTAATGGAGTGTTTCTGGTGTGGTGCCAGCCAGATACCGTCTCCTTAGCAGTGTGTTTGAGAGGCACTCTGTTCCCCATGGACTTATCCTGTGCTCACATCTTTCAGACTGGCTTCTTCTAAGTGCAGGGTTTGTTAATGTGCTAGTGAATATTTATTCAGCATCTTTTTACATCAGTTTTGCCTGTTGAGTTTAGGAAGACTAATTAGGTAGTACTGATGAGTAAACCAGTCTCATTTTTAAACTCAGAAGGGAAACGCATGTTACAGATGGAGAAGGCTGTAGTTCTTCTACTTTGGTCTGCCACGCCTCACTGCCTGCACCTAATTAATTAGGTACCCTGAACATAGCTTAAAGTTACAGAAATTCATCTTATGGAATTATTCCTAAGAAAAAACTACTTTAACACCTGATTAATTGCAAAAATCTGACCTCAAACACACCAGTAAGTAGTGGCTCATGGCTGAAAGAGGGTGTTTTGAAGTGCCTCTCCCATGTTGCAGGTACTCTAAGACCTCGATCTCTGAAAGTAAATTCAAGTAAATTTTGATGGTGTCTTCATTAGGTGATGTAGCCCAAGAAAATTAATTCGGGCTGAAAGTTGAGCTACCTGTTCATGGTGATGGGGGTCATATTTAACTTCTTACAGAACTTTATTGCTTGAAACTACTCTGATGTGTTTATTAAGGTTAGGAGTCTCAATTCCTTGCTTAATTTCTCTATGGGAAAAGCATGTAGGAATGTACAAAGCCAGTCAGTCTACTCCTATGATCCTGCTCCTGCTGTTCATTTTTAAATGTGGGCAAACAGTCCCTTTGAAACCTGCTCTTTTTCATGGACATCTTTAGCACCTTGATAGCCTGGCAGCTTCCGTGAAGCTGGCTGCACCTTTGTCACAGGTGATGTAAAGTCCATTAAAAATAATTACTTCTCTCTTGATGCTGACTGGGAAACAAAAGGTTTCCTCTGTTTCTGGTCAGCATGCAGATCACAAACATGCTGCTAGACACTGGCAGTTTCTCCTGACATGAAGGGATAGCCACTTCCTACAGCTCATTACATACTCATCACCTCAGTAATGCACCTTCTGCTTGTCACTATAGCAATCCCCTCAAAAATTACCTCAGCAGCCCCTAAAATTCATTTTTACAAAAAACTAATTTCAGGTATAATTAACTTTTGAAACTTGGTCCATATTAGAAATTTACTTAGAACCATGTATTACCCTATTTTCTTTCCTTTGTATAATCCCTAGCTGAGCAAGTACTGTTTGGGTGAGAGGCCATATAGCTGCAGTGTGTCTTCTAAGTGTGGTAAGTAAGATTTTTTGGCAGGTCGTAAAAATAAGCTCAGAGTACCATATAGCTGAGACCTAAATGTCTTGCATAGTTGCTACTACTCATGCAACTGAATTCCCCATGGTAACACTGGTGGTTACCCACTGCTGGCCTAGCCCTCAGGATGGCTGGCAGAGTATTTCCAATACCCATATTTTTAAATTTTGAATCTAATAAACTGAGAAAATATCTGGGTTTGGGCAATTGTTGGAAACTCTCTCTTTGTGGAAGTTTGTGGATATGTGAAGTCTTACGGTTTGTTTACAAGAGTGTGTAGCCATTTCTGAAGAGTTAGTTGCGTTGCAAAGGCTGACTGCAGTATTTGTTCATTTTTAGTTAGGCACTTAACCTAAAATACACTGTGCATAACTCTTGTGTTCTTAAATTTTTAGTTTGTGCATAGAATTTGTTCGCCCAGGTGAGCAATATAGTTGTCAGTACTTTAGGGTCTGCATTAAGTGCTTGAAAGCCACAGTGAATCAGCTTATTAATAAGCAAATATACAAAAAAGGCAAAATCTTCATTTTCATTCACTCCTCACCCATCTGCATTCAGAAACCTGACATTTCACACAACCTTAGCCTCATTCTGGTTGTTGATAAGACAGTGGAGGAAGTAGCTCCACTGTGCTTTCCTGCCGGAGCCTATGGATTTTCCATGTCCCAGGCCATATCCATCAAATGAACTACCTTAATCTGAACAATTTCAGTATTCCAAATAATTCTGATGAGAATGTGTTACCAAGCTGTTGCACAAGTGAAAGAGTTGGCAGCTGGGAATGGGCAGAGGGGCAGCTAAGGTCGGGCTGGGGCCCCCACAGTTGAAGGGAGAAAAGAATTGGCATTAGCTAGCATTTTTGATGTTTTGATTTAAAGTTGCTGCTTGATAAAGTAATATAAAAATGAATAAATTTTTAGTTTAATAAGCTGGAGGATTCTTAAAGACAATGTATGCAGTGCTGTGTTCCCCTGGTGATCAGAGAATTTCTTTAAGCCCCAGCTTTCATGTGGTGGAAAAACAAGTTCAATATCCAACTCTCTTGGTATAAGGAAGATTTGAAAATATAAGTCTTTTAATAAGCCAATTAATAAATTTTTAATGTTACAAGAAGAGTTAGGATAGTATGTGAAAACTGTGTGTGCTGGTAGTACGTCTTTAAACATTAGTGATATTCCAGTTGTGTTTTCTTTTTGGGTAGTCACCTGTATTCACTTACACATTCCCTCTTTGAAATAGTGAGTCAGCCCAACAAACCAGTTGTTCAGAATAATCAGTCACCCCACCCCTTTTAATGCAATGCAAAAATCCATTTCTGTGCTTTATGAAGTTTGTGTAGTACTATGAGTGTAGAAGTGTAGTGTTTCAGAATTAATACAAAAGTTGTGATAATGTGTTCAGCTTAGATGTGTTGATCTGCTCTCACTGGTATTTTAGAAAGATTGTACCCGACTGAACAGAAACAGTTCTGCAATATATTAGAATTCTTCATGATATAGAACAGTGGGTAAAATGGAAAGATTCTGATGTCAATCCCAATGATAGATATTCCTACCCAAAGATAATAGATTTTTCTGAATTATTTACTTTATTTTAGAAATTACATAATTTTTAAGAGACAAGGCATATTTACTGACTTTTAAAATGTCTTGAAGAAACTCTTTGCTGCAGGCAAAGCTTTCAGTCTGATTTTCAGAAAAATGTTTAATCCCCTTGAAGCTGATAGCAGAATGTGAAGTTACATGTCCTCATAGGGTGACAGGAAGTGTAATTGTCTGCAGAACTGTCAGTAGCAGAAAATGCCTACTCCTTCACTTCAGAACAACAGTGCAAAACTTCACTAAAATCTGGATTCCAGCGCAAGTCATTTTTCAGCAGAAGTGTCTCTGCTAAAATAAAATTTTAAAAATCCTCAAAAACATAAAAACCACACAACACAAATCAAAACTTTAAATCTTTTTTTCTACTTAAAAAGAATTTCATTAGTATTTGCTGTATGTTCACAAAATTAAAGTAGCAATAATAAAAGATTTAGAAGTAAGTTGTGACACAAAGGATGGGGATATTTTCATTTAAATAAATTGATACAATAATAAGTTTTAAGTTAGAATGAAATGCAGTAGGAGCTAAAAAGCATTATCAGAAAACAAAAAAAGGCAGAATGCATTCTGAATTGCTTTTGTTGGGCTGTACATTATAATTTTGATTGCCACAAAGATTTTATTTTTAAAGGATTTAGTGCATGCTTCTAATTTTTTTTCCTTTTATGAAGTTCACTTACTGGTTTTGACACTGTTTTTTTGATTTTGGGTTTGTTTGTGTAATTCAGGATAGTTCTTAGAGAACCCAACATCCTTTGATCTGTTAAGAGAAGAAATGAAGGTAAAAAAGTAGAATTCCATAAGGAAGCATAAGAACTCCTCTGTGGACTGTATAGGCTATGTAAGGTGCTACAAGTGAAATGAGTGAAAAGGTAGTGTGACCTGAGTTTAGTTATTGAGTGGGTAGAACTTGACCATAATTGGATGGAGATGAGGAAAAGGTAAGTATTTTTAAGGATAAAGTAATGCTTCTGAAACTTAATGACATCAGTGAAACAAAACATCTAATCTGCTTGTTTCATGCTTTCTAGAAACACAAATGAGATTTAACGATTTAATAGTATCCCTTTGCTTTATCACCTTTCTAAAACCAGCTGTATATACTTTGCCAGGTACCTTAGTAACTGTCCACTGGGCAGAAGTGCATTAATGCTAGTAAAAGCTAGTCTCACCTTGGAGACTAGCTGAAGCTTGCCAAAAGTGTGCAACAACACAAGTGGATAAATGGGCCAGCACATACCAATTTATTCAGTTAAAATTCTCCTGCTCATGCTGCCACGGTAGCATGTAATGACCTGCAATGCTTCTTTATATCCTTCCAAAATTCAGTCACAAAACAAAACTGATTCTTTTGGGGATGGGAGGGAATGAGAATCAGTTCAGAGTCTCTGTCACTTTCCTATTGTGGTGGTTATGGATTTCATTCACTTACGCTTTTTTTTGTTTTCCACCAACAAATTGGTGATGAGCTTGTTCGTGCTGCTTTTTGTGTAAAAAAAAAACAACTGAGGGTAGATCAAGTGCTCAGACTCTGAAGGCATTTTCTTGTTGCTGGAAACTAATCAGTGTTCTCAGAAAATTCTTTCAGAGTAGTTGCTTCTGATTTACCTGAACTATAGTGTTCAATACAACTTTCTCACATTCAGTGCTTACTATCAGATTGATATCTCATTAATAAAATCATACTGAGTGAAATTTGATAATAAAATTTGATAACTGAGCCAGTAATAATTTGGTGCCTTTCCAGTGCTAACAAAGTTGTTCTTCTGTATTTTTTCTGTAAGTTAGAAAACAAACTCCTTTATTTCTGTCATTGTTCAGAATAACTTCCTCTCACTATTCCATTAAGAAGTAATTCATAACAAGAAGTCTGATTACTTCTTGTGTGCATTTATTTTAAAAAGCACCTTCACAAATTGCTACAAGAAAAAAAACTTGTTCAGAGCTTGGTGGCACTTTGTCATCATTTAATAAATTAAAGGACCATTGCTCTCATCCCCTAGAATGAATGAGGGTATCCCTAGATTAGTTTATCTTTTTGATGGCTAACTGTAGGCATTCTTCTGCTGTGAACTAGCCAAATGCCGAAGAACTTTTCCTGCAGCAATCTTTTTCCCAGATGTCTGGCATGGGGATTGCATAACATGCCTGGTGCACAGGTTTTATGAGATGTCCAGCCCCTGGACCAAATAGGCTG
>JAWWEW010000088.1:37631267-37645907 GCA_035583185.1 Anabacerthia variegaticeps
CTGTTTTCTAAATTTAAAGGAGAGGGATTATTTCTTGGCCAACATAGATATCTTAGTTCTCCCCTCAAACTAAGACAGGTATATAACATTTCAGATAGCTTGTATAGCTCTGCGGTGATTATACAGATGTGGGTTTTTTCCCTAGTGTTCTCAGAGTAAAACCAGAAAAGACAGGATACAATTTTCTTGGTTCAGTGAAATTAATGGAGTAATAGGCCAAGTGAAAATTAGAAATTTTCCAAACTCGAAACAACAAATGCTATCTTTCCTATTGTCACAGGTTGCAAAGCAATGGATGAATTGGAAGCATGCATTGCCAGTAGCTAATTTTATAAGTAGATCAATATGAGTATTCTGAACACTCATTGCACAAAATATATTGGGGAAAAATGACGGTTTAGATCATTCTGGTTAGAGACAATACATTTTGGTTAAAAAAAAGTATTGTAAAATCAGAAGTTCTAACAGGATTGGAGGTAAATTATGAGTCTCCTTGGTAAGAAGTTGTTGTTCAGCTTTTGTTTTAAAGCCTTTCTAAATTTTGAACTTTGTCTTAATAACTTAAATTTGACTTATCTGTGGCCAAAATTGTTAGTTTTAACATAATAATATACAGTAGAATTTCTGTTAATAAAGTATTGCCTTACATTGTCTTTAATGATCAGAACTGTCATCCAATTTTCATTAAAGCTTTATAGAAAGTACCACCTCCTTATAATTCATGTATTTATATGTTTGATCCCAAATTGCAGTTCTTGCTGAAAAGGTTTGTGATGTGTGAAGCACACAGGAATGGCTTAAGAATTCTGAGTTTTTAAAGTAATAGGAAAATTGATTCCTTGACTTAAGAAATCATAGTTGCGTGATCTTAAAGGCCTTTTCCAATCTAAATGATTCTATGATTATGTACCTTTGAACTGTGTCTCATTACTTCCTGTCTCTCCTCCTTTCATACATATTGTTTTCTGGGATCTGTCTTTTCTGTGAACTTGACAAATGCGATATTGCTCAATGGCCATTAAAAAAAAATGCCTTTATTTCCCCATCTTCTTGGTTTTGCTTTGTGTTGATCTGTCCACTGGCTTTCACTTTCTTATGGCATGGAAGCATACGGTTTGTCTGCTTTAAGGACCTGCATCACCTAGCCTGGTATGATAACTGAATTGAATCTTTTTTTTCCAGTCTTAATCAGTCACTTTTGAAACATTCCAACAAAAACTTTTACTGTTTTACTTATTTTATGTGGTGCCCTTCTCTTCATTCTGAACAGAAGGAGTTCTCCAGAACTTGTCTGAACGTGCTCCATTGCTGCGGTATGATGTACAGTGGTGTAGCATCGAGGCTTGTGCAAAGACTGCTGTTTGAACTATTGAGACTTCTGCTGCTGTAACTTGATGCCTTCTCATTCTGTGTTCAGCATCCCATTATCTAACAGCTTTTTATCCTGAGTTTAGAGACTTCTACAGCAGTGACTGTTACTTAGGAGCAAAATGTGTCTGTGATTCCCCATTAAGTTTTCCAGGTTTCTGAAATGTAGAATAACAGCTTCATTTACCAGTAGCAAATGTTTGCATGGTGCTAGCAGTACGAAAGCATAACATTTGTAATTTGAGGTGTGAAAATAGAAAGAGTAGATCTGGAGAGGACTCAAGTAATATTTCCAATAGCCACTGCACAAATCTTTCAGTATTTCAAGGTGGTAGTCAGACAAGGAGAGATGAAAGGAAGAAGGGACATCTGACTGGTAGAGTCCCTTATGGAAGCAGCATGGAACATTTTTAAATTGTTCTTAAAAATGCTGTGTCCAAAACATTAGCAACAGGGGATCATTAAAGCAGTCTAGTGACTTAATAGTTTGTAAATACAGTGGCCCCCACTAAAACTGTTTTTGACTTGTTGTGTTCATGGATTTGAGGGCTGAAAGATGATATCTACATAGGAGTGAGTGAAGTGGACTTGTTGGTTTAGAGTGGTAGGATCTCCGTCCTGGAGAAAGATGTTCAAAGTTTGACTGGACACAGCCATGAGTAACCTGATCTCATGACCAAGCTTTTCCTGCTGGGAGCAAGGAAAAACCAGATGACTTCCACAGGTCCATTCTAATATAAATTCTTCTTTGATTCTAGAAAAGCTGTGCTTTGACATGTGAAAGGAGACTTTTTGTTCTTTGTTTGTTTGTTTCTTTGGGGAACATCTTCATAGTCATGTCATAAGGTTTTGCCATAGTCTTTTTAATACCCCGAAGAACCCTACTTTATATGACAGTGGATATCTGCATTAAAGTAGTTACCTTCGTATTACTTAATTTATACTGAAGACCTGTCTTGCAATTTTATCAGAAGTAACACTTGTATGAAGGCAAAACAGGATATAAAGAAAATTAGATTTTCAGTGTCTCAGCCACAGTTACAAATTGAAACTGAAAGAACTTTGTAGGGTTGTTTTCTGCAATGTTTTTGTGCTTCAAGTATTTGGAGAAAGGCATTGTTCTTTTGGTTGATGGAAAATTTTGTTATTCTTAGATTGTCCCAAGTAGAAGGATCAAGGTTGCTTGGTTTGTTAAAAAATATTCCAGTTAAAATCTTATTTATTAAAATTACATTAAACTAATTACATGAAACCCAGGATAGGTATTTTTACTAACCCATTTGTGATACAGATAGGTAGATGTAGTCATCCATGCTTACATTTTGAATCTGAGTGAAAATGCATCTGCAAAACAAGAAGAATATCCAAAGTCTAGGTGAAATTAGTGTCGTGTTCATCTGTGTTATCCGTTAATGAGTGACAAATTGGTAAGATGTTCTAGTTACACTTTTTTTGATGTGGGACAAAAATATCAAATGGGGTGAGGCCACAGAGTTCATAGTACTTTTACTCTCTATGGAAGCAACTATCTGAACAATATATTTCATTTTTTCATCAAAACTATCTTGCTGTTCACATCTGAGCATGCTTCCATGTCTCTTTCAGCATTTTGTGTTCCTTATTCACAGGTTAGTCATATGTAGCTTAGCATGAAGTTTGAAAGAAAACAATTATGACATCAGAGCACTACTATTATTCTGCATTGTGAATAAATGTAATACTTAGTTGGCTCATTTATTCATCAACAACCAGCAGTCCAGAACAACTGAGCATGGGGTAAAGGGGTAATATGAACTCCCATTTAGAACGAAAATCCTCAAATGGTCTTCATAGTTAATTTTTTTTTTATTATGAGAAGTCAAATCTCCAGAGCTGATTGTTTATTTGGAAACTAGAGAAAATAACACCTGTGCCAAAGGTTGTTGCTGTATGTATCATATCTGTCCATACCTGTTCACACTAACGCGTATTTATTTTTGGCTTGCAGATAAAGAACCCATTGGATGTAAAGTATTAGTACTGGGAAAGATTTGCCTAAGGAAGAGTCAGAGTTTTTCTTTCTTTTGTTCAAGTGGGTGGTGCATAATGGAAATGGGAGACTGAATGATTGTGAACCAGTTTACAGAGGGTGCCAGAAATGCTGGTAGTAAACGTTGCTATTGGCAATTGCTGGCAGAGATGACTGCTGTTTTTTCTTCTTTTTTTTCTTTTTTTTTTTTTCCCCTGAATAACCAGTGTCAGAAGTATCTGGAAAAGAGCTTTATTCAATAACAATTTCATTTTAAAATATTTTCACCTATTTTTCTCAAATATATTTAGATTTTAATGAAAAGCTGATTATTTTGGCATTCATATTATATAATGAAAAATAATTTAGGAGCCATTTTTGTGTTTTAAAAATACTTGATAGGACTATGTGGACCAGGATTTTTGACCGCATTATGGAGCATTTTGGTTTTGAACAGATTTCCTGTGCTTTGGCAGCTGTTGAACATGTTGATTTGATGTATTTCAGCTGTCACTTCCTTCATCTGTGCCTCTGCTGGGTACATAAAATTGCCATATATTTGCCGGTGCAGTATTGCAAATTCAAATTGCTTGAGAGGGGAGAGTTCTTCTCCCAGGTAATTTAAAAGTACAGTTCTCATCTACAGAGATGTCTTCCCAGTCTGCTACCAGCAGCTTCCTTTTTCCAGGCTAAACTGCAGAAAGATTCAAGATCGTTGCACAAAATAACAGAATTTTTCCTGAGCTCTTTGTTTGAAGTTGGCTCTCACTGCATTTGAGTTACTCATCAAAATATTTGTATAACCGTTGAAGTTTTTTAGTTTACAGCAGTAAAACTGCAAGATCATATTGGTGGCAAAAATGTGAAGCACTCTCAGTTTTGATACTGTATTTACATTTTTTACATAGTGGAGGACTCTGCACTTACTTCCCACAGCCTGAATTCCTCTATTATTTCCCAATTTTTACATAGCAGCTGTATCAAATTTTTAGCCAAGAAATACATTGTAGGTTTTTCTGTGCAGCCAGACATTACTTCCAATAAAGTAATTGCTGGGACTCTTACTTGGATAATGGAGGCATTCCTAGTTAATACAGACTTTCACACAAAAAACATTTACACAAGATTTTGTCAATTAAAATAATAGAGTCCAATATTGTGACATTAAACAACTTCTGAAATGTTAACCTCAGCTTTTTTTTCTGAAGTTTTCTTGTGTCAGTACCTCCTTTTCTACAGTTATCATCTCAGAATGCCCTCTCACTCAAATAAGCATTTTTACCAGCATACACAAATTAAACATGCCATACAAGTTTTTCACTGAAAATGCATCTTGTTTACCTCCTCGTCACCATCTTTATCACAGCATTTCAACAAATGTAGTCCTGCAGAATTTGTAAAATCCTAGTTTTGTTAACAGACACTATCTAAATTGCTAACAATTTTTTAAGACAAAAGTAATTACTACATTTTTCATTCTGTATGTAAGTTACAGTACATCCACTAGATGCCACTCTGGACAATCCAAAAGACAGTAACAGGTGAAACTCCACTCTTGCTTCTCTGTTGTTTCAGATTAATAATGGTCTTTTCTGTCAAAGCCCTGTTTGTTAGCTGGGAAATGCTGCTTTCCCTTCACTGAGTACCAGCTGATACATCTCTAAAATGCTATTTTCGTAGTCTTCAGGTGTTTTTCATGATTTGACACTTTAGAGTCAAGTGCTTATAAATTATGTCAATTCTGCCATTTCTCTAATTGCAGGAGTAATTGCATAATTTTCCAGAGCAACAGATAACAAAGAGAATTTCAATACATAAGTCTAAACTAGAAATCCATAATTTTAACATCAAAACTGAAAGTGTAGGTATTAAAAAAAAAAATTGGAAGGAAGTATGCTCCTTTTAAATGCATTAAAATTAAGGAGGAGTTTGCATTTGGATAAAAATGTGTGAAAACATGATTTCTATACCTAGTTTTATTTGTGTTAATGATTAATGGTCATAGAAAAACATATTAACATAAAATCTTTTCTATAATATTTTTGTTTCGTAAAACTTGTGTCTAGTCATAAAGTTGGACAGTTCTGTGACTTGTCAGTAAGTACAGTGTTTTTTCTTCATCTTTGTTAAAAAATTTAAAGATTATGTGATCTGTTTGTAGTTGCCAAATCTCTATTCACTTTTGGAGTTTGTCTGCTGTATATCTTATTCTGTTTTGTAAGCTATTTTTACATTGGACTGGCAGCCATACCTGGTTGTGTGGAAGATGTGAGAATTTTATGCTGGCATCTGTAGATCATGATGAGAAAAATAGAGGAGTGGCTGGTAATATCAATATGTTTTTGTGCAATTTGGGACTGACTGCAGACAAAAGCAGAGCAGGGAAGTTGCCCAGGTCAGCAGATTCTGAGGGACAGTGAAGAGAGTAATACTGCTGCTAATTTTCCATGTGCAAAGCCAGGAAGGCTATGATGAGCTCTTGCTGCTGTTGGTCAGGGTTTGTTGTTGAAGGTTGGCTTCATTGCTGAGAATGGCTGTCAGCTATTGAGAAACCCTTGAGCCAGCCCCAGCTGCACGTTTCTGTAGAGTAGTTATTCATAAGTTTCTATCTGCAGCTTTTTCCGCTGAGGCTGAAATGGGATTTTTCTGGAGGCAATTTGGTGAGGTAAAATGTGATCAAGTACTTGGACAAACTATCAGATATTGCCTGCTCCCCACTCTTGCTGCTCTTTCTTTTGAAGAGCCACAGTTGCTTGGTTTGGCAAAGCTTCCTTCACATTGCATCTGACAGAAGGTCATATCCCCAGTGGTGAATTCTTCCTACGCTCCTTGTAATCCTATCCCTACTTCCAGTAAAATTACTGTAACATGAAACTGTTTTTACATAAGAAAAGTACATCCTGTTAATGACAAGTGTTTTTCTGAACAGTAGTTCAACCATATCATCTTGTCAAACTTTAATTAAACTGATTTAAAATATATTGGCAGTAATGCTACTTATATATGTAATAAAGGAAAATAGTGAGCATGCAAAGGAGTGAGGTATCATTAGTAACAGAAAACCAATTTAAGAGAAACTTTAGAGGATAATAAGCAGTATCGTTGGAGGAATTAATTCGGGAACAAAAATTGTTTTATCTGCCGTGACATCTGTAACAGCTTAATTGCTCTAAGAAATTGAATAAATAGAGACATGAAGGACTGCAGAAAGTTAAGCAGAGATTGATTAGGCAAAAAATTAATTGCTTCATAATTTTTGCTTAATCCATGATTCATAGTAAAATTAAACAACTAAACCATCTTAGAATGTTCAATCTGTTATGGTAAACTGGGGACCTGTATTGCTTCATCTGCTCAGGCAGATAAAATCTACTTGAAAATCTCTAGGCCATCTTTTAACTCCTGCAAAACATCTACAGAGTACACATAGGAATGAAAGAATATCAAAATGTCAGTTCACGACACCATCCTTAACACAATTTCCTGCAGTTTCCCTTTGAAATAATTTGCAGAGGGTTTATAAATGCAATTTCGTGGTCACATAATCTGTTGGGAAAAGCATGAAGAGTCCAGATCCCATGCCCTGTGAAGACAGGGTGAGAGACCTGAGCTTGTTTAGTCTAGTGATCAAGACAGTAATACTTGCCAATAAGTATTTGCAGAGTTGCAGGTGTGCCATGGAGCTGAACTTTTTGAGGTGAATGATATAACTAGATTGTGGCTTGAGAAGTTCAGACTGTATGCTAGAAAATAGTTTTCCCTGGCTGTTAGTTTAGCAATGGGACTGGGAAATCACTGGGTTACTGAAATCTGTCTGTACAGGCTTTCAAGCCTTCCCAAGACAAAACCATGGTTTGATATGTTCCCATGTTATCATTAGTCCTACTGAAGTGAAAGACTAAACTAGATGAACTTCAGGGGTGCCTTCCAGCCAGAATGTCAGAGTTGCTGATGTTTCTGTGGAAGATGCGTGACAGTCACTGTGAGCATTTGCAGATGTTTACATTTGAACAAATTATAGGAAGGGTTGTTACTCATTCATGTTGTATGGTGCTTAATTATATCAGCAGGGCAGCAGCATCCCTGCTAATGTGTAAGTACATAATCATGCCCTCTTATGTTCTCTTGGGTTATAACAGTAACTGCTGTCATCTAATTGTACTGTTTTTACCTCTAATAGACCTAGCCTTTACTTGGAAGTCATCCAGGTATCCAGGCCCTGAATGTGCATTGGATAATAGTATTGTTATATGAAGAGTCTGATTTTGGAGCTAAACTCTAAGTTACTGTTTCTGATTTTAGAGTGAGTAGTTTCTGGTGACATAAAGGCAACATTCTTCTCCAAGTAATGGTGACCCAATATCTTAGTGCAGAGAATTTAGAAGCTTAGCCCTTGGGATGAACTATTAAAAATGAAAGAGCATATAGTGATATTGATACTAATCTGACCTTTTAAGTTTCTTAACTACTATCTTATTATATACATCTTTTGTGAAAGCATATTTGTTTGTGGAGCACTGCAGTGTGACATACAGTCAGCGAAAATAACCAGTGTCAGCCTAATTCTTTTTTCCATACTTCTGTTGCAAAGGCAGAACATAGCGTTGTGTGGGCTTTTCCTTGAGAAGGATCACAAAAATTGATAGACCTGTCAATTATGGATCTTAATGAGAGTGACCTTTTTCTTAACTGATGTAAACAGATTGTCATCCTTTGCCAACTCCTTAGAAAATGTGTCTCCAGCCTTCCCAATGTCTTAATCCCTGCTGTTTGCTTCATTCCACAGATGAAGGTGAGGTAAAGGCCACTCTGTAGTGATGTACACTTTGAAATAATCCCTATACTCAGATAATTACTGTTTGTTTCTGCTACCATTTGGTGTGCAAGAGACTTCACTGTCTTATTACCGAAAAACAGTGAAAAAAGTAAATTCTCTAAGACTATAATTTCAGTACCATAAAGCAGGTATTCTTTATTTGAAGCCAGCTGCAGGGGGAGGATACTTCCAAGCATATTGTGCATACTGAGTATAGAAAACCTCCCGTTTATGTACCACTTTTTGCATACAAACTCATTGGTTTTCCCAGAATCATTTCCTCAAAATCATGAACATATGTTCCCTCCTCTTTGAGCATGCGTTCTTCTGTCTTGGGGATCCTCATGGTGGGCATAGACCCCAAAGTTACACCTGACTGCTTGATGAACTGGTGTTACTTCCCAAATATGGAGCTAAATTAGCACACCTAGGCTAGGTTACTCTCTCATTTCTCTCCTTGGTTAATGTTTAACATAATCCTATAAAATAAGCATTGTGTGGTTCCATAAGCTAGTGATTTTTAAGAATAAGTATTGTATTTTCCTCTCCAGCTAAGCAAATAGCTCGTCATCTGGCAACAGTTTTACTTTTCCAATGTCCTCATCTCTTACAACTGTATAAGGCATGATCCTTACACCGTAAGAAATAATTCTACTTCAGCAGCTTCTGGCAATGTAATATGCATTTTTTTATCAGGTCCACAGTTCTTTGACTTCCAGTTAATTTTGTTTTGAAGTGGATAACTTAATACAAAAATAACAAGGCCAACAGGCTACTGCTGCTGAGTCTCTAAAGTCTGTTCTTCCAGAACCAAGAACAGATTCAGATTTAGCCTAGGTCTTCCTGGAATTGTAGTTAACTGGATGACAGTTGGAAGCAAATGGCTTCTGGAGGAAAGTAGTTTCTGTGTGAAGTGAAACTTTGACTGTACTAAAGAATACAGTGGAGTGAATGAGGGTAGGATAATCTGGTAGTATTTTATTGACTATAGTTACTGACATCCTGAACTGTGTATCTTTTCTGAAGTAACTGAGAATTTCCTTCTGTTGTGTTAGACTGCATATATCAAGCACTCCTGTATTTTTTCCAAGTCTGTAGTTATTTTCTTTGATGTAACATTATTTTTTCTGCAGCAGCAGTTTCACACTTTCTTCTAAGTAGTATCCTTCTTTTTTTCTATCACAGATGGCTGTTGAATTAATTGAACAGTTTTTGAAACAATGAAAACCTGGTTTTTCTCTGATCTGTTGTTTGAGTGAAATCTTTAGTACATGTCTTGTCAAGCAGAAGTTTAAATCAGATACATCAAATCAAGTCTGAAAGGACTTGGTAAGATTGGTAATAGGAAAAAAGTGACTGTGTAATTCATATTATACAGAATTAAGAATTAATATATGAGACATACTCATCTTACAGTCAGAGTATTTTTGTCTTGATTGTGTATGTTTCCTGGTATTTTTGTGGTAGATAGCAAGTACGGAGTTCCATTTTTTAGCTGATTGGGTGCCAGAAATTGCTTTAGCCATAATGTCAGTGTAGCTTCAGTCTGCTTGCATTTTCTGCTTTATCTTGTTTGGCATCCCTTTCAAACAGAAAATGAAAATGTGCTCTGGGGCTAATAACAGTGTTTTCAAAACACAGTTTTCTTGAGCTTTCCTGGAGGAGCGGTCATAAGTTTATCCAAACAGATTTATTTATTTTGCCTTTGCAATTCTGTGTTATGTATATGGAAAAAAACAGCATTGTAGATGGAAATACTGCAGTCCATTTGAAGAGCTTTTGTGAAAAGCAGAAACATTTAGTCATTTGTTTGTATTTTCCTTGTACTTTTTTTACTGAGAAGTTACCAATAGCTTATAAATTTACTGTGAAAGAACACTTCTAATTGAGTCACTGTGCTGTTCCATCTTCTGAGTGTCACATTAGAAGACAGCAAAAATTAAGGAGTTTAGTAAATATTTATAATTTAAACAGTAAGTTTGTAAGTTTGCATTACCTTCTCTTTTTCATCAAGTTGTAAAAGTGAAAACTGTACTGGGTAATTCCCACTACCTTTCTGTGAGGTCTTGTTCATAGAAGAAGTCTATACAGAATGTTGAGAGGAAAATATATTGGGATTGACAGTTAGTCTAAGGACTTAGATTTTGTGCTCAGCTTTGTTGACATTTGAGTTTTTCTTCCTTCAGAGTGAAATCCTGTCACCATTGAAATGAAGACAAGTCAGGAGATCTGACTGCATGAAAGCAAATGTTTTATTCTTTGCATTAGTTCTCAATATGTAAATTCAGCTATTTATTTTCACTCACCACAGCAACATGCAATAAGGCTTAATAAATTACATGAATATTCTGGGGTCATGTAAGAGACCAAATCACCAACTTTTATGATAAAATTGAATTGGTTTCAGGTTTGCTTTTTGTTTTGTTTTGTTATTTTAAGATTGTTTGGGTTTTTAAGTTTATGTTTATCTTGGCCTCTCTAAAAGGCAAAGTAATGGATGTAAAGATACACTTACAGCAAAACTGTCTGAGTTACCTGAGCTTGTATGGCTCAGCAACAGTAGAATCTGCAGGATTCACCTTCTTGCCATTCTCTGGAGCCCCATTTGGTGGTCAAAGAGGCTTTTTCAGGGGGCTGCAGCTTTAAATAATAATATAATAGTAAAAAGAGAAAGTTAGTTCCTGTGTTTTGAACCATATTTTTTATGACTCTCTATTAACCATGTCATGTCAGCCTAGCAGTTCTTCAGAACTAACCAAATTGTAACATTATTTTACAATGACAGAAGAATGTTAAAAATAGAAGTGCAGGCTTCACTGACATTTCAGCTGTAATGAAAAGTGGTTTCAGGAGCAGTTAAAGAATAAAAGGCTAATCGAATGATGTTAGAAACAAATTTATGAAATTACAGTTTTTTCAAATTTTGTGTCATGGGCTTTGGGTATTGACAAAATGTTCTCAGGTTCCAAATTTGCTTACAATTATTTTAAGGCTGATCTCTAAGAATTACTTAACTCTACACTCAAAATACTCAAAGTCACGTAAAATAAATATTGTATTCAACCTTGAATTGGTTATTATGTCTTGTGATGCTGAACTTGTCCCTACCATTAATCACCTGCATTTCAATAGCCACCAGCACATTGGCTAATCATAACTGTGCATCCTCAGACTCTACAAATGTACCTGTTGCAACTTTCGTGTTCATGACTAGTCTTTTAAAGAATACTCTTCAGCAGTTGAATTTGCAGAAGAAAAATGCCTGCATATTTATTTAGCTGCTCGCTTATTACTTTAATTAAATTATGTGATCCTTCTGTATTGGTAGGAAAGTGCAAAACATGAAATGGATCCTTCTACCAAATAGATTGAAATGCATGAAGTTAATAAAAAAATTATATAAATTCATGACCACCAAAATTTTGTTCTTTTTTTCTTCATTCCAGAATCGAATGGAAGAAAGCAAAGCACTCTTTAGGACAATTATCACATATCCATGGTTCCAGAATTCTTCAGTTATTCTGTTCTTAAATAAAAAAGATCTATTAGAGGAGAAAATTATGTACTCCCATCTAGTTGATTACTTTCCAGAATATGATGGTAAGTATGATGACATCAGAGCTCATGCTCTGTTTACACGGCAGCAGTGGCAAATATAGTAGCCCTCTCCGAATACTAGATAGATAGATTCGTTGATACATTTTCCTTCTTAAAGGAAATTAATTAGAAAAAAAAGTTAAATATGATTGAACTGTTGTGGATCTTTAGACTGCTAGGATTTCACTTTATAGTGTAATTAGTTGTGGGTAGAACAGCAGAACCATTAGTGGGAAATTGTTGACTTTTAGACTAGTGCTGTCATACTAGTGAACCACATTCTATCCTTTCTTGTAAGTTGGGGAGTGGGTTTAAATTGAAGGATAAATGTTAAAAATAAATGCATTCCTCACTTGTACACGTAATCATCCATACTTTTTTTTTTGAGGTTTGTTTTTATATAAGGTTGAATACCTAAGGGAAGTGTCATAAGCTCTCTGTAACACTGAGAAAAATAAGTGACACCCCTTACACCCTTTCATTGTTCTTTTTATTTTAATTTTATGTTAATTCTGTGAAGTCTACTGTGTTTGTCCATTATAAAAACTGTGTGTTGTATAAATGTTTTTACTAAACCTGTGCTTTCAGAAAGTTCTCCTGAGGGGAAAGGCCAAGTATTTTGAGGTAACTGAGTGAAGGAGGCCTTGGTAACAGAGAAAAATTGAACTCATGTAATATAAGTAGTTTAAAGAACTAAATGTTCCTATTTTTCAAAAATGAAAATTGATTTCATCCCATCAGGAAGTGAATAGCTGATTGGGAAGCTGAGAAAAAAATTAAAACTCTCATGTACAAATATGGAAAGTAATAATAGGAAAAATGTACATTTTGTTTTCTGTCAAAAGGGAAGGAAACAACAGCCTACAGGATCAGGCAATTATGAGTCAGTATAAATTTAGTTTCATAATACTATACAGATGAGAACTCGTAGTTGAATAGAAATGTGCTTGTTCTTTGGAATTTACTTCGTGAGACAAGTTCCTTAGATGACATCCCGAAGGTGAGAAGACCCACAGTCTCCTCAGCAGTTATCATCACTCAGATGTTGACAGAGCAAACCTGTGTAAAATGCTGGTCCTGAAAAAAAGAAAACCCAATAGACAGAGCTCAGCAACTCAGCTCCTGTTCTTTTCCATTAGTGAGGGGGAAACATAACACATAAACAGCTGGCTGCTGCTATTTATATTGCCAGGTAACAACAGGACTAATGAAGAGAATTGCAGGAGGTAACAGCATAGGAAATGGTCTTCTATAGAAACCCATGTTCCAGAAACAGGAGAGCAAGGGAACAACAGCTTCTGGAGGGAGCACTGGAATAATGGAATAGAATTCAGCAGCATGTGGCTTGTGTTCTTGCTTCTACATTGCTCTTTTAGCTGTGAACATGAATGAATCCTCGCTGTTCCAGGCTGGAAGTCATTACTTTACCTTTTGTGTTCTTTTAAGCTGAAAATATGGTTTGCTTAGATTGACTGTATCCTTCTGAGAGTTAACACCTTAATTTAGATCTGATAGGATCATTTACATAGACAATTTAGAAAACAAGTGATCAGTTAGAATGTGAGCCTTTTGCAATCAATAGCTTCAGCTGAAGAGTGCTTATATTTTATTATCCCTTAAAGTAAATGGAGGTCTATTGGTGACAGTGTCAGACTAGGTCAAGATATGCTTCCCATTAAAATTCACATAAAACTAGTAAATATTGCAGTGTTAAACTGAAGTATAATTTAAATACAGCAGGTTTAGAATATTCACCAATTCTATTAGAATTTTTAAAGATTTAATAGAGATAATTTTTTTTTTGTTTTATTCTGTGCCTTTATAAATCAGCAGTTTTAAACAGCTGATTTCTCTTAGTGAAGAATGAGGATAGTCAGCAGGAAAAGAGCAGCTCTGACTTGGTGAACTTCTGAAATTTCCTTCTGTATTTTTAGTTGTTCCTACCACAAAGAAAGTAGCCAGTACATGATATTACTGATTAGTAAAAGGTTCCCCATCTTCTCTTGCATGAAGACCACAGACTGAGCATTTCGTGTTTTCTGTTAAAGAAGTTGAAATAAGAAAACTGAATTTCTTTTCTCAGGACCACAGCGGGATGCACAGGCGGCACGAGAGTTCATCTTGAAGATGTTCGTAGACCTGAATCCAGACAGTGACAAAATTATCTACTCTCACTTCACATGCGCTACAGACACAGAGAACATCCGCTTCGTCTTCGCTGCTGTCAAGGACACAATCCTACAGTTAAACCTGAAGGAGTACAACCTGGTCTAACTGTGCCTGAGGGGTCCTCCAAAACCAACTTTCCGTGATTGAAGATACACAAGAGGGACTGTATTATAATCTGTGAAAACAATTTGCATAATACTAATTTATTGCTGGCCTGGACTCTGTGAATATCCACAGAGTTTGTAGTTAATATTATGATTTTATTTAAACTATATGGAGGAAAACCAAAAGATGCTGAAGTACATTCACAGCACATTTCCTCATTTTTTAGGCAAAACCTTGTGACTAGATGTGTTTCAAATTCTCAGTCATACATTTACAAAGGATAGCAGTTTTTTGCTATTGAAGTAAAATCAAGCTAGTTTCCTCTTTTCCTAACCCTTTCTCTCCCCCTCCTTTCTTTCCTCCCTTATCTTTTACAAGGTACAATGGCCTTTTTTCCCCCAGTTGCATTCCTGGGTGAAATATTTCCTCTTGGGTGATTTGGTCAGGAAAATACCATCAATCACAATTTAAGTCATCAGTCATTGTAATTTTACAGTATATACTTTCTCTGAAGGATCAAAAAGTATTGATACTGTGATTTTTAAATTCTTTACATGAGTGTCTTCATTCTGCCTTC
>JAWWEW010000088.1:37681371-37697601 GCA_035583185.1 Anabacerthia variegaticeps
TATTGTTCTGGGTGTGGTTGGGACAGTGTTAATTTTCTTCACAATAGGTAGTATAGATCTGTGTTTTGGATTTGGACTGAGCACAGGGTTGACAATATAGACATGTTTTTGCTATTGCTGAGCCGTGCTTGCATGGTGTCAATGCCTACTCTGGCAGTGAGCAGTCTGGGGGTACATGGGAGACTGTGAGAGGACACAGCTGGGAAAGCTGACTCCAACCAACTGGAGCATATGGAGTTGGGGGAATAAGGAAGAAAGGGAGGGATGTTTGGAGTGATGGCATTTATCTTCCCAAGTCACAGCTACACATGATGGAGTCCTCCTTTCCTGTGGGTAGCTGAACACCTGCCTGCCCACAGGAAGCGGTGAACTAATTGCTTGTTTTGCTTTGCTTGTGTGTGTGACTTTTGCTTTCACCATTTTCCTTATTTCAGCCCACAAGTCTCCTCACTTTTGCTCTTTCAATTCTCTCCCTTTCTTTCAAAACCCTCTGGTGAGTGAGTGAGTGAGCAGATGATGGGACTTACTTGTCATCTGGGGTTAAACCATGACAGGTATAAATTTAGGTGTCCTTTAAAAATGCATTTTTTCTTTTTTTTGTGTTTAAAATCTGAGAATTTGCTAACCCATGAAGCATACATTATGCAGAACATCACCTGTCAATACATGTTTAAGGTGTTGCTGGCACAGAATTTCTATGCCAAATTATGAGTTGTTTTTACAAAAATAAATTGCAATTGCAATTGTGGTTTGGTACCACAATTGTTCAGTTTTGTTAGCACATCAGGTGCAAAACCATAACTCTTATAATCAGCTTGATGTGATTTAATTTTTTTTTTCCTGAAACTGAGCAAAGGGTCATAATTAGAAGTAATATATAATTAAACTGGAAAAATGATTTCACTGAGCTAAAGTCTTGACATAGATGATTACTGGTTTGTTTGTTTGTTTTTTTTTTAAAAAAAAGAAAACAGATACATAATGCTTTTTTGGAAGTCAGGACATTCATAAATCCAAGAAGATGACTTAGAAAATGGAAGATAGATAGTCTAAGTTGCTAGAAAAAGATTACTTTATATACGGTTTTGCAATATATCACAAAGATGCCAGCAGAATATATGTGGTGTATGTATGTATCACTATATTTTTGAATATGTATTTTCCCATTTCAGTATGTAAAACAAGAAAAGCAGATGAAATGTGATAGCCTGGCTACTAGATATTGACAGTTTAATGAGTGAAAATAAATTTTTCCAAAACTAAACAAATTTACATTCTCTAAGAATTGACCTCTTCATTTTTAAATTTTGCACATGCACACCATGCCTTAGAAAACTAGCTCTATATTAAAAAAAACAGTCAGTAAAAAACTGTAGAAGTAGGTGGAAACATAGGGGATTATCTACTGGCCATGCTTGCCGGCAAGCCTATTTGCTGCAGTTATTCACAGGCTGTAGCAGTTACTTCATTAACTAAAATATTCGAACTAAATTACATCTGTCCCATATGGCTTAGCAAGGGTAGAGGGAGCCTATGCAGGAGGACAACATTAGCAACAGCATAGATTTGCTAAGGGTAACTTTAATATGACTTTCAGAATTCTGATACACCATGTCTCGGAGCTGAGAAATACCACAGTTTTCATATCTATGCTCGACTCTGTAGCAATGAGTCTCAGAAGATGGAAAAAGCTCACCATAACGCTTTGAAAGCAGGCCTTTTATTTGGTTGTAAAATGGAGTCTATGTTACCTTCTTGTTCCCAAAATCCCCTGGGAAAACCCTCATTAGGATGCAAGGCTGTACCTGGGTAGGTTTATGTGAAAAGCCCCCTCATTTGTTTTTTGTTAACCTCTTCCCTATTTCCTGTTAACCCTTGGTTTTGATTGGTTGTTACTCACTTCCTCTGTGACCCCATATAAACCCGGACCTTGGGAATAAACTCTCTCTCTGCTTCCTGTCCTGCTGCCTGCGTGTGTCTCCTTCCTTGGGACATCTCTGGGACCACGTGGCAGGGGGGAGGGGAAGGGGGAGCATTTCCAACTCAGCTGCCGCACGACTCTTACTGTAATGTTTGGGTTTAAACAGCTGCATTTAATATTCTTTCTTTAGACCAGCATCTAACTGCTTTCTCTGTTTTTCTGCACTGCTGTCACACTGATACATAAAATACCCTCCTCTCCAAGTTTTGGTTTATGACTATGGATGGTGTAGCTAATTCTTCACTAATTATTTAAAAAAATTTATTTATAAAATTGCTTATGAGTGCTGTCCAACCTCAAAAAAATACTGTATTAATGAGAAAGGACCAGAGCTAATGAAGGTCAATCATTGCTTTGTCAGATTCCAAAAAAAATCAGGCATTTCAAAATAATGTTCTACAGTTTCTTGTGGAAATTAGAAAATATTTAAATAGCACAACTTTAAATGTTATTAAGTGATTTACTTTCAAATTAAGATTGATGATCAAGCTTACATGTCAAAGCACAATCTTTCTCTCTCCCTCTCTCCTTCTCTTTCTTTCTTTTCTTTCTCTTCCCTAACCTTCCCAAGCCTTCCCTTCCCAAACCTTCCCAAACCTTTCCAAACCTTCCCTTCCTGTGCAAGGTTAGGCATAGCTCCTTTGTCTGTACCAAAGAAGGATATTGGGGAAAGGAGTTTATGATAACATAAAACTAGATGGTCTATCTCCACTTTGTTTTATTGATAGTTTCTCTTTCTTCTACATAAAAATGAAGTAGAACTTTTGATGCAAATAATGATGGATTTCAGGCTGCTAAGAAGTATTATATAAAAGAGTAAAAAAATTGGGTAAATGAACAATTAAAAAGTTGTATAGAAGTGTCAAATGAAGTCATGATGGAAACACTTCTTGAATTTTTTCTGTAAGTTGAGTTAGAAAAACTCTTAAGTTTGTTTTGGATACAAAGGCTGCCTGCTTTTCCCTGCAGGCTGGGTGTTTTCTTTAGTTCATGTTTCATCTATAATGTGTGGTCACCACATCACTTCATCAGTCATTTGTGTTGCTGAAAATCTGTGTTGCTACTACAACTTGAATTTCATTTTGGATGTATTATGAATTTCTAGTTAGAAGTCTGAAGAAATCTTATAAATTTTGAAAATTAATTTCAGAAAATCATACAAAGCCCAGACTTACCTGGTCTTAGAAGAGATTCTTGACATCACATAATCAAAATGGGAAATCTTTTCTCACTTTGTAAAAGTCAAAGGCATTCTCTGCTTTTTTATTATTCCGTTGCAATCCAAATATTATTTTTCCATTCTCTTTCTCATCACCGTGTGATCAAACCATTGCCTGGAAAGAAAAGGTTAGATTTATCAATCAAAGTTTGCTAGCAGCCCTCAAAATAATTGAACCCTCAGGAGAAACAAGCCCTGCAATTTTTGGTGTTGTTGTTATTGTTTCAATATCTCCTTAAAAAGCTATTTCAATATGTTTGGTTCTGTGGCAGAAGATTTTATGAAGTGTTTAGTGTTTTCACTGTAGCAGAGAGCAAAGCTGAGATATATCTATATATATGGATATAGATAGGTATTTTCTAGTTTAGTGTCAACAAAAGTTTTTCACAGAATTTCAGATCTCTTAGTATACAAATAAAGACATTTCAGACATGGTCAAATTAATCTTTGGTTGCATGTTTTAATGGGATTCTGTCCAAAATCTAATTATTATATTTAAGAAAGAACAGAAAGTAGCTCTGAGAACAAAGTGGTCATCTGTGATTTCTAGTCATGCAGTCTTGTGCTAGAGCATGTGCAGTGGGTGCTGGAGTAATGGTTGTGGTTTACCAAACATGCTACATGACCACATCTTCTAACATAGATATTTGAAAATAAGAATCTGTTGCAATAAGCAAAAAGTCACAAGATGTATAGTGATTGATCCTTCATAGCTATGTGAATGAGGATACTGCTTACTGGACAGAACAATTCCTTGAGATTATTAGGTCATGGTGGACCCCTTTTAGTGAATTTTCTTAAAACTGAAGAAAGCACAGGTATCTATAACTAATGTAATCTTATACACAAAAAAACCTCTGGATCTGAAACCTGAGAATAATTCTGAAACTTGTTAATACATCAACAACTGAATAGCACACTGTGAAAACACAGAACACACCAAGTATAAGTAGTTAGGTGTGCAAGCTGCAAAGTTGCACCCTGGCTGGTGGGAAATGGCTGGAGTCCCAGGCACTGAGATGGAAAGGGACACTGACATTCTTCCTACCAAAGGACAGCAGTCGTGCAGTGCTGGGTGGCTGAGGGTGGTCAATCACTCAGAGACTTTGCAGGATTCAATGAGCAGTGAGAAGACTCCAAAGTAAATATAACCATTGGACCAAGAGGCATACACAGAGTGTGAAGGCTGCAGGAAGAACAGGTACACAGATTGCAACAGTATAAAACCCCAAGGATTCCTTTATTTGGGGTCCCTCCCTGGGGCATACAGCTTGAGCTGTTGTTATGTCCCTTCACAACAGCTAACAACTTAAAGAAACCAGAGGTCTGAGACTCTGCTGTGGGAAACCCAGGGTTAAGCTGTTAACAGAACCTTGTCTGACATAGTGAACGTGTTGTGTGCAGGGCACCCATCAGTGCCCTGGAGCCACCTGCTGTGAATGGGCTTTGGGCCCAGCAGTTAAAGACGTCTCAGGTTGTGTGAATTTGACTCCCAGAGTGGCATCTGAAAGGTCCTACAGGAAAATTTCCTTAACATATTTCTAAGAGGAGAAGAGATTGTATGCTGGACTCTGTATGCTGGAGTTCTCAATATAGAAAAGATATAGACCTGTACAGTGAATCCAGAGAAGGGCTACAAAAATGATGGCAGGGCTGGAATACATCTGCTGTAAAGAAAGGCTGAGAGAATTGGTGTTGTTCAGCCTGCAGAAGAGAAGGCTTCAGAGTGACCTTTTGTGGCCTTTCAACTTAGGGGGCTTATAAGAAAGACGGAGACAGATTTTTTTTACCAGCATCTTTAGTGATAGAACAAGGGGCATTGTTTTTACACTGAAAGTTTTTGTTTGACCGCAGTGACTTTGGATAGTAGCTTTATGCAAACTTAGAGGACAGAGATGTTTTGGTAGTCCACTCTAATGAGAAAAAACACTTATTTCTCAGAATATAACTGTGAAAAACCGGCTTCTATTTAAACACATTCAGCAGATAACAGGCATAATCTACTTGCTTGAAAACTTCAGATGTACATTTGGGGGATGCAACTTGTAGCCATGGGTTTTGAGTTCACCAGTTCCTGTTTAAAAACAAAAAAAACAAAAAAAACCCCAAAGCTAAACTAGATTTGGATCCTTGTAAGGAATTATTATTTTTGGTTTGCAAAATTTCTCATGTGAAATTGAACATGAAGATTAAGAGAGAACAGCTCAAATTATACCTTAAATTTCTGAGAAATTGGAATTTCTCAGTGTCAGCTCTCGCTGTGGTTCTTGTGAACCACTTACTCCTAAAAGTAATGATCTTATGGCTTAAATGTTTTAATTCAAAGTTTGCCTGGCATTGTCTTTTTCGTACAAGGACCATTCATTCACATCTTGCATGTTTTCCAATTGGAATAATTTCTCATGAGGTCATATGTCAGCTTTTCCCCCCCTCAGTGTCACACTTTCCTTGGTAGTGTCAGGGAAGCTTAAATTCGATACATAATTTGGCTCCAGTCAGATGCAGCTTCAAGGTAACATCCAGCTTGTCTCTGCAACAAGTCAGCAGCATCCTGTCTTAGATCAAGGGGAGAACTAAGATATCTATGTTGGCCAAGAAATAATTCCTCTTCTTTAGATATAGAAACAGAATTTTAATTAGGAAAAAAAAAAAAATATGAAAAGGGTAACAGTTCTTAACCACAATACATATATATATCTATCTATCTCCAGAAAGAATCAAGCAACAACAGTTTGTAATAGACCCCTCCAACCCCCAAAGAGCAAGCCACACAGTTAGAAGGGGGGGAATGCAATTATACCTACGGACAGCAGGTGGCAGTGTCATGCCCGGCCGGCTGGGCTCTCTCTCAGGGGAATGGCAGGCACAGTCCCCAGGTCAGCTCCCGTGGGAAGTCGGAAGGAAAGCAGCAGCAATCCCGTCTCCGCAGGGGCAGGAAGCAGGCGCGTGCTCTCTCTCCTCTTTTCCTCACAGCAGCTTCTGCGGTGCCCACAATAGCTCACAGATGGAAACGGTCGAGTTAGGGAGAGGAAAAACACAGTCCAGGCTACCCAGTGACGCCAGGACCAGCGTGGGTGTCCTCTGTCCTCTCTCACACCGCCGAGAGCTGAGCTCCTGACCTGCTGAGCTCCAGACCTGCGCAGAAAGCGCACAAACCCTGACCCCTTCCCCCACCCGAGCCAGTCTTCCCTCCCCCTCCCAGACTGGGGAAAGATCCGAACAAAAGGCTCTGGTTAAAGTAATTAACATCAGTATATGCACATTCACTGGGCCCTTTGTTAACCATCTTTACCGACACTAAAGCATTGACTCCAAGCTTTTTGGAAGGAATTCCAACAGAGTATTGAAACTATAACAATAGTAGACAAAAATAGGTTTTTCTAACATTCCTTGTTGACATAAATCTTCAATAAACTGGACAAGTATTTAAGATGTACCTTCTGTCTCGGCATATTGTTCTTAACAACCCAGACTTTTCAACCAGTACATCAACTTTGATGTTCAATTGACAGTGTTTCAAGGCCAAGTCAAGGTCCTGCACCAGAGCTGGAGCAAATCACAAGCACAGATACAGGCTGGGATGAGAATGCATTAAGAGCAGCCCTGAGGAGAAGGGCTCAGGGTGCAGGTGGGTGAAAAGCAGAATATGAGCCAGCAATGTGCGTTCACAGCCCGGAAAGCCACTTGTATCCTGGGCTGCATCAAAAACAGTGTGGGCAGAAGGTCAAGGGAAGTGATTTTGCCTGCCTATTGAACTCTTGTGAGACCACCCCTGGAGTGCTGTGTCCAGTTCTGGGACCCCCAATATAGGAAGAACATGGACCTGTTGGCACCTATCCAGAGGAGGACCAGGAAGATGATTCAAGGGCGGGAGCATCTCTCCTAAGAAGGCAGGCTGACATAGTTGTGGAAGCTAAGCCTGGAGAAGAGAAGGCTCAAGAGACACCATTTAGCATCTTTCAGTACCTAAATGGGGCCTACAGAAAACCTGAAGAGGCACTTTTGGACAAGAGCATGTAGTGATGAGACAAGAGAGAATGGCTTTAAACTCAAAAATGGTAGCTTTAGATTAGATTTTAGGAAGGAATTCTTTGCTATGAGGGTGGCGAGGCACCAGAACATGTTGGCCAGAGAAGCTGTGTTTGCCCCCTCCCTGGCAGTATTCAAGGCCAGATGGGATGGGGCATAGAGTAGCCTGGTCTAGTGGACAGTATCCCTACTCATGACAGGGGAATTGAAGCTAGGTGATCTAAAGTCCCTTCCAAGCCAGGCTATTCTATGGTTATATGTTTCTATGATTCTGTGATTTGGTTAGAGGTTCTCACTACTTAATAAGGAAATGGCAGTGGATCTCATTTCTTTCCCTTCATCTTTCAATGGTTTAAAACAAACTGCAGAGTGCTCTGCTTCCCCATGTTTCACCACATGAGGAAAAAGAGAAGACTAGGTTTTTGTGTCTATGGATTTTAAAAAGCTCAGTGGAGAGCAATGAAGAGGAAATGAGGAAATGGCTTTCATAAAAATGTGAAAGCTGATTATGCAAAATCTTCAGAGCTTGAGGAGAGAAAATATTTTAACAGAAGTGTAACATAGGATTCTCCATAATGCTGTTTGAGAATACAAGAATGTATTTGAATATAGAAAAAATAACAGTAACATTTACATTTTACACATTCATCGTCACTTTTCTTTCAGGTATTGGAATGAATAGTGCATTCATTGCCTTATATGGATTGAAGGGGTTAAGAAGGAAGCATTTCAGACTGGTGTTGTCATATTTACTTGGGCTGTGCTGTGAGGTGCCTGAAGTGTCTTTAGAATGTAATCTCTCAGGGCATGTTATATTTGGCAATGCTCACTTGCTGTATGACATGATATAACCTTACAACCCTATATAATATATAATCCAAGGAATTCACTTAGCAAGGAAATTAGTCAGCTGGGTATCTTGACTCAGTGGGAAGGCATGCACTTCCAAGGACACTGTACTTAAACCCAGTCCTTACTAATGGGTGAGCATCAAAAAAATTGGAGTTCATTTTAGTTTAGATAGCAATGGCAACTAAACTAATTATGTCTACAGATGCATGCTGGAAATATGGCAAAGCAGATTGTTAGATATTGAGTAACAAATTATTTCACAATGATGGTAAGGTTATTATTTTATAAAAGAAAATAGGAGAAGTTTGGAAGAACCAGCCTACTATGTAGTGCAGTATAACTATAATGTTAACCCTATAGTCTGAAATGTTAAAATTAATGTTACAGACTAAGATACATCATGGAGAATCATCTAGCATATTTAGATTGCCAGATATTTAGCTTATTTACAGTATTTTCTATTCAGGCCTAAATGAAGATTCTCTTGCACATTTCTCTGACTTACCAAGAATATTCAATATGTGATGTCTGGGCCCCCTATTCTATGAAACGTGGATCCTTGCAACAGAGATTGTTGAGAAGGCTGAGATACCGAATGTCTTCTTTGCATCAGTCTTCACTGGCAAGGTCAGCCCTCAGGTATTCCTGACCACAGAGACCACAGAAAAGGTCTGAAAGGAAATGGTCTCTGGGCTAGAGATCATGTAGTCAAACATGACATCCACAAGCCCATGGATCCTGATGAGATGCACTCACAAATTCAGGGAACTGGAGGATATCTTTGCTTGGTCATTCTCAATCATCTTTGACAGGTCACAGCAGCCAGGAAAGGTACCTGAGAACTGGAAGAAAGCAAAGTCACCCCAGGTTTTCAAAAAAAACTAAGAAGGAGGACTCAGGAAACTAGGGTCCAGTCAGTGTCAGCCCCATCCCCAGAAAGATGATGGAAAGCTCAGTCCAGCCTGATTCAAAGGCCTTCTTTGAGCATATGGACAAGAAGAGAAGGTGATATGAATATACCAAATGGAAATGATGCTTAACCAAACCAATTGCCTTGTCTGATGCAGCCAGTGTCTTCTCAGTGGTGCCAAACAATAACACAAGAGGCAATGGGCAGAAACTGAGGCATAGGAAATCCCACTAGAAAATCTGAAATTACTTTACTGTGTGCGTGACTGTGCAGTGGAACAGATTGCCCAGAGAGGTTGTGGAATCTCCTTCACTGGAACTAGTCAAAAGCCATTTGGACACAAATCGGAGTAATATTGTCTAGGGGACCTTGCTCAAGCATGGACATGGAATCACATGACCCAGTGTGGTCCCTTCCATCCTGCCCCATTCTGTGATTTGGTGATTTGATGATTCTGTGTGATTCCATTTTCACTAAGAAGGGATATCACTCAGTTGCAACTGAATTTAAAATAGACAAACAAAAAGACAAAACCCAAATCCATCAAGACTTTTTTCCTTTTAATATTTTGAAAGCTAATCTCTGAGACAGGCAAACTGGAAACTCAGAACTATCCTTTATTACTTAGAGAGGTTATATGTCTTTTCAATAATTTTCTCACTCTAACACAGATAATCATGATCAGCTCTATTTGATTAATCTGTTATACATCTTAATGAAACACACTCAAAAATTAGTGTCCATAATCCAAAACCACTTATGCAGATAGTTTGTATCCTGTAAATACCTTAGTAAGACTGCAAGAGAGTGAATTCTTGAGGTATGGTGTGACCTGTCAAATACTTTAAAAATGCCCACCTGTTTTTTTTTTTTTAAAAAAAAAAAAAATTCAAAAAATTTTAGAAATTATTGGGTGAATGTTATGTTAATTATTTCATTACTAAGTATTGAGTGATTATGAAGATGCAGCATTGTGTCCTGAAAGGTATCAGTAGAACTGTACTATATTTACCTCTTTTGTTCCTGTAGTATGTTGCAAAAATTTAAGGTGACCAGAAATTTAATTTTCTCCAGATGCCCTTAATATGAAGTCCACAAGGGCAACATGTATTTCTTGTTATTTTCAAGTTTGATGTTACTATGTTTCTTAAGAATGAGACAGTATGTGATTCATGAAGTCTGCCTCCTGATGGCAAACAATGCCATGTATTTTCTTTATTCAGGACAATTTGTTGCATCAGAAGTAATGAAGACAGAAGTAAAGATCACCAGGGATGGGAAACTATGCCTAGAGACCAGCAGAGACAATCTCATTCCAAAAAAGCAATTTGTTTTCAAGAAGTGCTTGTTTTATTGGCACTCTTCATCCTTCAGATGCACGGAGACCAAACTGGTGCTGTGTCTAGAGCTGTTTAAGAAGAGATAACTAATAGTTCTTGGGTTTCTGTGCATATTATCTTTTTATGAGACAGTCCTGGGAAAGAGAGATGTTTGTCTTTTGAGTTGCTCCTGGCTCCATCATAAAGTCTAAATTATCTAAACCTTGTCTCCAGCTGCTTGGGAGGCAGAACCTCTATACAGTAATTTAAGAAACTTGAGCTAGAAAGCAGGAATTGACTCCTACAGTTTTGGTATACTGAAAATATCCAAAACAGTTATTAATAATTATTCACTGCATAACTTCCTTTGCACAATGCATTTTCGTTCTCAATAGTTGAAGAATTTTCTGTTTCCAAAAGGCTGAGATATTTTCTGGTAGAGCCCCAGAAATAAATGAGAGCAAAATAATCTTGCAGTGTCAGTGTTTATTCCTTCAGAAATTTAATATGCTAGTAAGTGGAAGGGTGTGTGGTTTTGAGAGAGGGAAGGAAATGTAGTGAATTTGCACCACAAGGTAGAGGTTAGACATATACATTTTTGTTCTCATTTTTGTTTTTATTTTTCATTTTTTTGCCCCCTTCCCCCCCCCCCCTTTTTTTTTTTTATTTTATTATAAGTAGTTGAATTAAACTATAGATTTTGGCATCACAGACAAGTAAACGAATTTTCCGGAATAGAACCTTCTCAAATATGTGACATCTTCTTGACATAATTTCTACTGAAAATCACTAGAAAAGAAGTACTTTGAATCAGAGAACAGACGTTTGGGGTTATCAGAGAAGCTCATGAGCATAAAGACTATGCAGCAAATTTCTCAAATATTCATGTCCAACATGAACTGATAATATTAGTAAATTACCCGTATTTGAAAGTACAATGGCATTATATGATATGTTGTAACCTTTCAAGAAAATTTACACTTTTTTCCTCTCCTTGTAAAAGATGAATGCTTTTGAAAAAGAATATGGTACTATAAAATGAATGACATCTATGGGATCCTGCACCTGGGATGGGGCAACCCTGGATGTTTGTACAGACTGGGGTATGAGATGCTGGAAAGCAGTGCCATGGAAAGGGCCCTGGGGTCCTGGTGGACGGCAAGTTGAATGTGAGTCAGCAGTGCCCTGGCAGCCAGGAGGGCCAACCCTGTCCTGGGGGGCATCAGGCAAAGCATCACCAGCTGGGTGAGGGAGGGGATTGTCCCTGCTCTGCTCTGCACTGGGGCAGCCTCACCTTGGATATTGTGGGCAGTTCTGAGCAACACACCTAGGCACCACACCTACATGGCTTTTAAATATGTCCGGGGATAGTGACTCAACCACTTCCCTGGACAGTCTGTGCCTTGACCACCCTTCCTGCAAAGGTATTTTTTCTAATATCTAATTTCACTTGTTACTCAGGAGAAGAGACCAATGTCTGACTTGCTACAACCTTCCTTTCAGGCTGTTGTTGAGAGCCATAGGGTCTCCCCTGTCTTTCTTGTTGTGAGGGACCTGGAACTGAACACAGCATTTGAGGTGTTTTGTCCAAGCATGAAGACTCAGACTCTCCAAAAGAGAAGATTTACTGAAATAATAATATTGCATGTAACACCTGGAGATAAAATTTATTCATGTATCTAAAAAAATGATCTTTTTTGCTTGTGCTATATATTTTTTGCCTGGCAAAGACTTGCTCTTCCTACAAATTGTATTCAATATTGTACTCATTCGCCTGAAATTTATGCATGTTTCCTTGCACTTCCACAAAAGATGAGAAAGCTGCTTTTTACCTAGGGATATTACCATGTGAAGCAAAAAAGAATACTCAGTATGTTTTTGTTTCCTTTTTTGTATCATTTTTTGATGAAAGCAAATTAACAATTGATCCTTGAGATATTGCCCTTTAATTGCAGAATTAAATTTGTTTTCCAGAGGAGAATAATGTAAGAGGTTTTTGAGAGAAAAATAGATTTTGAGTATTCTATGGAAGATAGAGAGGTTTAGAATTTATTCTAATGATAATTATTATAATGAATGACTTGGCTACTGCCTTTGTTATGCATGATCAGTTTTCTTTCCAGGACTATAAGCTTAATTTTTTGGGTTTTTTTTTTTGATGTGTTTTTTTTATTTTTAATGGAACAAGTATATTCTCCTACTTCTAAACTACTTGCCCTTATTTTGTTATCTGTGTTCTTTTCTCTATACTTGCACCACATCATGGAGGAGTAGATGTTTACTTATTAAAAAAAATGAAATCAGTCTAATGTAAAGGCAACTTTGGCATAGAAAATTTGAATATGAAAATTTCATAGCACTTAAATGTAACTTTTTCTATTCCTTCTTATCCTGTGTTTAGATCATGATGTGCTATACTTACTTGAGTGAATTCTAAAATCTCATTAACTCATTTATTGTTTGTATTTCATTAACAAAAATTTCTCCCAAAAAATGACATTAACATGTTCTTGTGCTGTTTTGTGTTTTCCCTCTTTGTTCCTTGGTTTGGTTCCTAATGATGACTCTTTCTGTTTTTTTCTGTAGAGCAGCTACTACTCCTGTATTTACAATGCTGCATATTTCCGTAATGTCTCTTGGGCCAGCTTCTTAGTGGTGAGACTTACATAAAATTCCAATCTTGCTATAAATTTTCATGATATTTAAACTCCTTTCATGATACACTGTTGGAAATGCCAAAAGGTATTTGTTGAAATGCAAACTTACTCTATTACTAAGTGCTGACAAGATTTAATAATCATCTTTACTTCCTGGTATTGGGATTCTACAGCAAAATAACAAAAGCTTTGTGAGCCCTGTGATGCATCTTATATCATTCAGTTACCCTTTAGAGTGTTTAACCAGAGGGGAAAAAAAGGACATGTAATCATTTTATCAGATGCCAAACTAGCTTAAGGAGCTAGACCTATAAATATAGAAATTGCTAGAGCTATAGATTCAAAGTCCATTTATTTGAAATTATCCTCAAAAATCCTTCAATTGGTTAGATTCAACAACTAAAAAAAAAAAAAAGGAGAACAAAAGAAAGTCATGGTTAGCAGAAGTGGTTCTCACATACTGGAGGAACAGTGACTAGAACTTGGGCACTTGCTTAATTTTCCCATAGCTTGCAGATTTTCAGTTGAGTTGCAATGAATACTTGTGTTGACCATGAATGCAATAAAGAAAATCTGCAACTAAGCTATAGCCTGACCATCAGTATTATATTAAAACTGGATGTAAACCAAACATTTCATTTCCAATTATAATTCTATTTTACACTGGTATTTTCTAGCATGTCAACCCAAATTTCTAAAGAAAAAAATCAATTATTTCAATCATTACAGTAGTCAGGTTGAAATAGCTGGCATTGCTCTGGTCTTAATTATGATTTAGCAATAAATTGTCACGCAGTCACGAGCACATGCACACATGCACATGCAATCAAACAAAACGCTGTGACATTTTTAGTCAAAATGCTGATATTCTCAAATATAAAAAAACACAGGACTCTCGTGGCGCCTGGTTTGAAGAACTTTCTTCTGCTTCTAAGGGTATTTTAGAGTGCATTTCAAGTTTAATCCCCTCTTCCTTCAGATCCTGGCTGAATTACTGTATGTTGTCTCCTAAGATTATCATTACTCATTTACCCTGAAGACTGCATTTTAAGGACAGTGACATTTCCTGTATCTTGCTTTCAGAGAATCACAGAATCAAAGAATAGGTTGAGTTGGAAGGGACCCGCATGGATCACATTCAGCTTCTGGCCCTGTACAGGACCAGCCCTAACAGTCACACCCTGTGCCTGAGCGTATCATCCAAACACTTCTTGAACTCTGGCAGGCTTGGTGCTGTGACCACTTCCCTGGGGAGCCTGTTCCAGTGCCCAACCACCCTCTGGGCAAAGAACCTTTCTCTAATGTCCAACCTAAACCTCGCCTGGCACAACTTCATTCCCTTGGGATCTGACACTGGTCACCACAGAGAAGAGATCAGTGCCTGCCCCTCCTCTTCCCCTCACAAGAAAGTTGTAGTTGCAGTGGGGTTTCGCCTCAGTCTCCTCTTCAGAGCACACCAAGTGCCCTCAGCTGCTCCTCATATGCCTTTTCCTCAAGGCCCTTCACCGTCTTCATTGCCCTCCTTTGGACACTTTCTAAGAGCTTAATATCTTTGCTATATTGCAGTGCCCCAAAATGCACACAATATCCAAGGTGAGGCTGCCCCAGTGCAGAGCAGAGCAGGACAATCCCCTCCCTCACCCAGCTGGTGATGCTTTGTCTGGTGCCCTCCAGGACAGGGTTGGCCCTCCTGGCTGCCAGGGCACTGCTGACTCACATTCAACTTGCCATTGTCCAGTACCCCCAGGGCCCTTTCTGCAACACTGTTCCTGTCATATTATATATCTATAATCCAGAACAAAGGCATTTTTATTAGTAACATGCTTGTTTAAGGAGAAGACAAACCCATGGCGCTCTACTATAATCACTCAGTGCTTTAAATAATTTTTCACTTCAATGTAGAACTTTGAATTATGAGCATAGGAGTAGCTGCCAGTGTCAAACTGTGTTTGTTTTATACTATGAAATTGAAAATTATTCCTGATGTCACATAGCACTTGGCCAGATAAGAGGACTGAGGTTTGCAGATGTAGGCGCTTACGACATTATTCTTTTCACAGAATCCCAAAAGCTGATCCCAAAGCTGATTTTGTGGCTACAATTACTTGAAACTTCCTTGGATACATGCAAAGTTTTAGCATGGAATGAAGCCAAAGTAAAACTCAGTCAAAATGCTGTAGTGTGTATTTGCCTGTCAGTGCTCTTTAGTTTCTCTAGAAAAGGATATCTCTTCTGTGACTTTAGTAAACTGAAGGAAGAGTTATTCATAATCAAATTATTCTGCACATCTTTCACCAGGCAAGATAGAAAATACCGAGAAAATAATCTGACAGGACACAAGGCCTCTAATATGTTGCCTCATATGCAGTCTCCAAATAAAGTATAAGTCATAGGTGAAGCTCTTCCTACAGTGTTTTAAATCAGCATGAACATTTTGTATCACAGTTGCAGCACAGAAATATTTATTCAATAGATAATATTGCCTGTCTTGCTAACGTAGATGTGCTGTCGAAAATTAAGGCAAAAACCCAACATGGATTATATTGAAGCTGTAAAGAATCTACAAGAAATACTAATAGGAATGCTTATATCATGACGCATTTTGAACTATTTTACATTGATTAATATTACCAATACATATACATAAATTTCCAGTGTAGTAGTAATTATAATAGTTATGTATCAAGCTTTTAGCTACTATTAAAAAACACAGTTTTAATAAAAGTCATAATAGTTGCAATTTGGTTTTATGCTACCAAATGCCTATAAAATCAAAAATAATTCCAATAATGGAGTATTTTCCCTGTCATTATGTCTGCACTTATGCCTTTAGTAGGGCAACTCAGAAGAGTAGTATATTCACAATACTTTGGAGACTTACAATATTTTAAATTAATACAAACTGAGCAAGGAGGAATTACTTTTGAGACATTATTTCTTATGTTGCATAGTTTTGCAGATGTCCATGATAACTTAAAAACCCCATAACTATAAAAGGTCTTTTTTCTGACTGATCTTTTCTCATTTGGGATGTCCAGATTAACAGGCCTATCAGTATTCACATTTCCCAGCTCAGACCTCATTACAACCCATTGGTATGGGGTGTGATATTCATTGTAAATTCTCATCAGGCTGAAAAAAAGATGCCAGACCATGTGTCAGGGAACTCTTGTGTTTTTACTGTACTATCGCGGTTCGCTGGGGTAACAGGGACCGATTCCCACTCGAGTCAAGGGTGCAGAGTGAAAACATTTATTAACAGT
>JAWWEW010000088.1:37725407-37742485 GCA_035583185.1 Anabacerthia variegaticeps
AACCAACCAGTTTCATTTACATGAGATTTCCCTCAAGAGCTGTGTCACAGCAGCGAAATCCCTGAAGTAGTCATATACTAAGAAATTAAATGAAATGTCTTGACTACTGAATTACTACTCAAGGGGGGAATGGGAATTTAAGAAATAGGAAATTGTAAAATATTTATTTCAATCCGAGTTTAAATGTGGGTCAATTTATCTTTCATTATCTTCACCTGTAACATTTGACTTCCAGTTCCATCCCTTAACCTGTAAGGTCTAATAACTCCATCTTCACCAAAGAAGCGAGGTGGACGAAGGCTTAGGACATCTTCTGATGAATCTGCAACTCTGACAATAAAACAGTATATTTCAAATATGTATCAATATCTCTAATGAACCACAATATTTAGCTAAGGCTCTAAATTATTTGTATACAAATTAAATTCAAGTCCTAGTACAGCATCTGTTGTTGTCTATATATATACTTTTGCATAGGAATAGACAATCTATGAAATGGTAGTAGACTGAGCAATCTATTTCAGAGAGTCACTCTTAGCAAATTAGACAGGACAGCGCATGCCTGCAGTACTTAATTAGTGTATAAGTACTGTACTTCAAAATTAAAGAAACTGTAAAATACAGAACTTTCACACTGGTATTTTTCTTGCACTTCTCTGCTAAAGAGCACAAACTAGAAAATAAGAGAATGGCAAGCATATGGTAGCAAAAGTGATCTCACTCAGTAAGAACAGGGCCACTGAGCTGTTGTACTGAGACAGTTACTAAACGCCTCCTTAAAACTGTCTCCTGCTTATTTACACGTTACAGTGAGTTGATCTTCAGCAACGAATTTATTAAAGTGAGACTACCACAGTATTCAAATACAGTCTTAACACAGTTCTCAGTCTGACCAACCAGGACAGATCCTGGCATAATCTGGTGGTCTTGGAACTCCTCTCATACAACAGTAATGATATATATAAAGTAACTTTTGATTCATCTGAGAAGTCTTTTTTTCCTGCTTACTTAGGATAAAAGTTAAAAATAAGCATTTGAAGGAAGTCTGATTGCTGAGGCTCTTAAACTAGTTTTTTCAGTAATACTAGAAATATCTGAGATTTGTGGCTGTTTTTCAAATGCTATCAACTGTGCATTTTGTTACAGAGCCACCTATTTATTATGTAAATAAAACAGAGGTGATACAAAGACACAATGTACTACTGGTACTATAGTCTGTTTCATACCATATGTTATTCTGTACACTTATTTTACTTACTTTTTAATACCCTGAAATGTGCTGCTTGCCATGTCTATTATTCCACCAGTAGGCCTAGCTACTGCTCCCACCAAGCCTTTTCCGACACCTTTGAAAAAACCAGCTGCTCCTTCTTCCTGAGCTCCTAAAAGCATTAAGAGCAGTAAATCATAATAAAACACTGTTTTTTTCTTACAATCTTAGCAAACTTTATTACCATTAAATTACAAATCTTATTCAATATACAACTACATAGTCTCCACCCAAAGCTCGTGCAAACAACATTTAAATTATAAGTCAGCAGGAATATAAAATATTGATAAAGAGTTTTATAGCTCATATTTACAATGTCTCATCAAATACCAAGAATTTATCACCATATGAACAGTTAACAAATCCAAGACCCAAACTTACCTCTTATTGGTTTTGTAACTATTCCTGTTATGCCACTGACAAAGCCCTACCAAGATAAACAAACCAGTCATTACAAATAGGCTTTCATGTAGTATTTTTCATATTTAGCATTTTTCTTTTTATGTCATTGGTGAATAGCCTCAAAGTACATGCATTGGGAATATTCTAAAATTCACCTCAAGCTAACAGAATTAGAGGCACTCACCTCACAGTTTCTACCTTCTCTTCTACCCTCTTATATTTTTCTTTAAAACTATTACTCAATTGTGGCTATATACTTGCAAAACCAAAATTAGAAGAAAAAGATCTAACAAAAATCTAACTAAAAAAAGTGAAAACCAACAACTCTAGTGACTGCAACGAGTCCCTGTTACTCTTAGCCTGCATCAAATTACTTTTTTTTCCTCCTTACAGAAACTAATCCTTTTCCACCACGAGTGATACCCTCTCTCAGACCAGTGGGCTGTTTATTCATGGCTTCTCTCCTTTTTTGCTGGTAATCCTCATCCATAGTTATTGCAGCCACTCCTTTTGCCATAGCACCTGTGATTCTTGAGGCAGCACCTGCTAATCCACCTATTGGAATATAAAGCAAATCAAAATTCCAGTGCAGTTTACAAATAGTCAACTTGATTGCTCACTACTATGCAAACTACCATGATAACACTGAAACTTACCAACAGCTCCCCCTACGAGTGCCTTAAGTCCTAGAGCCATTCCTTCTATAAATTCCTCAGGACCCTGAATGGCTCCCTAAGAGAAAAAAAATGGACACATTTATGTTAAGCTTCAAATAGTATGCACTATATATTTTTAAATCTTACATTTTTATTGGGATTTTTATGTAACAAAGAGAACAAGATGATAAGACTGAGTGATTAAGTGTGAAAGTGCCCAAAAGCTCCTGTGAGAGAAAGAAAGACTATTTTAGAATACTAATTAATGCCCTAAAGTCTGCTTATTTTAAGGTGAATGGAAAAACGATTGGATTTATTTTAAAATAAGAACTATAAAGAACGGTCCTTTGCGAGTTAAGTTAAATGGACTTCTCTCTCTTTTCCATCTCACTTAGTCTTCCAGGCACTTTAACTCGGAATTTTCAATTCTAAATCTAAATTTAAACCCAAAACAGGTATTAATATAGATTTTCAATCCAATTCATATCTATCTATCTATCTATCTATTTGTGCTACATTTCATAAAAGGGCAGCAGAGATTTTTACCTGGTAAGGTTCATAGAAGAATGCTTCTACTCCTTCAGACAAGCCTCTTATGAATCCAAATGGATTACCCAAGACATCAAGGCCAAGAATAAGAACATACATCTGTTTAATAGCCTAAGATAAAAAAGTTAAAATATTAGTTAGTTAAAATGTTTCCTAAATTACACTAACACGAAAGTAAAAGTGTAGTACCTCAGATGAGAACTGTGAAAGAAACATGAATTAGGTATAAAAACCTCAAGATTATTCGGAAAAGTAGTAGTTGTACTAAAAAGGTGAGAAAATCAGTGGTAAACCACAGTAAGTCAGTCAACGAAACAATACTATTTAAAAGCATTTCAGTAGTAACTGTCATTAAAGTTACTGAGATTTTACAATGCTAACACATTTATCTAGATTTCTCTCATAATACAGGACAAACTTCAGTCTGTTTGCATATGCTGAGAAAATTCTATTGATCATCACTGCAAAGTGTTGTAACTGCATCTATATGAAGTGGTTTGATTTTTAAAAAGAGATTTCACACAAATGCTGTATTTTCCCTCTGGAAAAAGTAAGGGTCAGAGAACAAGAGACAACTCATTTCCCAATTAAAATTCTGTACAGGTTTTCTCTCCTTTAAAGATGGACAGAGCACTAAATTAAAATGTCCCAAGAATCCCTTGTTATTAATGGTGGATGGAGAGAAGAGGATGAATTCTTTTATGCAAAAGTGTGTACACCGGATTCTCTCCACTGGATGACAGGACTTCTAAAGTATACAAAAGTCAACAAGGAACCGTAATTCATATACTACTAATGTCCAAGAAAAAGTACTAGTATTTTCATGTCAATTATGTTCTATCCAAGCTGCATTGTGTTTGCTTCCTCGATCCATTCCAAAAAGCTGCTTTGTTATTCATGCCACTTGTCCCCAACATCAATGCAATAAAATCTAACTAATAAGGAATTGTTTCATATGTGTTTATTTTACATATAAGGCTGAAAGTAATTTTACTTAGTTTCAAAGAACAAAAATGCAGAGTAGCACTTGAAAAATATAAATTTACTAGAATATTGAAATTTGCTTATTCTAACCTGTTTTGAATAATGCCTTATAACTGCTGATTGGAGCTGTTGTGTAGTATAGAAGTGATATCTGAGTTCAAAGAATGCCAACCTAAAATGACAGAAAAAAAGTAAATCCTTATTATGCAGAGTAAAAGAAAATCTAACATATGTAATATTAGTATAATCTTTGGGAGTGATTTTTACAATTGTATTTTTAACCTACTTAAAAACAATATCTTGTACATCTGTGAGTGTGGCCCCTATGCTCTTCAGTAGGAGATTCAAGGGTTGAAGTGGTATCAATACATTCTTTCTTTCTTCTTTGTTACCATCTTCTCCACCCGTACTCAGTGAAAAGCTTAAGTGTAACTAAAGGATAAAAATAAGATTGAAAAATAACATGGTTGGTTATTAGAAATATTGTATTTTTATCTTTATAATCTTCTGGATGATTTAAAAATTGAGTCAAGTCCTGGTATTGACTGAAACCAGTCTGACTTTGCAACAGAGTACATAAATACACCATGTAGGCCAAAAAACCTGCCACTAACACAAAGTCAAACTGAGTAATTTAAACTACCTTTAAGAAAACAGAACTTGATACTCCTTATTCACAATATCAGAGAAGAAAGAGATTATTTCTTTCACAGAAATTAAGGTGACAGTCTCAAAATAAAAACATTCAGGAAAATTGCTCATATGGCCCTACAGTGCAAAAATGTATGCAGCAGTTTTCAAAATCAGACTGAAAGAACTTATGCCTGTTTCCGATTCTCTGAAGACAGTATCATGTGTCATTCATTAATTGATGTTATAACAGAGATTAACTATAGCCCATTTCAATGATACACAGCTCAGCTTGAAGAATCATTGTCACTTTTACTCATAACCATTAAAAACTAATCTTTTATTAGAACACGAAGCCCTTTTATTCCACACTATTTCCTCTATGCAATTGTTCTTGTCAAATATAATTTCTAACATCTCACCAGATACTGGAGAAACTCAATAATTTTTGATCTATTTCCCATGGGATGGAGAGGAGATTCTCTTAAGAACTGCTATAGAGCCTATAAAGTACTATCACAGCTTTAACAATGTCAGCTACACAATAATCTGCTACCCTGGCTGCACATGTTATTTAGAAATTACTTAAATCTCCAACCCACAACATGCTGTCTGCACACAAACTAGAGCATTTTGCAAGAAAAAAAATTACTCGTTATATAGGAAGTCATGGATAGCAATGAAATAGTAAATTAGTGTAACAATGAAAGCACTTTCCTAGGACTTCATTTATTTTATCACCTTTATCTTTCTTCTTTTCCAGTGCTTACTATCCTGCAGTAGACACACAAAAAACAAACAAACAAAAACCACCACAAAATACCACCAAGACAACAAACCAAAAAAAAATCTTCAGAGAGCAAACTCAGGCTCTAATGTGAAAAAGGAATACCTTAATTGGAGAGATATGAAAGTATTCATACAAGCTGATTTGTGACGTATCCATTGATGACACATTCATCAGTTCTTCTTGAAGAGATTCAACATCCTTTTTGAAAAGTTGTAACTGTAAATGTATTTCAAAAGAATATTACTTCAAAATTTGCAATATATAAAACAATCATGCCATTTTTCATTGTGATATAATACATTGAATAACACTACTTATGCTCTTTTATGTACAGATTCCTTTTATTTACCTTTTACTGTAGGGTTTTGAAGCCTTCTTTGCATAGCATTCAAAATGAAGGAAGGGGTTTACTATCTATCTCAGGCACCAGTAATCAAAAAACTCACAGCTTCATACTAGTCCCAGACACACAGCAATTAACCATCATTACAGACACAGAAAACCTTTTTTGTTTTTAATACAATTTGAATAATTACAAATTTAAAATCTATTTATCTTCAAAGAACAAAAGGTCTCTACCTCTTGGTCACCTGGCACGTGAGTCGGTGTAAACAATTCAACAAGTGCATACAGGAAGCCAAGATCTAATCTGAGATCCATCTCTTGTATCAGGACCTTGAAATACCTATACACAGAAAAAAAATTATTATTAAGGTATTCTACAAAAACTTGTAACATTTAATATAGGGTATTTAGGCCACTTATGTATTAATTTCAGGTACAGGTTTTGTGGGTTTTTTTTGGTGTGGGGGTTTTTGGTAGTATTCTGCTGTTGTTTTCTTTTTCGAGTTTTTTGAGGGATTCATCATTAATGGTAAAGAAGGCTTTGCACAGAGGTGTAAGATAAACACATTTCTGTAAACAGAACCATTTTAATCACGTAGCAGCACTTAATGCTATATAGCACCACTGAACATATATTTTTTTTCCTAAATTAGACTGAAAATATGCATTAAGAAGACACCTAAACCACCTTGCTTTACTCTGCAATTATGTGAATGTAAAGGCCACTGAGTAAAGTGCTCTGATCTTTCCAAGAATGAGGTGGTGTTGAAAGTACCTTTTATTATGTTCGCCTCTACAATAATTTTAAAGTTTGATTAAACATAATCAATAGCAGAAGAGACGAAACATGTCAAAATACTTACTTAATATGAGATATTTGTGAATGTCCTGCAGTTCTCATGACAATACTGACATCCGTAAATGGTTTTGGTGCTATGAAGTTGCAAAATAAACAGAGATCAGCACAGATTTTGTATGATATACATAACTTTATAGCTTTAATATAAAAATGTCATATACATTCAGGGTTTTCTTAACCCTGTAAAGCAGAATTACATAATGGATATGGCTGGCAAATAACTAAGACAGGAAAAAGAGCAGGAAAAGAAAGGAATAGGAAGGCAAAAATGAAATGGAACACCAAAATGCTCTTTCACTGAGCTCTGAAAATGCACCATTTTTATTTAAAAATAAATTAATATTGATATCTCTTAGATTTATATAATTTCCTTAGTTATGGAATAAGATTTTGCAATGGCTGATATAAAAATACACACTAAACAAAAAAATTAAAAAAAAAAAAAAAACACACACACAAAAAAAAACAAACAAAAAAAACCCAAACGAAATTCTGTAGATTTATGCACCGTAACTGATCATACTGAGAATGAACACCTGACATCCTATTAGCTTCTGTACAGCATAACAAGCATATTTTTTGCCTCAATCCACAATCCCTTTTGATGTTCCTCAGATCTTTCAAGTAACTCTGGCATGAAAATTTTAATGAAAGACTGCAGCTCAGCACACAGCAAGCAATGCACGTAAGCTCCAAGCAATGGAGAAGTCTGAAGGCTGCATACAAAACAGACAAAATTTTCCATCTGCAGAGCTTATAAGTGGTGCCTCATAATAATTTTCAGATTAGACATTTCATATTAGTTAAGATTAATTCAGATAGGTCACTCGGTCATGTATTGCATGATTAAGATGTTGGAGCAGTAGGGAAATAATGAAAGTCTGAAGAGGAAAAGTGAATCCCCACTGCCCCAGAACTCCAAATGCAAGGAATACAGAAACCGTGCACCAGACTGATTGTCATCAAGACCAATAGAAATTCTCCCTTTTATTTTCAGCAGACAACTCTTCTCATTTATTAGTCAGCATTAAGTTTTACTTGTGTCTGAATGCAACTACCAAAATCTCATTTTAAGCTTGATTTGAGTATAACTTCCATGCTTATACTCTCCAAAAGCAATCAATTAAAGTGCTGAAAAGATGAGTTTAAAAGGTATAACATTGATGGATAAAGAAAATTTTCTTTTATTCTGACTGTTAATCATTGAAATTGTTTCCTGTGTATCTCCTTTGTAGAGACAACTTCTTCCTTATCTCTAATATTAGTACACGTATCATCTGTTGTCAGAAAGTTCATATAGACTTCATCTAATAAAAGTGACACAGTTAACTTGAGTAAAAACAAGTTATCTTGTCTTTTTAGATGAAAGGATTACATTAAACTAGAACAACAAACCTGAATCCAAGGTGATGGACTTTGGAGGTTTAATAGGATAGAACACAAAGGGAAATATGGCTCCAGGAATCTGGTTTTGTATCTAGTAAGGGTAAGGACAGGACAAGGCGCAGCACGTTAGTTTTTCAACAGTGAAATACTTTAAAATCAGGACAAACGCAAGAATTCTGAACATTACCTGTAGCCTTCACCAATCTAAAAGCAGAAAAAAGCCACTATTGTGCTTACAAATAAACCTATTTTCAAAATTTAATAATCCAATTCAAGTAGTTTAGAAAAGCTTCTTTAAGTTGGTAGTAACATGTGGTTCACAAAATTTTTACAAAGGATTTCTTTTTAAAAATTTGAACATAACAAGAAAAGAAATTGCACATATCATTCTGGTGGTTACAAAGAAAAGCTCCAAGCGAAAGCATGGAAGATGAATGGCAGATGTTTTTCTGACCAGTCATAGTTTTGGGGTTTTTTTCCCCAAAGTATTGTAGTAGTATTCCAAAGACTGACAAGCACTGATGTAAAAGCCAATGATTAAAATTAATTTGAAAACAAGAGAAATCCAAACAATTTTAAAAATCAATCCAAGTTTCCACAAAAGTTGTTTTTATTGAATAAGTAACTCTCTGCTTTCTGACAACACTCACCTGTATCCTGTAAACTTGAATTCTGAAAGACTTCTGATGTGCAGATGAACTGTATTCCACTTTTAAAGCAGGTAGATAATTCCTTCTTACAGGAATCAAATGTGGTTGTTCAATTTTCATGTTCATTCCATTAGGAGTTAAACATACCTATTGTAATATTATAGAAAATTTGGTATGCTGAGTGTTTTAAAATACTTTTTATAATATAGTTCAAAATTTATACCATTCAATATTGTAAAGCTCAGCAGTAAAAGTTTCAAAGCTTTTCAGCTAGATGTCCTAACTTTCCTTTATTTAAAGAAAACAAATTTTGTCATAAATTTCAATAGAAATAAAACTACAAAATACTGCATTATTTGGGAGGTACTAGCATTGAACACATGGCTTTCTTAGGAAAAGCTGATTAGTATAATGGTCTATGACTGAGATAAAAATTGGCTTATTTACCTGTACAATGTTTATTTTCCTGTAATGTATTTCTAGAATTTTTCCTTAGAAAAAGACTGAGATTTTGGAGCATAATGTGCTTTAACATTCCAGAATAATTCTGAAATTATTTTTTCAATTGTGGTTGAATGACAGTTGAATTACCCCACAAGAAGCCATCTTAAAAATACAAGATTTTATGCTAAAATAAGCAAACAAACCCCAAACTAATACATTTACTGGTATAATACATGAACCAAATGCAAAGCTTCCTTACTGTAGTTCTAAGCATACTTATTATCATGACCTGCAAAAGCATTATACCTCAAAGTTAGAGGCTAACAACAAAAAAGTCTATAGCAAGCTTTCAACTGTTTGTGGATTTGTTTCCAATTTTTTTTTAAGATAAAGAAAGATTTACAAATGGATTTGGGAAACTGATCATCTCAAATTCTACTGGAAGCTTTTTCAAGGACAGCAAAATTGATACATTATCTTTTTCTAGTGTATACATATAAACAACAGAATTAGAGAATTATCAGTATTACCCAAACATTCGATTCCAACTCAATAAGCTTATTTTCTGAAGGACTTAGCTCACTGTAATCTCTGAATTCTTGTTCTAATTTATCAATTTGCTTAACACTCATTGGTCTCCATCTTGACTTCTTCTTGGGTTTTGTCTCCCAAACCACATCAGAACTTTGAAAACAAAACAAAGGACCAAAAGAGAAGGATTAGCTATTTCAAAACAAGTTTTAGCTACTGTAGTACGACTTCTAATACACTGTAAGTAGGGAATGAAAAACCACATCATAAAAGCACTACCACAGTAAATAAAAGTGACCCAAATCACCCACTGCCTTCTTGGTACTAAGCAGAAGACAGTCTCTCCAATACAGCACAAAAAAGAAAAGTTAACAAGTCTATATAACTCCCTACTTGATGAAGATGGGTATGTAATGATACTCAAGGAAGCCAATTTCAACAGTACCAACATCCATTATTCTACAAGCTCAATGTAGTTTTCTGCTTATATTCCTGCATGTATTTTGGCACCTTGAATGTACTACAAATTAAGAAGTTCAAGACAAGACAAAACACCTCCTGAAATCCCTCTTATTTTTGATTGCATGTTTCTTCAGTCTTTCCATCTAAATCAATTGATGTGAATTTGGTTTACAAGTTTTTACTACTGATTTTCTGGGTGGGGATTTTGTTTTTGTTTTTTTTTTTGGTTGGTTGGTTTTTAAATGTTATCTCTAAATCAATTCTTTTCTTTGTCTCTCAGTTTTATTAATACAAATAATTCATCGGTTTTAAAGGACATTGGACTCTTTTCTGTTGCTTCTATGAGAAGATTTTGTGTCTGATTTCACCTGACAGCCAAACTTAAGGCACAAAACAGGGCACAAACCAACACTATCGTGCAGGTGGAAGGTATTTCTTCTTTCCACAAATATGTAGCTTTCTAGACACAGTCCCCTAAACCCTTTAGCTACATTTGCATCTCTGTTCAGACACATCAATGGCAGAACCATAAAAGAAAAAAAGAGTGAGATAAAGTCCAAAACAACGGCTACAAAAAAGAGTACTGCCTTGACTTTGCTGGGAGTTTCCCCATTTTTTCCACCGTTTCTTTTTTTTTGTCCCTCCTTAAAGAAGAAGCTCAATTTCAACAGTATTGCCATCCATTTTCCAATAGTTTGACTTTCACTCAAGGTTTGACGAGAAAACAATACTAACTATAAACATTGCTACAATATCTAGGGATGTCTGCTTCCCAAAACCAACAGTTTAGTTAAACTCAACACTACTATGAATCTAGGCAATTAGATGCCATCTAGGTATCATAGAACAGTTTCTTTGGTGAGGGCACAGACTGCAATTTTCTTTGTAAATGACAGATGTGACTATGTGAAGTATACGTGTATATAAAGATTTTGCTTGTTTATTTTACAGTGCAGTGCAAAGAATAATCAAGGAAAACCAACCCTCACTCTTGCAACCTCATGGCTGTGAATATACAAAAATGTTTGGATTATGGAAATGATATGCAAATGTTCCTTAACATTCTAAAAAGACCCTGCTTGAATATATGATAGCACACATTTCTTAAGCATTACATAATTTCTTTTTTGCTTCCCTCTGAAATGTTTTAGCAAGAAATCTAAGTATGATAAACCAGGGTTCTAATAATTTATCAATCAAAACTAAAGAGACTTATTAAGCTCCTACTGCATCAGAATTTCCAACACAAAATTCAGCTACTGTTTGTGTAGTGAAATCCACTGACACAAACTAGCCACCGATCTTACTACTTAAAAGTCTATTATCACTTACCAAATTTCATGGACAGGAAATACTTCTGTTCAATGTCTTGAGAAGTTTGCCACACAGAGTTACAAATATGTATTACAAAAACATATCCATATAGAAAGCACATACATTAATATAAAACACAGTGAAAACATTTCTCTTGACAACAGAAAAACATAATGATTTAGTTCTATACTCATAACCCCAATCTCTTGTTCCTCTTTCTTTGCAACCCAAAATGAAATTCAGAGTGAAAATACCTGAAATTTAAAATTTTAGATCAGTGCACACAAAGTAAATTACCTTGTAATTCCAATGTAGGACACCTCTTGTTTTGAGTAATTATCAACCAAGGAAATTCCAACATCTTGCAAAGACAGAACAATTTCTTGTTCTGCTAGTTCTGCTTTTACACTTTCATATGTCAATTTAAATACATTCTCATCTTCAGTGATCAGGACAATACGCTGCAAACCTTCATAAAATGACATTAAATAGACTGCTTTTCTACAATCCAGACTGAGTATTTCCACTTTGTCCTACAAACAAGAGAGGAAATGTTTTTAGAACTCTGTTCATCATCCTACTCTACAAACAGATGCAAAAGTCTTAGCAACACAAACACCAATGGAAGATTTTTTTTTTTAAGGTGCAGGAAAAAAATAACTACAAGTTTTACAAGAGCCTCACACACCACATATACACGCTTTCCATCTGAAGGCAATGTATATTGGCACAAGCTCTGGCAAATATAGTGTTGTTACTGTTCTGTGTCTGAAACTCATATATGAGACTGCAGATCATACTCATTAAATATGGAGTTTCGTGCATACACTGATGAACAAGACAATAAATAAAAGAAGAGTTTGATAATAAGGTTACCTCTTTTGGGGAAATTTCCTCAGTTCTGTTTCCACATTTCCATGTCAATTTCTTAGATCCTGCTGGGTCTGCCCAAGTATATAGTACCGCCTTATTTGGCTGAAGGCAGTCTTCTAATTCACTGAGGGAGCTAGAACAAAGTAATTTTAAGTTCAAATGTCAATGAGCATTTTGTGTTAACGACTTGTGCATTTTAGCATTTCAACAAGAACATTTTGCTTATATTTTCAAATAAAGAAAATGAAAACTAAAAATAACATTTTGAATGAAAAAACATGCATAAAACCATTCTCAGAACAGTTACAAAAACATTAATTTATACTTCAAAATACATAAGTAAACTTTAAAAATATACAGTGTAGATTATAAATACTCATTTTATTCCCCACTTGTGATTAGCAGGGAAAAATAAAGTAGGAAAAAAACCCCAGAGCAGAGCTTAAATGCTGGAAGGAAAACTCACAATTTGTGTTACCTAGCATTAATATTTCAAGAGAAGAAATGTGGGTTCAAAATTCATTATTTAGGAAATGTATTTTGCTGAAGGGAAAGAAGTGTAATGTTTAGTATCTGGATATTTTCAGACAAACGTATTTTAAACACCATTCCCACTCATGTACAGTTAAAAACTGTCAGGCTTCTCTTCTGCATATCTCTGAAAGGAAGCTACCTCAGGAGAGGAAGCAGAGAGGTGCTGATCCCTTCTTGCTGGGATCCACTAATCGAACACAATGAGAATGGTTCAAAGCTGTGCCAGGTGAGGTTTAGACTGGACATTAGGAAGCTGTACTGTAAGGGTGGTCAAACACTGGAAAAGGCTTCCTTGAGAGTCAGTCAATGCCCCAAGCCCATCATTCAGACAATGCCCTTAACAACAAGCTTTTACTTTTGGTCAGCCCTGAAGTGGTCAGGCAATTGGACTAAATGATGGTTGCAGGCCCCTTTCAACTGAAATATTCTACTCTATTCTCATTAGATTTGCAGTAAGAATGTCCACAATTCAGCTAAGAAGATAAAAATTACTAGTCTTTACAGATAAAAGCCAAAGTAAACAATTGCATTTTTCAGACAAACAGGAAGCAAGCAGAATTTGACTAGCAGCTCTTCCAATTTTCAAGTAAAAATCCTTAAACAACACGGCTCTGACTGACTGATAAAGATTGTTTGGCCTTTAAAAAGAAACAGTTTAAAAATTCTGTGGGTATGCCTATGCTTCTCAACACTACATTCTTAACTCGCTTGTTACTTACTCCGCACAGTCCACACCCATACAGTTCCAGAAAAGCCCTCATCAGGAATATAGAGGAAAAGGGCACAAAATTCATATGAAAAGACACTAGAAAGCTTCTTTTGCTCACAAAATAGCTTATTTACTTGAAGAACTATCTAGCACTACATAACACTAGTAACAATTCAGTATGTTCAATTTATCAAGCAAGACATTTTTGGGTGCTCTGATAAAATTAGACAGCCATTGCCTTAAAAATAGTTTCTGTAAGAGATAAAAATAAGTTTCTTAAGAGATAGGAATGCTTACAATACATGAAATTACCGTTCACATGTCTGCATGCAGACATCAATACTAAAACTCTTCATACATACCTTTGTCCATATTCAATAACTTCGCCATTAGTATGGTTTATCAACAGAAATGGAGCTGCGCCATCATGGTAATTAGAAAAGGTAATCACTGTGGAATGTTCAGTCAGGTTAACATCCACTGTAATTCCTCCAAGCTATCAGTTGTAAAAATTACAAGGTAAGTAACAAAGCAATGGATTTCTAGTGAAGCAAATGTAATTTAAATATTTTGAAAAACTTTTACTCTCAGAAGACAAAACCATCAAATAGTAAAACAAACAAGCCAATTTATCTGATCTTCAAAACATTTCCTTGATCTAACTACTAGTTAACAGGTATTGCACTTCCTAATCAAAACTACACAGGATTTCCATTATGTGAAAAGTTAGGCTGGCAGTAGAGGAACTTTCCTTATAGAACGCCCTCAAAAACATTCTACTCCTAAAGACACTCACATATTTAAAAACTACTGCTAGATGAGACTACCTGCAACATGAAAGTCAATTTAGTGGACTTAAAGTTACTTTTCAGAGTAACTTAGTGTTACTTTAGACCTAATATAATACTTGTCAGAGAGACAATACTTGTAAAACAATCTGTTTCAGCTTCTATAGAACTGCTTCCCAGGGTAGTACTTAAACAGAATACCTACTTATACGTGTGTGTACACACACACTGGTATAGAGAAAGTACTTTTGCATAAACATAATCTTTTCGTCAGCTAAGGTTTTGCAGTACTTGACTGCATGGGAAAACAAAGTTTTGAGAATAGAAGTGAAACAGTGATTTATATTGTTTTACGTAATTCCCAAAGGCAACCATTTACCTTGTTGTCTAAATGCAGTAGGAGACAGTTTTCTTGCTGATCAAAATTTATCTTCTTTGGGGGGAGATCAGAATTTTCAACTCTTACAAGCAATTTGTTGGCATCATTTTCAGGCCAAAAAGGAATGCACTAGAAAAAAAACAGAAAGTTTAAAATGAGAAAAGACACTATATGTTAAATGGAATTCACTTTAGTTTAAAGTTCATCTACTAGAATTTTACTCAAAAGTGTATTGATTTGGATCAGAAACTACACCAAAACACCTAAAAGTAATTACTTATCTGAACACAACAAACTGAATGGAAGTCAAGAAATAATTCAGACTACAGTGAAGAAAACCAGGAGTTAAGGAGCTAAAAGTGGGAAGAGTAAGACTTCACAGTCACATGAAGAAGTGCATTTAAAATGGATAAAGTATACAAAACCCATAGTATAAACTGGCTACCACAGTGAAAATGGCAAGCTTGTTAAAAAAAACAAAAACAAAACGAAACAAAAATTTAAAAAAAGAGACAAAAACTGTTCTTCCACTAACACACCTCTGTCCAAAAATAAGTATAAATTACAAGTCAATCTTACAGTGACAACGAATGACAAAAAGGGGTATCAGCATAAATATCACTCCACAGTAACTTGAGTACACAAATCAGTTACTAGATATTCTTTTAAAAATGCTTCATATATATTTAAAAGTACAAATACACACATACACATGCGGGTATAAAACATACATAAATAAAATATGAAGCATTAGTCTGCTAAATCAGAGAGCATGTTCTGCTATTCACGTTCACAACTGAAATCACTGAAAGTATGGACTTAACAATCTTACAATCTATCTTCAGTAGTTTACTCACTAAATGGAGAAGACCAGAAGACAATGACAAAAGTTTTATTTGTAAATGCAAAGTTTCCAGCTAATTAATAAGAGTCCTGCCACAGGAACAAACTATGACTAACAGTAACTCTCAATCAGCAAGAGCCAAAATCTGTTTAGATAGACCAGATTTCCTGTATTTCAAACTGTTGAGATGCAGCTCCCAAAATTTCAGAAGCATCTTTCTCCAGCATAGCTTAAGAAATGAAATGTTCATATTCAATTGCATCTGAATCCTAGAACTAAATCTTCAGTGGTGAAAGACTAGTTCCCCAACTTACCATGCCACTAAGTTCCCTTTCCCATTGTTTCTCACACCACAGGAAGCAGAAAGACAAAGGGAAAAAAATATAATTAAACTGTAAGATTGATGGTGTTATTTACATCAACATGTATCCTTCAAACTAAGGAAATTTAAATTGTGTTGTAAATTAGTGTAAAACACAGCAAGTAAGTCTCAACATGGAATTAAGTGAGGCCAGAGGGAATTCAAGGAGAATCGGTCAAAAGCAAATGAAAGTTTAAAATCAAAACCAAAATATGTAAAAACGATTGGCTAAACAACATGTCACAGAATAAGCCACAGAGATTGAAAAATTAATTTTTGTAGTAGACATTAGCCACAGAATAAGACACAATGATATTGTTTTCAAGCCTTTTACCACAGGCTTGATAAGTGTTTCACTAGATGTTATGTTTATTCAACAATTTCAATTTCACAATAGGATCTTTATATTTTGTAGCAGTATTATAACAGTCTTCAGCAATGTTTTTTTTTCTTTCTTTAAGGATGTATGTTGATCAACTGCCTTGCACTATACCTGATTCAAAGGACTATCCTTGGCAAGCCATTGCACACTACTCACTCTTCAACAAATTCTATTGCCTTTTTGAAGAACAATGGATTTTTCTAAAAATAACGATTAAGGTTTCAGATAGATTTACCGCTTTCCAGACAGGGAACATGTCCCAAAGGAGACTGGTTCTACAAAATGATTGCTTTTTCCCCCAAGAAGATAGGTAATCTGTCACTAAGAGGAGAGTATGGAAAATCAAAAAAGCAGCATGAAGGACTCTGCTTAACTTATAATGACAGAAATAGAAGAGGGGAGCAAGAACAGGAACAAGACAAAATATGAACTAACATTTCAACAAGCTGTTTGTTTTTTTAAAGATCAACCTAATGTAAAAGAGTAATTGAAAAATACTATAAAAAGAAGTCTTATATTAGGAGGCAATATAGATTCTTCTGTTGACCTCTACTGCTCCATTTGGTAAACTGCCACATCTAATCTTTCAAAAGTTATTAGGAGTGATCTTAAAATCGACAGTCTTTCCTTGATACTGTATAACCAAAAGGAGACTAAGATTAATTAATGCAGTTATGAAACACCTGAGAAACAGTAAGATTTGTAAGGCAAACTAGAAAATCCTGTAGGCATATGAATAAAAGAGCCAACGTGGAAAATCCACAGATAAGTAGCAATGTATTTCAACTTTCAAAACCATTACTTTTTAATAGTTTTTGCAGAAATTTCAAAAGTTCCTGTAAATAATTCAGCTTATTCAAGTAACAACTCTATAACAACTATAAACCATAAAACACCAAGAAATAATACCATCTGAGTATATTTTTTAAGAGTAAG
>JAWWEW010000088.1:37774455-37798131 GCA_035583185.1 Anabacerthia variegaticeps
ACAAGGATGTAGAAGCACAGCTGTGACTTGGAAAAAACTCTGCAAAATAGTTTCAGCAAAAAATGGGGAATGAATACTTTTGCAGACATAGATTTATAAACATAACAAACAGGGAAAAAGTACAGTCCAGGTGTGCTTCAGAGAAATTTAAAAAAAAAAAAAGTAACTTTACCTCAGGTACTTCAAACCTTAGCTGAAATTCTGTCATATTTTTCAAAGATTCTTGTTTACGTAGTTTTTTTTGCCTTATACTACCGGTAGCTTGCTTGAGGGAACCTGATGTGGCTTCAAAAAATGGCACTTCTTCCACAGGACTGCTTAGGGCATCATAAAATTCTTCTTCTGATTCTACAGATTAATTCACAACATTACATATACAGTTTAGACAGTTAATACTTTACAGTACTATGACCTAGAATTTTTATGCCTACATCTATAGAAGCTTAATTATACAATTATCTAGCTCATAATTAGCAACCAATAGAGTCTGCCTCTATAATTATCTCCACTCCAGCCTCCACAATGCTACACCACACCTACAGCTATCATGTCATCCTACATTTCAGTTCTGATCAGCTAATTCCCTCATCAGCATTCTCCCACTACTGGCTGTGCAAAAGACAGCACGAACTGTGGCTCGTCTTGCCTTTCGTGCATATTAATAGCTTAATTCTTTTGCTGGTCTGACTGCTGCTAACGGTACAGCAACCTCTGCCTCAGTATCAGGGAGAGTACTTTGGAGAACTCCCTGCTATAGATCTCCCATTTCCAGAGAGACTCCTAAGGACTATCAACCTTTTAATTCACCTGACATTACTACAGAAATATAACCAAGACAAATAGATAGTCCCATCTTGTAAAGCTCTTCACCTAAAAACTAAAAACAGCAAAGTATAAGGTAACTGTGGAAGAAGCATCCTTCTCCTGACAAAACTCAATTACATGAAAAGCTATTTTCTAACGCTTTAAAGCATCCCTGAATTCAGAGGGTGAAGATCAAGAAATAACATGAGTCACTTAAAAAGACTGCACAGCTGTATGTACAGATGAAAAATCAGACTTTATTCAATCTAAACGCAGTTATTACTTTCTCAAATTACTTGTTGCCAGCATCCATCCTCATTTCATCCTCATTTTTATGAGCTGAAAGACACTTCCTTTGGACACTTAATGGGACTAATACAAAAAACAGATGAAGATGTACAGATATGTATTTATATACATATTTCACACATACTGAATTTAAAGCTATAAAGTAGATACAAAAATTAACAATGCTGGTAATTTCACTAATGTTTGCAAATAACATATATCATTAACTTGAGAAAAGAGAAGTAGTATTATTCTCAGTTTCTCCAATAGAGTGTTTTGGCATGACAAAAACAATTGACACTGAAGTAACACTGACATATTTGATTATTTTTCAAATGTAACTAGCAGATGAAATGTTAGGATCAAGCTGAGCTGTTTGAACAGCGCAGCAGTATGAAACACAACTGGTTTCTCCACAGCCAATCTTCTGTTTTATTTTGTAAAATTCAGAATGTTTGTTTATAAAAACACAATAGTTTCTAACAGTTATCTTTTAAGCATTTTAAAATTTAAATAAATCCATGTCATACATATTATTTCAGATGCTTTGAACAGAGATTTGCAACAACATACACAAATATAAAAATAAAACCACTATACCAACCATTTTACTGTTTTACCTTCAGAAAGAAAATGACAAAAATAAGCATAAAGAATTTTACAGCTATGAGAAAATAATTAATTTGTACAGTGTGAATTATAATAAGCTACACAGAATACAACATTATTCAACCCTCAAGAATATGAAACAAAGTCAAAAGTGGTTGCTTACAGCAAGAGTAATGAAATAATTCAGTGAACTCAAAAATTTCTTGACTTCACCTATTTCTCAAGCAAAACTTTAAATAAGACTATATTACCTGACTCAGCAACTGAATGAAGATCCAGAACAGGAAGCGTGCCTTGTGATAAATATGGTGCTGGAAGCACAGGGGATATTCCAGCCTGAAAGAGGAGGTACCATAAAATTTTTTGCTTGAATTTATTGGTTATGCTATTGCAAGCACATAGGCTGCATGACAGTCTTACAGCTTAGGGAAACTGGTCTAAATTTAAATGCAGATCCTTACAGCTAAATGCATTACTAAAATTAACAAGATGAGGAGAAATGAGGCCTAAATCAGGTAGAAGCAGCACGTATTGCACTTTCATCTAGTTACAGAGAGAACACTCCAGGAAACACAGTGAAAAGATCCAAACATCAAAATTCACAGACCAAAAGATGGACAGATACGGCACATCACACCTGGCACATCTGGAAAACCAGAAAAAAGACAAAACCTATTGCCTAAAAGGACTATAATATGGCAACTTCAGAGAACAACAAAGATCAATCGTTCTTTATAAAAATCACACAAGTGCCAGGTGGGAAACAAAGAAAAGAGAGCTAAGCAAAGCTTTAGAGCACACAGAATTGTTTCTCAATTTCACAGATTGATAGGAACACTTAGGTTGGAAAAGACCCTTCAGATCACCAAGTCCAACTAGCACTAGACCTAGCACTGCCAGGGTCATGGTTTAGTGGCAAAATTAAGTGCCACATCTACAAGTCTTTTAAATAGTTCCAGGGATGGTGACTTATCCACATCCCTGGGCAGTCTGTCCCAATGTTTGACAATACTTCTGGTAAAGAAACTTTTCCTAATATCTAATCTAAATCTCCCCTGGGGCAACATGAGGACACTTACTCTTGTCCCATTGCTTTTTACTGTTTCTAAGGCTACATTTTTCATCTCCCTTTTAAAATTTCAACAGTCTCTCAGTCTCCATACTACATAATTTGACCTTACTGAATATAGCCATGTCCAAGAGTAATAAATATACCAGCTATATAAGAGTCTTGTAACTGTGAAAGCATCTCATCTGTAACACTTCTGCATTCTAAAAAGACAAGAAGAAAAAACTGACATTTGACTTCATAGTAACAAATTATGAAAAATAAAGCCTTCCATACTGAAGTGGACTGACTTCTTGTACCGAAGTACAACTGCAGAATGCAGAAACATAGATGGAGCTGTTTCAAAAAATCTCCTGTTTTCACAGTCCAGGAACACTTCCACCACTAACTCAAAATGCAAAGAACAAAGCTCACATGCAGTGCTCTGAAAACGGATATTACATCCTTTTCAGTTCAGAAGTTATGTGATGCTAATGACGTTCAGATGAATTTCAACAGTAGAGATGAAAGCATGGGAGTGTATCTGCCACCACCAAAGCAGAAAATTCACTCAGTTAACTGAACTTAACACCAGCAATTAAAGTCTGTCAAGCTGTGCGGCAGATGGAAGCTTGAGCAGACAGGTTTAAGCACATAATATGGATTCTACATATAATGCAAATATATTCACATTTGTTCCACAGTCTTTCCTCACGTCATCTTGTAAACCACAACTAATGTACTAACCACATCAAGGTCACTTAAAATATTTAAATGTGATACTTGAATTCTATAATTAAATTCAATATAGTCAATGTTATAAAGCACAAGATAATCATATGTGAAGATTCTACTTATGTAAAAAATTTATGTAAATTCCCATTACTTATCCTCAAAGAAGGTTTGTCTGTGATTAGTTGCGCAAAACAATAGAGACTAGGGCAGCTTTTAACTGAAGGTACTACTAGCATATAAAGAGTGAAAGAGCAGGTCAGAATTAGGTAGAATTTTAATGGCACAACTGAAGAGATGGCAAGAACCACACATCAAAGTGAAACAGTCTTCACTCTAAACATACTTTCAATAGGTATGCACGTCTAGTTCTTGCATTTACAGTTACTGAATATTATGCTAACATAACCCACAGAAAATGCCAAACTGCTGCAACAGCCTTCAAGAACAGCGCAGAATAACTTGTACAAAGATGGAAAGACAATTATCAAACAATCTTAAAAAAATAACACAAAGATGATGGCTAGCTTTTTAGAATCAAGTAAATAAAAGATTAAATAACAAGGTTAGAATTGACAAAATGATGACAAAATGACAACAAAATGGACAGCGAAATTTTGCCTTTGATCTTGAGATTTCACATATGTTCTAATGATAGGACTGCTTTAAACATACTTGAAATATAGCCAGATCATGGAAATTAGACTCATGTTAAAAATCAGGAACTGGAAGTTCAACAGCTCAAAAGGTAAAACACACTTTTCAGGAATAATAAAAAAAAGGCAAAATTTCCATTCTGAAGAAAGCATAAAACAATTAGCATAAAACAGTGACCCAAATCATTTTCACTAAGGGAAAGAGGTGGGGGAGGAAGGAGAGAACACACTCCAAACTCCTAAACCTTACAAGTGCAAGTCAGAACTTCCACTCACTAAGTTACACTCAGTGTAACTGAACAAAAAGAAAGATGGGAAAAGCACTGAAGTCATCTGAAAAAAAGCTGTCACTTTTGCCAGGCAGGCACTGTTTATAAAACATTAGCCACAGATAGTGACTATTTTTTGTTTGTTTGTTTTTGAAACTCAAACTCTCATCTAAGATCCACATAATACCTGAACTTTAAAAATTCTGACATTTCAATGTTTTCTTCACTACACAAAATAGATGAATCTAAACTCTGCGGCACTCTGATACATGTCTGCATTTGAAAGTACAATTAAACTAACCCTCAAAAAAAGTAAGCATGATTGTTATTCAAGATTAATATGAACTACAAATTAATTCCCACAGTTGTAAAACACCGGGGGGTGGGGGGAGGGGCATGTTTTAAATACAACCATTGGGCAACTATTTCATAGTTATTGGCTAAAGAATGAGCTAACTTTTCCAAGAGGCACTAAGCAAATGCTTATTCTTCACTTTCTTGTGCTCCTTTTAAAATGGCAATGACAATAGCAAGAAGGTATTTTTCTAATCATTATTTATGAAATACCTTTAAAAACCTTACCTCAGCTGTTTTTGGAGGTGAACTGGTAGTAGGCGTGGGTTTTGGCTTAGGAATGCTATCAATTAGCTCTAAGATACTTGTCAGCTTCTGGTCTGATACTTGGATAGAAAGTAAAGGCATCTGTCCAGAGAGCTTGAATCTGTTTTTTAAAGAATCAAAGTCAAAATTTTCAAAGATAAAACAATCAATCTTAAAACTCTTTCATTCAAATTTCACGTCAATTTTCCTCTGGAAAACACAAAAGTCTTCCTGGTCAGAAAGTCACTCATCTAACCATTGCAAGTTATATATATATATATATACATACATATATACACATACAAATAATTATTTCTGATTTGCCTACATAAAGCATATTTCCCTCACAATCGGAAACTGTTCCATCATTTATGTATTAATTGCTAGTAAAAAATCACACTACTGAGCCTTTACACAGTATTTTATAAAAGAGAAGGTGGAGAGGTTTTTTGCATGTGAATGTTTAGAGCCCAAATGTCAAAAAAGTGACTTCCCAGAAGTTACATATATTTAAATTGATTCTAGAAGTAGTCTAAATGGCATAGCAAAATAAGATACATAAGAATAAAATAAGTATTTATAAATGAAAGCAGTAAAACAAATTTTATGTCCATTTGAATAGGCTTTGGCCAGAAAGAATCACCTCAAACACAGACACTGACTTTTTAAAGACCCAAAACCCAACCCAGTTTCTCATACAAGTGAGCGTAACAGAAGTAAGCAGAAAACTGGCTCAAAAAACATTACTATGCTTCTGTTATAACTTCTAGTTAGAACAGATAAAGAACTTTGATCAACAGGTCAACTTTTTCCAACCACAGGCAGCATCAGTTGCTTAACACATAGCATGTAAGGAATAAGAAAAGTTATTTCCTCCTGTTTTTGGTATGCTTAACACATACATCAGTCTTCAAAGGGACTATAATATATTACTGGAGAAGATGTGGGTCAAAAATCACCATGTTTTCAATCATCCTCAGCTAATTTTGAGACTATGAGAGTAACTGAAAAAATAGATCCTTATACCTTAACTAGTTTTCTCCAATTTATGAATTTCTTCCCATCTTGCAATTCTTACAGGATTAATTATCAACTTTTGACTATTATTCTTCATTTCTGTCAGAGAGAAATTTAGGCTTTTTGTTTTGTTTTGTTCTTTTATTATAAAGGAGAGGGTTGGGATAAATGTGTAGCTGCCAGGTTTGAGAGGACTTCTCCATCTACTGATCGAGTGCTCCAGCAACTGAGGACATTTAGAAATTCTCACTTACATTGCACTTAAACTTCCCTATAAAGATTTGTGTATATTGTTAAGACATTTTTGATGACTGGTTGTACAACAGACCATGCACAACACAGGTAACTGCAGATAATCCCAACTCATGCCACTGCTCTTAAAACAAAAGCTTTTAAGGTTCAGAAAACATTCAGATGTGGAATACAATTATTCCCCATCTGTAGAGACTGAGGCATGGAGGAGGTAAGTGCTTGAATTGATGAGGAAATCTGAGAAACTTTTTTCAAGTTCTGTCTGATTGTATTCAGAGAGAAGAAATTCTTAAGAATGCCACGGCCAAAGCTGCAAATGGGTACATTCCTTCACACTGGAATTTTTATTGTGTTTTTAATGAATACTATTATATGGAAGGATGCTCTTAATACTGCTATCCCAATACTGGCTTCATATGCCTTCAAAAACCTTATGACAGACTCTCAGACAAGTCCTTCAGAAAATGGGGGAACCATATGACACAATAAAACAAACATAAAAAAAATAAAGCCTTACGCAGGCTAGAAAACTACACGATCATATTAGTGCTGCCAAATGTTAAGTGCCAGAAGCTACAAGGAGCATCTTATCACCAGAAATTAAAGAAAGTCAGATACTCATATCCAATCAAAGAGTGAAAGTCCATTTAAAGGATCAGATAACATGAGTAGATGAAAACATGGGTTAACAGTGAAAGGCCCTTGATAGGGCAGCAGCAATATATCAATGTGCATTCCTAAACAAAGTGAGCACAAATCCCCAGTAAATTCACTACTGTTTTGAACAACAAAATCACAAGAAATTCAACTGAATTCAAAGGTCACTAAAGGATATCCAAACATTAAAGAATTGAAAAATACAGTCACCCAATCACCTGCTTTTTGGGTAGCACTGTAAATCATGTGCCCTTCCAAACTAAGGGAGTCATTCACAAAAATCTACAACATTAAAAATAGTAATTCTGGTACTAGCTTTTCCTGTAGAACTAAGATCTTTCAACTCACTTTTCTCAATAGAACTATGATATTCTACACAGACAATTCCAAATATCAATGAGAAAAAGCTCTGGAAAAATACAATGCTGGCTTTATATGAGAGTATACTTGTAAAAATTGAAATATAAAGGAATAGCTACATGTGTACTAAAAATACATTTATATACCTGTATGTGGTGTGAGCAATATTGATACATAATATACTATTTAACTATAAATGTTAGAATTTACAGTTTAGGTGATTCTTGCTGACACAAAAGCTATCAGTTACTTTTACTACTTGTGCCCTATGTCATCTAGAGATCATTCAGGCCTAAACTGTAGAATCATAAATATCATAAGTATCTGTACATAAACACTCATAAGCAGAACATTCTTAAAAACAAAAAGAGATTATGCAGTGATAAAATGAGATTTGGCATTTGGAGTTATGTTGATACTGATAAGTTCGGGGGGGTTGAGTAGTCAAAGCTAGAGAACAAAAAAAATAGAACATTCCTAGTTTTAACTGATTTGGGAGATAGAAAGAAAAGTCAAATTTCCACCACCAGGGAAAAAGCTGTTGTACTATTTAAAGACTGACAGATGACTCTGGAGTATGTTAATACCATCTGCAGAATACATTCTGGAAGCATTTGGAGTCTGAACCAGGTACAAAATGAGTGTGCTATGCTTTTGTTGAGTCATGGTATCAACATGCTAGATTTAAAATGGCTACTTGCTCTTGATGTAGGTTAAAGTATTAGTTTTGATTAGTAACTCACTTTGGTGTATGCTTATCTAGTACCAAACTGCTGTCTGTGGCATTCCTAGTAGCTGTGGAGAGTTCAGGAAGAAGAATAGCTTATCTCCAACAAATAGAACTATCCCAGTGGAAGAAAAATCTGCCATTTCTAGACACAGGTATAAACTATTTACTATTAAGTGGCTTTATGAGAGTTTGCTATGCAGAAACTACATTCATCAGGGAAACATTTCCCAGAATCAATTTAGACATATGAACTGCCAAAAGAAGCACACCTGGTAGCCAAGACAGTGAGACAGGTAGCATTACAGTATAGAAACATGTGCTCTCACTAAGAGCAGACACTCCTTAATACAGGTTATAGTTGCGTAACTTTGAGAGGCGTCAATTACAAACCTACATTAAAACTAAACTTCAGTAATTCTATTATATGACCGTATGATTAATTAATTCTATTATATGACCATAGAAATGAAAACAGTTTTTCTAACATAAAAAGATTCCTGTGAGCTGCATTTCCCTTACTTGACCTTCTTCACCAAACAAAGAAAAAGTAAGGAGGTAAAGCATAAGATATTTTGTCAAGTCAAATATTAAAACTCAGAATCTGACTTCTTAGGTTTCCAGAAGAGGTCACCATTACACCAAGCAATCATTGATCACTGTCAACAGTACTATTAGTTTTCTTCTGATTGAGTACATTTCCATAACCAACAGAATTCTGCTAAATAAGTCTAAATGCAAATTCAGTGCATTAAGAGCTGTTTCCCTGAGAAATGATCCCTAGTTTGTAAACAAGAGGACTAATCCAAGTGAGAGCAAGTATGACAGCATTACTTTTCAAAATAATTTTTAATCTTTATAAAGGAAACTCTAAGTTCAGATTTTTAGCTCCTCAGTATTTCCAATGACAATTGAAATGTAGCTATTAGAAAGACCCAATTAGAACAAGCATTCATATTTTTAATAAAAATCTTTAAATACATTACACATACTACTTTCATAACAATATAACATTCTATCACCTTTTCAATATCTGAAAACTTCTTGAATTAATTCTCTATTTTACTAGATAAACTTATTTTACTTCCAAGATTTGCACATGGCCAATGTAAAACAGCACAGGTAAAATCAGATCCTTACTTTCCCCTCCCCACCCAAAAAGAAGGTAATTTACTGTAAAATTTCAAAATTGGGAAAAACACATACTTGGGCATTCTTGCATCTGTAACAACCATAGCCCTGCTAAATTCCATATTTACATCCAAGGGCTGCAAGATACATTGAGATGAGTGTTTTAGCTTCCGAGCTTCTTGCCAGTTCTCATCTACAAGAAAGAAAACCTACACGTCAAACATTGGAAGAGATTCTTTCTCATTACACATATCACAGAACTCAAGTATCTGATATTAGTGTATATTGCCGAAAATTCAGCTGACATGATCTCTTTTATAGCTCTATATAGTAAGAGATATATATTATAGAAGATCTGAACTTCAGACATACAAGACTACTGAATAATTTCCCCTGTTCACATCTAAGCAGTTATTCCATCCATGCTGCGGCCTTCTAAGACTCCAATTCTTAACCTGCATGATAATGGGAATTTAGGGTCTGGATTATTCCCTGGAACCAAAGGATTAAGAATTAAATGTTTAAGACTTCTCTGATTATGACTTACTTTACATTGCTAGTTCCTAAACTATTAGTTAAAGTTTCCTTGGACGCTTATTGAAAGCTCTGATCCTTTATTTACCCTCACAAAATGATTAAACCTACAACTACTTGTGGATTCTGCTCTAAATTTGGAGAGAAGCAAAGAAAAGGTACCAAAGGAAAATACCATAAATAAATTAGTACTATATTTATTATGCAACAAATAATGAGATGTCTTCAAAACTAAGGGATTTTATTATAAATTATTTTATTTAGCAAAAGCTAAGATTGCAAACAAAGTCCTAAAGGTACGTGTTGGAAATTCATAACATGTTCATAGTACTGAATTTAGAACCTGTGCTTGAAGCAGTATGTTCCAAAAGTTCTCCACTGCTTCATTTAAAAATATAGGAGGCTCAACAGCCATCATAATATCTTTACTCATAAAAAGAAAGATTACTTTCATGACTACTTACCATGTTTGCTGTACAGTAATTGTATACTCCTGACATGGACATCAAAACTGTCATAAGCTCTTGACATTATATCTTCAATAGTGCTTTGTCCTACTTTGAGTTCTGACAAATCAGAACGATTTTTGCTTGTCATCTTAAAACAGTCAAAAGAAAGGAAAAAAATCAATTTCAAAAATATTCAAAGCACTAATTCTAAAAACAGTTGTTCCTACCACAATGAAAGATTAAATTTAAGTCCTCACTAAAAGGACACAGAGTCTTACAACTATAACAGCAGACGAAAAGTAAAATTAGCAGCCTGCATCAAAATGAAAAATGGAGAGTATAGAACTCTGCTTTTTCTTCAAGGAAAGAAACAGAATAAAAGATGAATTAAAATATATGAAGCTTTGTCAAATATATTTTGTATAAAATTGTTTTCTTTAATAAGTGATTCACACACCAAAGTATGAAGTCTCAAACCCTTTGTTATCAGTAGAATTCAGTATTTTTATATATAAAAATACTCCCGCACTAATCAACTCAGAAATACGAAATCTATTTCTAAATCCTGTTGAATTCATTTGTAGCATATTAGCTAAAGAGAGAAAAAGAGGGTTTGAACTGTTCATCATCAGTCTTTCCCTTATTATCAATCAATATTCCTTTGACTCAACTTTGGGATGCCCCATACTTCTTCAGTATTTCACATTTTTATGTGCCTTCTCTGCTGTTCATCTCTGATGAAATGTGGCTGTCCTTGTCCTTAAATGTCTAATGATTGTGGGTTCATATTTGGCTTTGTCAGACCCAGTTAATATTCAAGAGAACTGAAAACAGGTTTAAATACTAGCATCTAAGACATAGCATTTCCTTTTCCAGTGCTGCTGAACTATGACTACTTTTACATTAAAAATAATTTGGAGATTAAAAATTCAGAATTACTAATAAACTTAAGTACATGCATTAAGATACAGTTTTAATTTTATATGCCATTTCCCCCCAAGGCTTGATCTCATCTAGTATGTAACTGAGGGAAAAAGACTTTGCTTTGTATTAGACATAATCATTCAACAAATGATCTAAATCTCACTTAAGCATATGTCACTCAAAGTGAACACAGAATTACTAATCATATCCTGAAAGGTAACTAAATTTTCTCTTATGGTATTGCCAAATTCCTTCATCTTGCTTTATAATTTCTATTAAAGGACAGAAGCCAATCCAGCACTCACATTCACTCCAAAAATTACACATCCATTTCTGAAAAAAAACCTCAGACACACTTATTGAAGTCTGATTTTGGAGAACGTTCTTCTATGTATTATTCAAAGAGTAGTTTTCTATGGATGGAATAGGAGGTGGACTATTAGATCTATGGGGCTGTCTCAGGCACACAGCCAACTATAAAGTGCCTACAAATGACCAGCATTCAGAAAAGCTGGTAAAATTATTAGTCACTGAAATAACTTGGATTTAAAACCAGATCACTTATTTTTAGTATCTACACAGCAATGTTTTTTGTTAATTCCACTTTCTGAAGCAAATTTTTTAAACACACCCTATTGCAAGGTCCTGCACCTGGGCTGGGGTAGCCTCTGGTATCAACGCATGGCACCACCATGACAGGTGCAGTGGACCAAACAGAGCATGACTGATGCAGCTGAACAGGCAGAGCTCTGGTGGGAACATGCTGTCACACAGGTACCAGGCAGGCCAATATCAGACAGCAGCAGTGAGCACATCAGTGTGTCCAGGTAGACGAACTCCTCTGCTTAGTGACATAGCTCCTCCAGGAGGAGGTGAGTAGGTTGAGCTGGTCAGAAGACATCTGAATATGAGCCAGCAGTGTAACCAGGCAGCCAAAAAGGTGAATGGCATCCTGGCTTGCATCAGAAATAGCATGGCCAGCAGGATTAGAGAAGGGATCATCACCCTGTATTCAGCACTGGTGAGGCTGCAACTGAAATGCCATGTTCAATTTTGGGCTCCTCACAGCAAGAAAGATATTTAGGTGCTAGAGTGTGTCCAGCAAAGGGCAAGAGATCTTGGGAAGGGTCTGTAGCACAAGTCCTAAGAGAAATGGCTGAGGGAGCTGGGGGGTATTCAGCCTGGAGAAAAGGAGGCTGAGGGGAGGACCTTATCTCTAAAACTACTTGAAAGGAGAGTGTAGCCAAGTCAGGATCAGTCTCTTCTTCCAAGTAACAAGTGACTGAATACGCTTCAACACAGCCCCACATTGTGCCAGGGGAGGTTAAGGAAATATTTCTTCATTGAAAGGGTTGCAAGCATTGGAACAGGCTGCCCAGGGATATGGTTGAGTCAGCATTCCTGAAGTATGTCAAAGCCACACACATGGCACTTAGGGACTTGGTTTAGCAGTGGACTTGGCAGTGCTGGGTTAATGGTTGGACTCTAGGATCATAGAAGTCTCTTCCAACCTAAGCAATTCTATAGTTCTATAATCAACTGCAGGCTAGTGATGACGAGATCAAGAGTCACACTGCTGTACTGGTGGTTGAAAAGTTCAACATGACTCAGCAATGTGCACTTGCAGCCCAGCACGCCAACCACATCCTGGGCTACATCAAAAGAAGCAAGGACAGCAGGGTGAGCGAGGCAATTTTGCCCCTCTACTGTGCTCTTGTGAGACCCTACCTGTGCCCTACAACCTGTTGGAGTAGGTCCAGAGAAGGGCCACAAAAACGATCAGAGGGACAGAACACCTCTTCCGGGAAAAAAAGGTGGGGAGAGCTGGGGTTTTTCAAACTGAGGAATAGAACGTTCTGATAAGACCTTACAGCAGCCTTTCAGTGCTCAAAGTGGGCCTTTACGAAAGATGGGGACACACTTGTTCTGATGAGTGGCCATGCTTTAAAACTAACAGAGGACAGATTTAGACTGTTATAAGGATTTTCTTACAGTGAGAGTGGTGACACACTGTCACAAGTTGGCCAGAGGGGTGCTGGATGCCCCATCCCTGGAAACATTCAAGGTCAGATTGAACAGGACTCTGAGGAACCCAATCTTGTTGAAGATGTCCCTGCTCACTGCAGGGTGGGTGGATTAGATGAAATTTAAAGGTTCCTTCCAACTCAAACCATTCTATGATACTAAGTGAAACCACATGCTCAGAAAGTAAGTCTGTAGAAAAGACAGAGCAAACTTACTGTCTTTAGCAGGATTTTAAGATTTGAAACAAATTCTTAATAAAAAAGCACATAAGGCAACCTAAACAGGTATTAAGTGGTAGATTCACTCTTATCCAGACTACAAGCAAAAAAATTAAATTGCCCATATACATGTAAGATCATTTATCCTCACAGAACATAAGTTCAGCAGTAAGAAGATCGCTAAAAATACAGTTATAATGATAAATTTTATATAAATCATACCTTTTTGACTTTTCCCTTGCAGGACATCTCAATCATACCTCTAACTTTATCCAAATTATTTTTAAAATTGTCAGTATTTTTACTTTTCTCATTTTAAAGTAAACTCAATGATCAAAAGGTAAATAATAGTAAGAGTAATATAAAAAATAAAAATACAATTTGATCATGTAAATAAGAAGTTCACTATTTTATATTTTAAGGCAAAAAAAAATGTTAGACATTTTGCATGTTACAGTTCAAAGCATCAACAGTAGTTTCATACTACAGAACAATTATTTTCTATCAATTCTTTTGGGTTGAAAGAATCCACTGAGAAGAGTTCAGTAATTTCTGCCTTGAGTGGAAAGCAGTTTAAAATAAATACCTATAATACATAAACAGTAGTTTTACAATTAAGTACTTTTACTTAATTGGTACCATAAAACACAAATGTAAAAGCTGAATTATAATTTTTGCAGTAAATTATTGCATTAGGCAAATACATACTTTAACACTACCAAGATCCAGAACTAGCAAATTTGATGTATTATCATAGAATCCTTTTTGTGGTAGAATTATGTAGGAAGCCATGAGGTTAATTTTGAGGTCAAGAACTTTCTGGGTTTCAATAATATACAACAAACCTGAAAAACAGTATAATTATAAACATAAAAAGAGTAATCCATGAAGAATATATATATATATTTATAGCATTAAAAAAAAAAAGCTATAAATTGGGTCTAATGTTAAATGAACTGTGAATTCCAGGTAACTAAGGTACAGATGAAGCACCAAGTAGATGAAATGATGATATAGCAAACAATGCTAACTGACAAGTATAGACAGGAACACAACATGCGCAAATCAAAAAAAGTTTCATACTGAGCAGAGATGAAATAAGGAGAACTGGAATGTAAACTGCAACTTTCCAATTACTGAGTTAACGCACTGTGCTTGTAGATTCAGAAATTTAATTGTTCTAGAATTTGTTACGGGGAGTATCCCACCGCACTGGTGAAACTGCTAGTGTTGTTACTATTCAAACACAGAAATTTACACTGACTCTGCTGACAAGCATCTCCATCTTGAGAGACTGAAGATCAGCAAATACAGAATCTCATAAAAATTATGCTTAAAAATCATGCAATTATTTGAGATCAAATTGAGATCAAACTTTTTCACTCATCTGTAGAGGAACGAATGGTCTTGCTTCAAGTTAGCATTGAAAATTGCCTTATGATGCAGCTAAAACCCATAAAATATTTACCATATGCAACAAGCTGATAACCACAGAAGTAGAGATAATAAATAACAAAGATGACAACACGACACTCAGCACATCCAATGGTAAGAAAACAATTAAAACTCTTACATTATCAAAGGTTTTCTTGCCACTGGAGAGCTAGGTTAATCAATGAAGAAGGGGGTGACAACCACATTTCAGGATTTGCAAGGTAAAACAACTTGAAATACTTGGAATTATATTGGTATGTTACCATTTTTCTTTATTCTACCTCTGAGACTAGCACAGTCCTCCCAAACAGAATACACTGCAAATCAAATCTTCTTTCCCTGGCAATTTGTAAGTCTCAGACAAGATTTTACAGCAAAGCACCACATATTTTTAGACATTCCACCAAATTTCTCATTGATGACTGGATCAAGTTTTTAAGTTTAGTCTTTTACAGGCAACTCAGCATTACTGTAAGGGTATGAACAGCCTTTGGTGTACCTCTAAAGTAATGATACGCTGAAACTGTAATAAACACACAGCATAATGCCATATTTCAACAAAAATGTCATTATGATCAACGCCAGTGTATTTGGTGGTAATAAGCAGAGAACCAAGCATATCAAATATAGCAAATTTACAAATTCATCTCAGGAATGTGCAATGAATTGTGGTATCAATATATTAAGTATTGCCAAAGGAGTTTCTGAAAGAAAAGACAAGCAAATTGATCTGCAAAACTTTGACTAAGTAATCTGATACAAGTTCTTAACAGAAAAGTTCAACAGTTCAGTCAAAGAACTAATTAATAAAAGTATAATTGATGCCTAATTTCCCTCCCAATACTAACTTGATAAAATAATTAACTAAATATACATTATGCTTGAATTTTCTGTAAATTCTTTATCACTTGAGTATTCAGATTTTTTTAAACTTACAATTGAAATATTAATATGTTACATTTTTAAATGAGGTTCAATAAAGCATTCAGTGCTTGGCTTTTTTCCTTTCAAAAAATAACATATGAAATCTCTCCTTAGCATCCATTCCCATCAATAGGGACAGGACTCTGCTGGACACATCTCTGATCTAGAAAGCCTCAGACATCCTCAATGGAACATGTTAATTCCACAAATCTCAGTGTTAGTCTTCCAGTTATTCAAAGTTTTCATTCATATGTTAAAATGTAAGATCTCTATTGATAAACAGGATGAAATGAAAACTAGAGGAATGGCTTGAACGCAGAGCAACTGGAAGGCAGACAAATATAGTTTATGTGACTTGAACTGAGCTAATCAAAATCAATACTCATCAGGGAATACAGAAAATGCGAAACACCCATACAAAGGCAGATAGTGTCCTGAAAAGTAAGAACTCTGAAAAGGATTTAAGGATTACTTTAGGCGACTAATATCTCAGTAACAGTTTTTAAGCAGCATGAAATAATTTAACATTTAGGTATCAGATGAACAAAACAGAAGTACCAAACTGTGTATGCAGTACAGATACTGAAATACTGTCTATAGGAATGGAGCATATTTTACAAAGAAGTGGAAATAATTGAAGTTGAAAAAAATACACACATAAAATTATCCGTAAATGCACTTCAATGAGATTGAATAACTCAACTTATTTAGGTGTTATGAAAGCTATGACTTGGATACATCCATCTCCACGGGGAAAGATAAAATGTTGTCTTACTCCTACAACGCAAAATTTTTCTGACTGTGCCATCGGAAGAGCATGCAGCACTTGCCTGTTGATGTTTTTTCACGGAACTCTTCAAGTTTCATCAGAGTTGCTGATGTCAGTTGCTCTAGATGTACATCTTTTGGAGGCCTGAAGAATTCCACTAAGCTATTTACTGTCATCTGTTAAAATAAAAATAAAACATGGCATTTACTATTGAGTAAGATTTCCTAAGATTTCTAACTTATTCCAATATTTACTTACTGCATCATATACTATTTCCAGCGGCTGTGATTCTATTCTAAGCCTTTGATCTGCTTTCTCATCCAAAGGATTAGTCTCAAACATTATGCTTAAAAGTGAGGTACTCTCATCCGAATAGACCGTTCGAGAAGATAGGAGACAAGGCGTACACTTATCTCGGGACATGCCTGTAACTTCAAGTGAGGTAATTTTTGTTTCAAATCTGCGAAGAAAGGTAAGCAGACTGTTCAGATGTAATATCCTTCTGGCTTGGTACAGTTAGATAGTAAGAGTACAAGAAATAAGCTGCAAAAAAACCCCACAAACCAATAAATCTCTACCTGACCTCCAACATAAATCATTATACTCTAAGGAGTAAACATACATTTGTGTGTTAACTGTTTTCCATTTCATTATCTTTTGTGTCTAGTAGCCATCTCTGACTAAAAAACAAGGTCCAAGTTATTCTCTCCACACACTTTTCATGAGGACAGATGTCAGAGCAGGAAAGAGACACGCAAATGGGAATTCTACAGTATGATCTCAGGAATTCCATTGTATAATTGTCAATGGGAAACCGACACACATCAGATAGTTAAGGGTTCCAGTGCAGAGAAATAAAAGAAACAAATAGTCTCATTACTCTGAGGAAATATATTTTAGATCTTGGATTTTTTACTTATTCAATACCTTGTCCCCCTTTTTAATAGCTTTCAGTTGAAGATCTCTATCTCCACTCAGAGAAAAATGTTTCAATGTAAAAATGTAATATTTTCTTCCCTTTTTCTTAATATAATAACATTATTAGGGCCATTTAAATGGCCCTAAGAGTACAAACAAGAGTACAAACAGAAAACCAACAAATGAAACTTTTAAAAAAATTACACATAAAACTCACCAAGATCAATAGAATCTTAATATCATGCATATTAATATGCATCAAAGTAGAGAGCATTAGGTCTAAAACAGGAAGGCCACCATCCCACAGGATTTTGAAGTCATTACATTTGAAATTAAATTAAAATATTTCAGTAGATATTTTTCATCTGCTACTGTGAGAACACAAAACAAAGTGAACTGGGAACTCAAGAGCTTTTCAGTCATGTTAAATGTTCACACAAAAGTGGTTGCAAGATCAGCTTGCTCTGATTAAGTTTCAAAAGGAGTAACAGTCACTTTTCAAAGGAAGTAACAAGTTAGCAACTGGATTGTTTTCACATAACAATGACAAACTGAAAAAAAAAAAAATTGAGTAAATCTGTATTAGCACAAAACGCTCTGAGGATGCAGAGAACTCCATCATGGAAACAGTATCCATGATTCATCCACTAATTGTAATATTATTCTACTCCCAAATTGCACAAGAAATGATGGTGAAAAATGGAGCTTAAATACTATAACAGAGTCTCTTAAAATGCCTATTAGCCATCATCAGCATTTCATGAGAAACAAAAGCAGTTTGACAAAGAAAGCTCACCTTATTGCTTGTGCACCTGGTCGTTGGGTAAATACGGTACTCAAGCCAGTTAATGCAAATTCTACCAACTCAGGAGTTTGTCTATTTTCTCTTATTGACACAGACATGCTTAGTAACTTCACAGAGAACTTCATGGCTTCATACTAAATATGCCAGAAATAATACAGGATTATAAAATATGTTAATATACATCTTGATATAGTTTATAAAGAGATGAAAGCTACTAACAACTGTTCAATACTACTCTTCTTATGCTTTGAGTAGCTTGTATCATAGCTGGTGTAAAAGTCACTCCCAACCATCTTCTAGGAAGAGACAGGGCTAGAGCAAGGAGTAGACTTAGAAAGATAAGTCTTTTATGTCTCTACACCACATTTTGCGATAAAGACCCTCTGACATAGAGCCAAAAAGCAGTCCATTGTACTGTTGTTATCTCAGATTAAGATGACTGAATGGCTCAAGATGTTGCTCTTCCCCGTTACAGTTCTTGAATCAACTCTTTATATACTCACCTATTCTACTCCATCTACTATCACTCATATTTTAGATTTCAGGGTACTTTCTTATCCCTTATTAAGATCCCCTAGTGCATTTTCTGAAGAAGGTGATGATATACGAAGCACTTCAATATTAAATGAACAATACATTACATGCATGATTTTATGCTAACTAGAGCAATCAAAATTTAATTCTGAACTATTTCAAAACATCCAAAGCAAACTCTACAACTAGTATCCTGAAACTGAATTAAAAAGTATCAGAACAGTGTTCAAATACAGACCCATAGCTGTAAGTAATTTTAAAAGTGATTTCCTATGTTCAGATTATTATTAGTAGACAAAGCTACCAAGTGTTTGGCATCATAGTCAGTCATGACTTACTGATTTTGGAAGAGTTGGATCCACAGCTGTTTCACTATATCCAATTGCTGCATAAAGTTTAGCCTTCTCTTCCTGCGTCATCAGTTCTTCAAGACCTGTCACATTACAAGCGGTTAGTTAAACTCAGTACAGGTACCTGAAAAAAGCAAATACTGTTATACACTTTATATTGCTTGGTAGCTCTATAATGTATGGTAGATAATGTCAACATTGTCCTGAATTAGTAAAAGCAAATAACCTGAGGTTTAAAGCCAAGTCTTGAGTATGCTAAAGCATGCTTTAAAAATGTTATTGTATTTTTATTCTGACCTATTCTATTTCCTAGCTTGCTAACAACGGAAGCAACCTTTCTGATTTACTTTCCATGTTTCATAACCTTTACTAGATGCCCCTTACTTAAGTAAATCAAACTCTAATACATTGCATGAAATAGACAAATTCTAAAATGAATGGAAGTAAAATTATTTTCATTCCATTAACTTCCACTGTTTTCTAGCACTTTCTTCAAATATCCATACACAGTACACTACGCGTGCAAATGCAAAAACTGGCAGGAGAAATCACATATTGAAGACAGTTCAGAAAGCACTATGGAAGGAATTGTACAATACCTCTGTTACATGCAATTAACAACTTTATCAGCAAAAAAAAAAGCTAAGAGAAAATGTAAATGGCAATAATTTGAAAACAAAGTTCTATCCTTCTGCTAGGAATCTACTATCCTAATAAATCATTTCTAATAATAGAAAAAAGTACAAAGAAATTATCATACTTGAACCCTTGATTTCTTGCTTCTTTTCATCCTTTTTTTGACCTGACCAGCTCCATATCCAACTAAACCAGCCACCAGAATTTTCATCATCTTGTTTTACTCCTGGTCTGTAGATCTTTAATCCAGCCTTAGTTGCCTTAAATTTAAAAAATACTAAGGTAAGTAATTTCCTTCATGGTTCTTTCTTCATTTTCTCAAGAAAAATATAGACCCAAGGCAGCTCTAACACATCAAAACATCATTAGACAACCATTAAAAAGGCAATATGTTATTCTTTAGTTAGTTGTCCTTCTAGTAACTTTTTCAAGCATACACTCAGTATCAGACCAATTCTAGTTCGCATAATAACAAGCACCTTTATGAATGAAAAGGGTATGTAAAAGGCCAACGTTCCTTACATAGCATATTTTCTCTCTAGCTTTCACCAAAGAAAAATCCACAACATTACATAGTGCTTTACATCACAACAATAGCTTTATAAAGAATTGTTTAAAATAAATAAACAAGCAACTAAATAGCCAACACAGGCCAAAATTCATGTTAGCCGTGTATTTTTCATTTCAAGATAGATGTGCAAAGCAATTGAAAAAAATTACTCTTGTAATACAATATTTACTCTAAGAAAAACAGAAAATATTTTCTGGATCTGATACATACAGGGATAACACTAAGGAAGACTTCCCTTCTGCCACATTCATTATTTCCACAACTAGGGGATGCCCTGTCCAATGCTAGTGATGATTCTCATACTGGTCCTCACAGAAAGTGAAAACTACATTCAGACTCAACCACTGAAAGTTTGGCATGGGGACGGCACACAGCCATCAAGTGATCTGAGAGACAGAGGGGTTCTCAAAGTTGTAGTTGACCACACAAAGCAACTTCATTACTAATACAAGTCAAAAGATACAATTGCACATAAGCCCTAAATTTAGAAGTACTCTAGTGAAAGCAATACCTAAAGTGAGTGAGACAGGGATTCCTTCTCAGCATCCAAAAGCCCAAGATCTCTGTGACACAATTAGGGAAAACAGCTAACTACAAATCAGAATTCTGTTGAGACTTGTCACATCTATACACTTGCAGGCCAGTGGAAGGCAGAACTCACCACAGATACACAGAAGGTTCTGCATTGATACTATTGATTCACATCAGAGAGATGATGCAGAATGTCAGCTAAACAAAACCAAGCCTGAAACAGTTTGAACAAAGTCCTCAAAAGTCCTCTTTATAAAGGTTACCAAGTCATCAGGTAGATGTTACAGAGTGAACAGTCCAAGGTAAAACATCTACAGAGCCTTAGATAAAAGTCTGTTAAGACTGTGAAATTACAGGTTTCTGGGACATCAGGGAGTTCGTATTGAAGGACAACTGCCATGGCGAATAAAAAGTGATGTTTTAAAGGTATGATTCTCAACAGAGTAGGAAGCAGCAGGCACTGGGATCCAGGGTAAGCAAGACTACATAGAGAAGCCAGGACAACTGTACTTCTGCAAAGATGAAGAAAAAAAATCTGTGCAGTATGGGAACTACACAGACCTGCTGAAGAACTCGTCTTGAACTTTCTCTGTCCTCCATCTACAATGATTTAGTCACAGACTGTGACAAGTTTAATCAGCAAAGTAAACTGTTTTGACTAACAGAGACAACTACCTGAAAGGAGGGTGTAGCCTGGTGGGGGTCAGTCTCTTGTCCCAAGTAACAATCGACTGAACATGCAGAACAAGCCTCAAGTTGAGCCAGGGGAGGTTCAGATTGGGTATTAGGGAAAATTTCTTCACTGAAAAGGTTACAAGGCAAAGAACAGGCTGTCCAGGGACATAGTTGAGCCACCACCCCTAGAGGTATTTGAAAGACATGTAGATGTGGTGCTTAGGGACATGGTTTACTGGTGGACTTGGCAGTGTTAACAGTTGAACTTGCTGAACTTAAAGGTCTTTTCCAGCCTAAATGATTCCATCGCCTATAAAGTTTTCCCTAAATTGAAGGCATAAAATTTCTCAAGTTGTGTGTTACAGAGACTTGATGCTTGGCTCACTGAAGCTAGTGTTTGGCACTTAGCATACTAGCGGTAAGAACAAAGAGTAGCCTGGGGTTTGGAATATAAAGATCTTGCTAAGAAGTTGTCAGAAAATCAGATAGCACTGTGATCACAAAAGTGATTTCTGGGGATCTTGATTTCAAGATCTAGGTAAAGGTAAGACCTTGAAATTCAAATTCTGGGTAAGTTTTTTAAAAGAAGAAAAGCTTCACAAACAGCAGGATTATATATCTGGCTTTACTAAGTCCACATCTAAAGGGTGCTCCCTTAAATACCTAGCAGGTTCAAAGCGACCAGTCAGGATACCAAGCTAGTAGTAGATTTTCCTCTCTCAAGCACTTTGAATCCTTTTTCAGAGGTATGACCTGATAATAATAACACAGATGGGTGCTGACAGACAGATGGAGATACAACACACTAGAATCACCACGACCTGATTTTCAATACTGTGAAATACATTTAGATAATCAACTAGCAGATCTTCTATGACAATCAGCTAGCAAATCTTCTATGATGCTCTTTAACACTTTTCAAATGCAAGAATTAAAGCCAAACAACTGAAAACTCTTTGTTTGCAATCTACTCCCAAGCATTGCAGAAACCTATCTTAAAACTCAAGCTTGAATGTAGTCAGAGATGCAGTATGACATAACCTTTTGTACACAGCATAGTCATACTGGCAAAAAGAAAAAGAAAACTAGATAGAAAATACTTCACGATCTCCCTCACCTTATAAAAAAGTTAGAGAAAAAAGATAAAACCAAAAAAAACACTATAGAGTACAAGATAAAAGTATTTCAGTCAAATGAGAACTACAAGGCAAAAAAACCCTTTTCGTGAAAAGTACTCTAATTCAGCCAAACAACTGAAAGGAGGGTCATGAATGTGTCTTTTGGTTCTGTAGAAGTCTGGATAATGATGATACTAGAAGGAAAAATCATATTTATGGATTCCTCTTTAGAGTTCTGGGTAGAAGCACAGTATCTATTACTGCAGCAATTGCACTCACACCATACTTAATATATTCCACACCCCTTAAAAAAAAAAATCACATTGCTTTCTAGCAGTGCCATAAACAATAACTGGCATTCATGAAATTTAATTATTAAAACTTTCTTTCAGATTGCAAACTTCATATTCTACTTACTTTTAGTCACCTTGGTTATTAATGTAGAAAGACCACTTAACAAATTTCAGAAAAATTATAAAGATTTCACTTCAGTGTCCCATAGTGATGCTCAGACACTACACTGAAAACTAGGCAGTACATTAACACTGGGAAAACTGAAGCTAACAAATTAAGTGTTAACTACTCAAATCACACTATCTTGCCTAATTGTGATTACCTTCTTCAATGTAGTCTGCATTTATTGTATTCTGAATAACATTTCCAAATAGTAACACTGCAAAAAGTCAACATACTACAGGTGTCCAGTCTATATAATATGGTATCACAAAGGAAAGGAATAAACTAATAGTCTATGCTGTTGGGGGATGGAGGGACCATAAAGCTTTGGGTATAATTGCTTCCAGCTTGGCCTTTGTCATGCTTTGACCATATTTTCCACAGTAGATCTTCCTCACCACAAGCGGAAAGAAATTTACCCCAGATGAGTCACTCCGAAGAAGCAGTATATGGACTTATTTAATTTTTGCTTAATTACAAGCTGAAAGTAAATAAATGAAATACAAGTAAAAATATGTAGTACGTAATAGTGTAATAGTAAAATGTAGTGCAGTATGTAACAGTAAAAAACATGACATACAAGGAAAACTGAAAGACTGTATGATATACAATTTAATCATTAGACCTAAAATCCATCTGCCTAAAATCTCTACAA
>JAWWEW010000088.1:37798141-37808424 GCA_035583185.1 Anabacerthia variegaticeps
TACTCTTAGACTCATTTAAATGATGGACTTTTACCTCAACTTCTGCTTGTTGTCTTGCTAGAGTGATGTTAAAAATATCCAAGGTCTTTTCAAATTCCTGGAAAAGAGATGAAAAAAATTTTTTTGACAATTTCCTTTTGTTACATTTCACAGCTCAGTTTTAGAATAAACGATTTATGCAACCCAAGTTACTTTGTTTAATCTGAAAACTTAAAATAAACCTAGAAAAGAAAATCACATCACAAGTATTTCTTTCTTGCAGTTTGTAATTAAAAAAATTATCCCATGTGTTTTGCTAATACTACTAACCAAGAAACGTAGTGATGAAGGTGCAAGTAAGGCCACTGAAAATTTTAATTTAAATTAGTATTGACTTAGGAACATGTAAACATTTAAGTTTAAATAAATATCAAGATGAACACTACTTAATGCTTCAATGGAAAATTACTAACCTCCAACAATTTTAAGACTTCTTCATCAGGTTTTCTTGATGTTATCTTCATTTTATACATCTCTTTATAGTTCTTCACTTGCTTCCTATGGTGCCGAATATGTTCCCATGACCACATTTGCAGCTTAGGTTGAACATTTACTTCAAGGACACCATAAATAACATATTTCCACCTGGAAGCAAAGGCAAATGAAGTATAGCTTACATTTCTTTTGGTATATTGAAGAGACTTCTAAAGCTTTGCAAACTATCAATGAATACAACTTCAGGCTGTGAAGAGTGGAATCCCATATCTAATACTGCACTTCTGATCAGCAGAGGAACCTAAGAATTTCACTTCTTTTCCCCCACACAAAGTTGACAGGTTTCTGTTCCCTAAAATTAAAAACTGTATATGAAAAATACTCACAAATCTATTCATGGACATGTGAAAACAATAAAAATATATTTGTAAGGAATCTTCTGAAAAGAAATCAAATCTGTGCCATCTAGGTTGAAAAGGTCGGCCTATTTTTACATAATAGCTATTTTCTTGTAACAGTATTTAATATATAACAGCGAGGGGGCTTTGATTAAAACAAAATTAGGAAATCCAAATACTATTAAGACTTAAGTTCCTGATAATGGTCTTTAAGACAGCAATCACAGCTTTCAAATATTGTGTCCTCAGCATTGGTTTGAGGCCCTACTAGCTTAAGAAAAAAAAACAAAAATAAAAGAGAATACTGCCTTTCAGAAAGAAATGAGTACTAACCTCCTGATGTAAGAAACAAGTGCTTGGTCATTATTTCTAATTAATAACTAACAAGTTATTTTCAAAATCTGAGGTCGCATACCATGTCTTTGAGTTGTTGTGCACTGGAACATCAGGTCTGTACTTCCTATATGGCAGATTTCGAGTCATCATATCAATAGACTCAAGGAGCTCCACAACACTGAAGTACTAAGCAAACAAACAAATTCAAACTGAGCATTATTACCTTTATGAGAACAAAATGTGTCAAGCCTCCCTTAGAAGTGAAAAGCAGTTAAAAAGAAAAACACAACTAAGAAGTTAATAGATTCTGTATGTTCACTTTAAAATTTTAGACTCATTTTCTTTTTCTTGCAAACTATTTTACATTACATAAAACTTTAGAAAAATTGTTTATACCTGTGGCTTATTGAATTCAACAGTTATGTCCTGTAAGTTTACATCTAAATCCATTTTCGGTGATGAAAAGTCAACATCAGATCGAGGATTCATAAGGAGTTTGGCTTTAGCTGAAATTGGGCGGAATACTAAAAAACATAAGTTGATATAAAAAGTGCAATTAAATTACTTAAGACTGTTACAAATTATTTACCTTAAATTTACACATATTTACCTTAAATTATGCGATATTATTAATTGCAGAATGCTACACTTCTAAGCATTAAGAACTCCAAAACAGCTTAAAATATAATACAATCTATATTCAATTCTGTTTCAGTCCGGCAACATTTGTGAAACAAACGTTTACAGAACATTATCACAAATTTTCCTGTATGCAGTATGCCATGCAGATGTTTCAATTACTAGTTTATATTTGTAACAAACTTAAGTTTTTTTGGCTATGATATATTTGTAATACAAAACAAGTTTCACTATATTTCACTATATATTAACTCTTATTCCATAAGAATTACTTTTTTTTTCTTACTGATGATTTACTGTTTGATAAATTACACTCACAACAATGGATAAAACCAAACATTCCACATTTCTAAATCCAAGCCTAAGTAAGCATGAAAAAAATCAATGTGGATCCTACATAAAAACAAGGCACATCACAATAAAGAAAAATTCAGAGCAGAAGTGTTTTATCTGTTCCACCATTTGGCAATATTGGGCATTCAAAACCAAGTTTAGTTAATTATTTTCATTTGTTTCAGCAATTGATCCAACAATAAGAATTTGCATAATACTTGGATTTGTGTAAATCTTATTTATATAAAATAAAATTTCATTGTTTTCAACTGAGATACTAGTAGACTATCTGCATAACAATTATTCCAAATTCCTTGAAAGGTTCATATAGTTCTAAACATGCATTTTTGCAAGATGAAACCATATTTACACTAATTTACCTTTGCTTCATTTTAAACCCTGGATTATCCTATTTCCATCTAAACACTGCATGTGGTAGCATTTCTATTAATTTTCTCCCTATATTTTTCTTCCTAAACTTAATTTTTTATGCTTCTTACATGTAAGTATTACATTCGCATTTACATCAAGTGACAGAATCAGACTTGGTGTTTACTAGCTTCTTCAATCCAAAGAGCTGTCCTAAGAGACAGTATTGTCATTTACCACAGCTACAAAGTTTCAAAGTTGTCTGATTACTGTATCCATCCCTCAAGGCGGTGGGCAGGGAAGATACTTCGCATAAGGCGGGTGACCTCAAAAACATATTCAAACCAATCTGATTCACAAAAACTTACATGGTACTCATATTATTGCTAAACTTCTTAATTAAAGGAATTAATTAATGGACCTTAACAATGAGGATTTTTGTATGACATTCTGTTTGAATGATACATAACTGAAGACTTTTTTAGCATGGCCTTTTTAAGGCAATAGATACATTGTACAGTATTTGACATCAGAACGACTCGTTACTCTTAAACGACACTCTTAAATTGCACTCCTTCCTAAGATTTTTAAATAACAGCCAAAGTAGCAACACCTCTGAGAGGCAGCAAAATTAGAATTACTTACCCATATTACAAATAAAACACCACTTACCAAAATCATAACCTTCTGGAATCACACTGTGGCTGGCAACTCCCTGTTTTAAGTTAACCTACACACACAATGGAGTTAAAGTTGCATTTTTAAGTCCAGAAAAAGTTTTAAAATATAAAGTGCTAGCAATTTATTACAGTTCTCAGATAACCCCTCTTACACACCATAAAGTTCAAAAGACTATGTTCTAAACAGAATCTCTAATCTTGGCTAATAAAAATTACCGAATAGTAGCAAAATGACCTTAAGTTGTGTAAATTTTGTACCTGGCAAAAGACTTTCTTAACTTCCTCAAATGGGTGTTACACTTCCATCATATAAAAGCCTTAGTATGTACTATTCAAAAAATGCTCTTAGTTACAAACAATTTCCCAGAACACTGATATAAATGGAAGCAGAACTGAATGTGAAGCATGTCCTGTGTTTCCCAGTTTCAACCAGAATACCAGGTACAGTATCTCAAGTTTTACTTACCAATGATTCATCAAAACCACCATGGTAGAACATCTCTGATTTCACATTCCAGTAAGCAAAAAGGTTATCCAATCGTACAAGCTGAAAATACAACAGAACATATGTATTAATACCTACAAATTTTGATTAATAATTTGAATTTCACAAAGTCTGGATGAATAAAAATATTCAGAATGTTACTTTTATTTTAGAGCCTATACAGTTCCATGTTTTCTTGGCCTTACTTTTTGTGGAAGAAACTCTAGTACAGCTTGTTTTATTAACAATTCTTCCTTTAACATACAGTTTATACAGTACCTTGTAGAACAACTTGGCAGTTTCATCATGTAAACATGGATTCCAATTCTTATCTGAGGTCTGAAATGAGAATTAAACAAAATTAATATAATTCACCAACATGTTATCATAACTGAAAGAAACCAGAAAAAAAGGGAAAAACATCATCATCATTAAACTGCATGGAAAATAATGGGATACCATCTTCTGATTTTAAGTGAAAAGTTGGTAAGACTATTTTCTCCACAAATTACATATGTGCACATGCAGGGTGCACACAAGAACACAAGATGCTATAAAATTCTGGTTTCAGCACTGCAAATTGCTTTCCTTTACACCAATATTATTTTTAGGCAGGCTCTTTGGACAGAGATAAACAAAGAATTGAATTCTTTTATAATTCTGGATGTAATTCATTTTAGTTTGACCACAAAGAAAACACTTAAATGTGCTAGGAACAAGTATTCATGAGACAATCATTTCACTCAAGAAAATAACATTTACTTAGACATAATTTCTTTATCAGTTACACAGCAAAAACTACTGAATCAGAGCAACTCAGCACAATCAGCTTACTGCTGCTACTACATAATCTTCCAGAAAAAGAATTCATATGGTCTGTTACAACTATTCTTAGCATTTTAAAGGGGAGCTTACAAAAAACTGAGCTCCAGTTTAAAAAAAGACGTCAACCTCTTCTTATTTTTTTTTCACTTTTCTCCCCCTCCCCTTTATCAAGTAGTAACTTCCTTTCTTGAAGATGAAAGCAGTTTCAGTAAAATATTCATAGATTATGAACAGCCTAAATCCAGCAAAGTGGATTGGCAACCACAAAGTACAGCAGGCAGAAGACTTTGACTTTTCTCCTAAAGATCTATTTTAGCACTTTATCTTTAATGGCACCCCTGCCACAATATTTATGCTCAATTTGATAAACTAAGTAATTACCATTGTATGTTGATAATGGTTATACGTATACTGTCATTAGACAGCATGTTACCAGAAAGCATATCACACAAAAACATAACTTAACCTACTGGTACACATCAACATGCTTTTTGAATAAATGATGAAAAATAAAACTACCTGCAAACTTAGATTTTGAAGTGAAATCCCAAATGACAAGGGGTTATTCCGATTTGTGATCTAATAGAGCAGAAGGAAAACACAAAAAAAGGATTATTTCATACTCTATAAGCATATAGTTGGCTAACAATTTAAATATCTTTTTGTTTTGATACAAGCTTTTTATCATTTTTCTTTTTTTTTTCCTCCTAGATAATGAAAAATCCACAACTTTACTGTGATTCTCTCAACATGGAAAGCAACTAGGAGAAAAGAAAGCAGACAATTCCTAATTTCATGTTACACTGCACAACTCTTTAGCTAAGATATAAAAAAGTACTTACATCATCTTCATAGCGAATATGGATGTTGGAAATTTTCAACTGAAGATTTTTGATGACCTGAGTAACTAGTTTTTCTACAAAAGTGTCTTGTTTCTCCTCTTTAACTTTATCTAAGTTAAAAGAAAATAATTTGATATTTTGCTTACATTTCGGCATTTTAAAACTAGACAAAACAGTATCATAACAAAGTCTGCAAGACAAATGTTTGAATTTTCTATTCCGTTATACCCTAGTTGTATAAAAACATATTTACCCAGTATAATCTGAAACATTTATATCCTCAGATTAGAAGATTTCACAGCTTTATTACCTGCTGTGTGAAGAATTGGGTAGTTCAAAAGTATGACTTGCACCCTCTGATACTCAACGTGGCCAATAAAAATTTCTTAAAACTACAGAAAGTTGAATTCAAAGAGCTAGCACATATCAACAAACAAATAAAATGTTTAAAAGGCTGTAATTGTAACAATTCTTTGCTACTGCAAATGCAGTTAAACTGTCTCCTAAAAAGAAGAGGAAACAAAATGTCAGGCAACATATGACACAAATAAGCAGTATTTCAAAAGCCTTACTTAAATCATGTCAATGCCTGAACCCTTTGTTTTTCAGGATGGTGGTTCTGCAGTACTGATGGCAGCTACTCTTAAGAAAACTGTAACTAATGGGTTTTTAAGAGGCAAAACAGGAATCTAGAACATTTTGACAAAGTCTGCATCTTTCTTAATTACCATAAAGAAACAAATAGCATCACTTTCATTAGCTTTTCCCAGTCTTTTACCTTGGTCAGCTATCTTCTGTTTTGCTTCCTCTATCCTTTGCAATTCCCTTTGTCTTGCTTCCAAGAACTGCCTGGCTTCTTTTTCAGGATCATATTTGATGCCTAAATGCACAATGTAAAAAGGTATGATACCAAAAAAAACTTACACATTTCCTTAAGGATGGTGTTTCAAAAGCAGTAATTTTTACATTTACATAATAGTTACCTAAAAGCAAAAAATTAGGTAATCAAATGAAAATTAATTAATATTCCATAATCTAATTGGATTTGCTAGGAGTATCTACTAGGAATAAAGCTCAATAAAACATCAACCCATTCCACAAATTTCTGAAATCCCAGCAACGTATATTCACTACTTTCTCTACATTAACTTACTGGCTGTGGGCACAATAAGCAAATAAACTCCATCAAGAACTGCTTCAACAGGTTGAGTATAAAGATTTTGCCATGGAATCTGTAAATTAAGTTGACCTAAAAACACAAAAGAAAAAAGTTGAGGTATACAGTCAAATAGTTGACTGGGAAAAAAAATTAGAAACATGATTGGCATTAAACAAAAGAACTCTGAAAAATTACTATACCCAATAGTAAAAGAAACAGTGCATCTGAGGCAAATGTCCTTTGGGTTGTATTATTTTTCACACAACACACAAACAGACATGATACAAGTTTTTCCATGAGCAGAACTATCAAGCCTTACTCCCAGAAATTATATTCCTTCATCATAATAGCAATCTCTCCCTCCTTGTAAATGCACTGCAACACCCTTAGAAACAAAAAACATACATGGGCAGCTCATATATCAGCAGTCAGTTAAATACTATGTTTTTGAGAACACACGGATCCTGAGGTTATAGTGCCTTTAAACCTTCACCCAAGTGCCAATTTTAATAAAATACAAAATCAGTCATGGGAAAATACACATTTTCAGAGTAGATTTAAAGGAAGCATAATGACTTTAGACTGTAAGAAACCATTAACTTTTACAAGATAAACAACTTGCATTGAAAAAACTTCATTTTAGGAAAAACAAGGAAGGAGGATGGAAAGGGAAGTGAAAGGCAAAAATCAGTTGTGGTCTTGCTAAGACAAGGAATGAGATCCAGTCCCACCCAATCGCTCATTTTTGCTGTGCTGGACTTTTTTTCTCACTAATATTGAAGTCATTAAACAAGACTCTAGTATATTTTGACTTTACTATCTCAGAAAAGGAGCTTCATCAAACGGTTTTTTTTTTCCAGAAGAGACAAGCTTCAGAGCATAAAAAGTATGCAAATCAAGGAACATAAGGAAATTACTTGCTTAGGATGCCTAGAGTCACTTGGATGAAAAGCAGTATGTTTAGAAATTCCTGCATGGGTACATGATAAAATGTAACGTACCAATATGTCCTGCTTTAACTTTAAATGGCACATCCAGCTGACTCTGAAAGAGAGTGGTTTAGAAAATTTAAGTTCAATTCTGCAACCTGTGAAATGTTTCCATGCAGGAAAAGACATGATCATAACCTTAACAAAAAATTTACCTTTCAACCACTGAAAAGAAAATTCAGTATAACAGACAGTCAAGCATTTAGTTACTGATTTAGACTGTTAAGCTATGTTATGGTAAACGCATTCCCAAGAGCAAGTTTCTAGCTTTACAAACTATAGAAAATAGAGATTTTTCAGTATTGCTTTAGACTCAAATGCATTCTTTTAGCAATTGCTGAGACTTCTCTTACGTAAAAAAAAAAAAAAAAGGCATACAGTTTTAGCTTTACATTTAATCTGAAGTTAATCAGATAATCCGTACAGGTGCAGAGAAAACAAATCAGTAAGCTTTCACTTAAAAGACTGTGTATCCTAAAATAAGAATTAAAAAATGCACACTAAACCCAAAACATTGATCATAAATCATGTTTTCGCATTTTATTTTTATTTTCACTAGCTTACCAGGGCATTTTCTTTTATTTCCAGATTGTTCAGTGCTACAGCGCCTAAAAGAAAAGAATCTAGTAAGTAAAACTGAAATAATCAAAGTAGTAGTGGTACACACTAAACATCCCAAAGTCTGAATCAGTTGGTTATAGAAACTCAGAAAATAAGGGGGCTAATGTGTATGTCTTAAACATCAACAGCCAGATAGCCATGGAGGCAACCAAGAATTGTTGGTAAGAACACACTACGAGAAAAAACAGGATGTGAAAGAAAAAGGGATGGCCATACACAGGTAAGGCAGAACTCTTCCAGGATAAAGGTCCATGTTACAACTCCTGGAGATGAGCACAACACAGTACAGCATAAGTGCAGGAATGAGCTCAAGAAGTGGACATGGACTGTCAACCATAGGTTGATGAGTAAGGAGGGATCAAAACCACCAAAGACCCCCAAAGCCCTCTGACCCATTTCCAGAGAGGTCTGAAAGAATGTACAGCACATGATAACTCATTTGCATGGCAAACAAGAAATTTAGCTCAAGGATGGGGAAACCTTAACTATAAAAAGATATTGCCCCAAATCCCAGCCACACATGTGCCCCGCAGGACCCTGAACACCCCATCAGTCGCACTGACATTTCAGCCAGGACTAGTGATCTTTCTTCCTTTCTTTCTCCCTTCTTCTCTTTAATCTCTCTCTCTTTCACCCTACCTCTTATTCAAAATCTACCACTGAGGGACTAATTATATCAATTTTCATGCTATGTGCATAATTTAATAACAAAACTTCATAAATTTTTACAGACACTGACTTATGTCTTTTCATTTCAACCACCAGAGGCACCTAGAAATCTTGGGTATTCCCTTCCCCTTTATGGTGAGATGACACAGTGGTCCATGACCTGTGGTTCTCAGACTCTTTGCTATGGAAGATATCCATAACCTACACCCAAATACCTATGAAAGATGATTAAGACCAGACTGTTCATTCACGCTACAAAATATCTGAGATTTTCTCACGGACCTTGTACGTCCATGAAAAGGAATCTAAGATTCCAATGTGAGAAAAGACTGACACATTTTCTAAAGATCTCATTTTGAAATTAAAAGTTTCTTTTAAAAGCTTTTTTATTCTCAACCATCTGTTTCCCATGCCTGTAGAAATCCAGCAACATTAACTGTGAGAGAATTTTTAGCCTTCAACAATTTTACATTCGCAAGTTTTATTTATACACTTACAAAAGTTCACAGGAAGTATTTCAGTAACCTAATTTTTAAAGTCTTCGGACAAAACTTAATTTCAATACATTGAGAACGCAGAAAATTTGAATTGCAAGATTGGTTTTTAAAATATACTTCACATCAGACCCTAGCTGTAACAAAGGAACCCTGGAAGGAATCAGAAAACTCAGAACTTAAAAAACATGCACATGGTCTGAAGCTATGTCTTCTGCAAATTCTACAAGATGGATAGAGCCTCTGCAATGGTTACTTTCGAATTAATTGTACAGTGTTAACTCATGCACATGAGACACAGCTGAACAGGGGCATAAATGAGATTCAGGAAACCAGAAGCAGATTACAAGCCTGAAAAGATATACGACTTGAGATTACAAATAAAGATTTAATTGACCTAAAAATGTTTTTGTTTTGGTATGCATGTTAGAAATAGCAAAACATATGGGGAAACAGGAGCTCCAACTGCAAGAAATATTCTTGCAGTTATATACTACTAATGGCATTAAAACAGCTGCTCAAAGTACCACCAATTTTAGCAAATTGAACCCAAATCTCAAAAAGACAAACATTAGAAAAAGTTGTCTCAAGTTGTTGACAGGTTCTGGAAGAGCTTATCAGGTAAATGCATCCATCTTGTAACACTCACAAAATACTATGAAGTTTTTAATGTTATAAGTTTTTCATTGCAACAATTTATAATCACTTTCTAGTAGAATTCTATACAACTCATATATCATAGAATCACAAAATAGCCCAAGTTGGAAGGAAGTCACAAGGATCATCAAGTCCAACCCTAAGCCCTGCACAGGACCATCCCCAAGAGTCACACCCTGTGCCTGAGAGTATCATCCAAATGCTTCTTGAACTCTTCCAAGGCTTGGTGCTGTGACCACTTCTCTGGGGCCCTGTGCCAGTGCCCAACCACCCTCTGGGTGAAGAACCTTTTTCTAATATCCAACCTAAACCTC
>JAWWEW010000088.1:37821843-37837134 GCA_035583185.1 Anabacerthia variegaticeps
TGAGTCCTTTCCCTGCTCCTGTGGTGTCCCTCCTCCTCCTTCTCCTGAACTGACCTTGATGTCTGCATTGTTAATCCATGGCTGTAAATTTCAGATGCGCAACAACTGTTCTTAAATATCCTCACGCAGAGGTGTATCACAAAACAGGAAGTTTTCCTCAGAGCTATCATGGCTCCATAGAATAGAGGAGTACTTCTAGCAGCTTCTAACAGAAGCCACTCTGCCTCTTACCAAAAAACCTAATTAGAGAAACCCATGACACCATGGCATTGCTTTCCAGCATCTCATTCCCCAGTCTGTACGAACATCCAGGGTTGCCCCATCCCAGATGCAGAATCCATCACTTGCCCTTGTCAAACTTCATATGGTTGGTGATTGCACGGTCCTCTGATTTGTCAAGATCTCTCTGTCGGGCCTCTCCACCCTTGGATTCAACAACTCCTTCCAGTTCAGTGTCTTCAGCAAACTTACTTACTATGCCTTCAATTCCTGGGTCCTAGTCATTTATGAAGATGTTGAAGAGAACTGAGTCAAGGATGGAGCCCTGTAGAACCCCACTAGTGACCGGATGCCAGCCCAGTGTTACCTCATTCACTATAACTCTTTGTGCCCAGCCTGTGATCCATTGGCTTACCCATCACCTTACACAGACATTTTGTCCAGAAGGATCCTGTGAGAGACAGCATCAAAAGCTCTGCTGAAGTCCAAACTGATTATATCTACTGGTTTTCACAGATCAGCTAAGTGGGTTACCCTGTTGTAGAAGAAAACCAGGTTTGGCAAGCAGGTGCTGTGCTGTGAAGCCCTGCTGACTCTGACCAATGGCTGTGTCATCCTCCAGGTGTTTTTCAGTACTTCTGAGAATAAACTTTTCCATGATTTTACAGGAAAGTGAAGTGAGATTGACAGGCCTGTAGTTCCCAGGGTCCTCATTCTCATCCTTGAAAACTGGGGCAACGTTTGCCACTTCCAGTCAGCTGGGACCTCTCTGGATTCCCAAGACTGATCAAAAATCATTGAGAAAGGCTTTGTGATGACATGAGCTAGCTCACTGAGGATTCTTAGATGAATCCCATCAGGCTCCATAGATCTGTAGGGATCCAGCTGGAGTGGCAGATCCCGTTCAAGTTCAGGGTCAGCTGGGAGTTGATCATTCTCACAGTCATGGTCCTCCAGCTCAGGGTACTGTGATCCTCTTGATCTCTCATCCATGTTGAAGACAGAGGCAAAGAAAGCTTCAAACACCTTTGCCTTTTCTCTGTCCCTGTTTGTGCAGTGACCGTCCTCATCTTGTAATGGGCCAATGATATTTCTATACTGCCTATTGACAGTTTTGTAAAACCTCTTTTTATTGTCCACCACATTTCTGGTCAGCTGCAACTCAGGTGAGCTTCAGCCACACAAATTTTCTCCCTACAATGGTAAGCATTCTTCATGTATTCTTTCCATTTCACCTTCCTGCCAGTGAACATACAGCTTCTTTTGCCTTATTTGCAAGAGAAGATTCCTGTTCAGCCAAGCCAGCCTTCTGCCTTGCCTGCTTGACCTTCAACATTTGAGAATTGCCTGCTCCTGTGCCCTTAGAAGGAGAAGTTTAAAAAGTGACCACTACTGATGAATCCCAGAACCTGCAAAAACATTTTCCCAGGGGGCCTTACTCAGTAATTCCCTGAGCAGACTGAAGTCTGCTCTCTTCATGTCCAGAGCTGAGGCTTCGCTGGCACTTTTCCTCCTGTCAGCAGAGATTTTAAACTCAATTGCTTTGTGGTCGTTGTGGCCAAGATGGCCACTGATCTCCGCTTTGCTCATAAGATTCCCACCGCTGGCAAGCAGAAGATCAAGGAGGGCATTTTTACAAGTCAGCTCCCTTAGGACCTGTTCCATAAAGTTGTGTTCCAGATTTTTTTAGGAATCTTCTGGTCTAGGTTGTACCAGCTGTGTGATGCTCTCAGTTAATCTCTGGCAAATTGAAGTTGCCTGTAAAGACAAGGGCAGTTGTCTTGGAAGTGTCCCTTAGTTCCTCAAAAAATAGTTTATTGGCATCATTGTCCTGGCTGGGTGATCTATAGCAGAATCCCACAATGATATCTGCATTATTTGTTTGCCCCCTGATTGTTACCCAGGGGCTCTCAACTGTGCCATTGCCAACTGTGAGCTCCATACATTCTATCCCTTCTATTACGTACAGTGCCACGTCCTTCCTCTTTGCCCTGTCTGTCCCTCCTAGAGAGCCTAACCCAATGGGGCACTCCAATCACAGGACTCATCCCAGCACAAAATTGATAATTGAAAATAATAATTTCAAACTAGACAGGGTAGGCTTGAAGCGATCATGTGCTAAAGAAAATTGTATGTTTGTGAATTCTGGTATGGTATCGTGCATACATTTTGGATTATCAAGCCATTAACTTGGTTGTATGCGCAGGCTAATTAACCTCTTTCCTAGAAATTGAGGTCCTAGACCATTTGCAGGACTAGCTTACTTGTAACTAGCTTGCAAACCCTTGTGCCATTGTTTTGAGCTCACATGTCTTCTGGTATTTTGAACCTCAGAATTTAGGGCCTTGTCTCCCTTGTCATACCTCTGTTGAATTCTTCTTGATCTTGGCCTTGGAAGTTGCTCTAGAATTCTCTATGCTTGCTCTTCCACTTCTCTTAATACTGCATTAATTAATGCCTCAGTGTCCAAAAGCATAATGTGCTCTGAGTGTCAAAAGGGCTTAAGCTCAAAATTTTTGTATTTTTACTTCTTTGTTTTTGTTGTTGCTGGATCTTCTATTTTTTATGCAAATTTAAAATTTTTGTAGATATAATACATCAGTCAGTCTGTACATGTCTATCATAAATGGCATTATGTAATAAAGCATATCTGTCACTGAGAACTTACCAGTTATAAAAATATCATATTTTTAGCATCTGTAAAACATAAGTGCATTATCAATATTTTGCCCTAATTCTTTTTTTTTATGTTGTCAGAACTCAGTACTTCATTTTGTAGAATTGGACCTGTGAGATATGAAAATTGCTATAGAATTGGATAGTAGATTTTTCAAGAGTGGTATTTCATTTTGTGTTCGTCCCAAAGAAGCATTTAAGAGAACTACTTTCAAAATACATTTGTGGATTTTTATGAAACCAGAAGATGGCAGCAAGTGCTGATTAGAATTTTGTGCCACTAAGCCACTTCACACCTTCAGAGCAAATCAATATCCTTTGTAATGCAAGCATTTGCTTTGAATGTAATGTGTAACAGAAAAGAGCTGATTTACATTTGCATCAGTACCATTATTCTTGCACGGAGTTGTAAGAGAGCTAATCCATTTCAAACAGATTTATCCATTTGAAAAGACTAATGCTGTGAGAGGCGGTCAGTGTGCATATGCTAAAGAAATAATGCAATGATCTGTCCAACACATTCCCTGGTAATACAAACTCAAATGCATAGTGATGGTTTTTCCTTGCACTGCTATCTCTGAAGCTTTTTGCAGCACGTGTTTGGAAGACAGATGCTGTTTCAGAATAAGCATCAACAGTTGTATTAATGGTGATGAAAGACATCTTAAATGTTGATTCCAGGGTAGTTAAGAATGAAGGTAGTGCTTCCATGGAGGTTGGTGGGAACATTTAAAACTGAGGTCTAATTCTTCTCAGGGTATCAGCCTGTTTCTAGTTTAATGGGGTGGATGGGAATGAACCAGCAGGTAGAGGTGCAGGAGATTTAATGCTTTGTTTCTGGATTTTAATTTGAGTATAGTATATAATGTTAGTTTATAGAGAATAAACTAACACAGATTATACTCTCTGCACAGTTTTATTAATAAACACAGATTATGCTCTCTGCACAGTTTTATTAGAATAGCACATTTGTCTAGAGCAACTTATTGGAATGATTTTAAATCCTTTTTGGAAATCACATACTGGGCCACACACTGAAGCTAATTTTGAGAAGGTAGCTTAACAGATCTTGGTGAAGTTCAAGAGCAAAAAGTCCTCCCAACTTAATATAGATTACAGTGAATGAGAGAGGAGCTAGAAAAAGTATAATGAACCTCACACATCATTAAGTAGTAATTTTGTGATATAGGCATCCTACAAAAAGTTTAAATTTAATGTATTTCAGTGTAACTATTTTGATGTAAGGTTTACATATCATCCAAAAGTGGCCTGGAAACCACTCATTATTTGAAAAGCCTGCTGCAAATCTTGCCTCATCTGGGCCTTCACAAGCCTAAAGAATCTTAACTTATTTAGTTTCTTCTTGGACAAATCATCCTATAACTTTGATTAACCACATTGTCTTGATTTTGTTCTTCCAGATTGCCTGTTCAAGATGCAGGTGAGTCAGGGGTTTTATACAGTGATATACTGATGTTTGTTCAGTGGCATAATGATTTTGCCTGATATTCTTTTCCTATTAAATCGTAACATTTTACTTGCTTATGCAACAGCCATACAGTGAGGGAAGGAAATGACACCAAAATACAGCAGTTGAATTGGTAATGGTATTTTTTTGTGTGTGTTACGACAGCAAGTTCAGGAATCTGTTTCACTTCTAAATAGAGCAACTGTGCAATTTTATTATATTTCCTCTGTCCAACAGGTAGAGTAGTGAAAAAAAAAATGGACAAAACTCGTGAACTTGAAGGTAAAGTAGGTGTCTATACTAAATTTACATGAACAAGAAGGAAAAAGACCATATTTTTTCATAGGCTTCTGTATGAAAAGATTCTGCATTACACTGGTCAGGGAAATGTTGATAAGAGTTGTTGAGGGGTCTGAGTGCCATCCAGCTAGCAGAAGAACAGAATAAAGTATTAGTGCTTTGAAAAGTGCAAATATCCAAGTGTCTTAAATGAAAATATTGCCCATCAGTATTATAAGACTGAACAGCAAAGAACATGAATTGTTATGCCTCTGTGGTATAACAGGTAAGTCCCCGAACACCAGTGAAAATTGAGTATATATATTTCCAAAATTACATGCAGTACAGGAAGTACCACAATCTTTCTAATTGAACCTGTAAGATTCTAAAAACCTTTCTGGTTTAGAGACAAGTTAGATAGAAATCAGGTTTAGACAAGAAGTAATTACACTTTTTTTTTTTTTTTCTGCTAGGTCAGTTAATTGGTTTGATCAATTGGTTTTGAATCAATTGGTTTGGTTCTCTCATTCATGAGATGAATTAATGAGTAATTGGTGAATCCGTGAGAAACTTCTCTGGTTTCCTAATATAACAGTACTATAATTATAACTATAAAATAAACCCATATAAAATGCCCCAAATAAATATGCAAATCTAAGAATATGTTCTTCAATAACATGTCTTGTGACTGGCGTAGTTTATCATCTTTCTTGGTGACATGGATATTCAGATTGAGTGCAAGTTTGCAGATACCAAGCTGTGTGGCATGGTCAACACACTGAAGGAAAGGGACGCCAGCCAGAGAGACCTTGTCAGGCTTGAGAAGTGGATGTGTGCAAATCTCTTGAAGTTCAACAAAGTGAAGTGCAAGGTCTTGCACCTGAGTTGGTGCAATTCCAAGGACAAGTACAGGCTGGATGGAAAATGCATTGAGAGCAGCCCTGAAGGAGAAAGACTTGGGGATGTTTGTGAGCAAAAAGCTCAACATGAGCCAGCAATGTGTGCACTTGCAGCTCAGAAAACCAACCGCATCCTGGGCTGCATCAAAAGAAGCATGGACAGCAGGGTGAGGGAGTTTATTCTGCCCCTCCCACACTGCTCATATGAGACCCCACCTTAAGTACTCCATCCAGCTCTAGGGCTCCAACCAAGAAAGTCATGGGTCTCTTGAAAGAACTCCAGAGGAGAAATAAGCTGATCACAGGGCTGTAACACCTCTCCCATGAAGAAAAGCTGAGATAGCTGATGTTGTTCAGCCTGGAGAAGAGAAGGGTCCGGGGAGACCTTATAGCACCTTTAGAGAACCTGAAGGGGACATACAAGAAGAGCTGGAGGGGAACTCTTCATAAGGGCATGTAGTGATAGGACAAGGGGCAATGGCTTTGAGCTAAAGGAGGATGGATTTAGATTAGATATTAGGAAGAAATTATTTATCATGAAGGTGGTAAGACACTGGAACAAGTTGCTCAGAGAAGTTGTAAATGTCCCATCCCTGGAAGTGTTCAAGACTAGGTGGGATGGGTGGCTGTAAACAATCTGGTCTAATGGAAGATGTTCCTGCCCATTGCAGATGGATTGGAACTAGATGATCTTTGATGGTCCCTTCCAACTCAAACCATTCTATGATTCTATAAACATATTATAGACAATATAACTTATCCTTCAAATAAGTCTACCTGCAGTCATAACTAGAAGAAATGTGAAAAAGGGCTATTAACACTTTAGTCACCTGCTACTGCCAACAGTCATAAGTTAAATGCCCTTTATTCAAAATTATTTACAATATTCTTCATTATTGCATGAAAACACTGAGCAGTTTCTTGAAAATTAAACATCTAAAAGAGTGGGAAGGTGCATTTTCAAAAGTCTCTGGCTACTGTCAAATATAAACATTTGCATTTAGTGCTTTGTTGACTAACTCAATTTCTTTGAAGTGTGAAGCATGCTATTTGCACCATGGTGGGTTCACAAAATCTACTCATTTACTTGGGATATTTTCTAGTACTTTTCAACCAATGGGAGGAACTAGAGGTTGGTAATCGAGAATGAATATCAAATAGTGTCAAGACTCCTCAGTTCCTAAAGCTGACCAACTCTTTGAGTGATTACATTCATCTCTTTACAGCTGATAGGGTCTCTCTCTGGTCTCCCTCTTTACAAACTTCTGAAAAAAGAACATGTATCACTCAACAAATACCACAGATGCACTAGTACTGTGGTATTTACTTCTGAGCAACTCTACAAAATTACAGAAGTGAAAAAATAGAGTTAGATCTTCATTTTGAAGACATATTGTTTCTAATAAGGAAAAAAAATCACATAATTCAAATCAGTGAAGCATGAGAACATCTGGATTGATTTTTTAACTATATGAATGATGAATTTTCATGTCTAGTAATATTTCATAGTTTTTTGTCTCTTCTACTTTTGGTTTACCTTATCTATCATTACCATTAGTACTCTCTTACACAGTCTTTCCTATTCCCACTCAAATTAATTCTTACTACACAGTGGAGTGAAAAGGCTCTGGAGAGTGATTCACTGTTGTAATATCAGAATTGCTTTCTGGATTACTTAAATCAGTAGGGGGATAATAGTAAAGCCTCACAGCTTTTGTTGTTCAAAGACATCTACCCAGTAAATGGGATTTAACACCTGAGACTAATATACATTTGAAAATAAAATAGCTTTTAAAATGTTTTAAGATGCTGATGTCCCATTAAATGTATGTCAGTCACATGGAAATAAATTGATCATCTCTAGCTGTACTACTAGAAAAGACAGTAAAAGATTTTTATCTTCACAGAGCCTGAAGAAGTGCCAAAAAGCTAGAGACCTCCTTTGGCCAATAGTAAAACTTATCTGTATTTTCCTGACACTGAATTTATCTCAGTGAGGAGCTACACTTTAAGAAACAGTACTATATGTCCCTTCACATTTTTCAGTTTCTTTTTTTTTCCCAGCACACAAAGTGCAAGAAGAAATCTCAGTTCTGCAGCCCAAATGTGTTTTACAGCCTGGCTTTACTTTTTTCATCTCTTTGATAACATACCTTTTTAGTTTTAAATACATTTTGGTTACCCACATCTCATCAAACTCTGTTGGAAGCCATCAGTCAGTTACACTTACTGTAGAAAAAAATTTGTCTCCTTACAGAGCTACAGGCTGCCCGAGATTTCCTCAATTTACTTTGAGTCTTCTTCAAGTATCTTTCTTTATCTCAGTGTTCTTTCATCTTTGTATGCTATTAAACAGTAAATGTTTCAAAAGCAAATGAGTACCAATGCACAGCTTACAAATTGCACTAAGTGTTTTTCAGATAGGTGTGAGACCAAGTTAAAAGCAATGTTATGACTCTTCTTAATTTCCAAAGTAAAACTCTTTTGACTGGTTTATTTCATTCATTTTCATGTGTTTTCAGCAAGGAAATGGAAGTGAAAGGTTCACTTATTAATTCTGGAAGAGGATCATGGTGTGGGCAGACTACTGAATGACAGAGAAGTTATGCTGGTGGGAAATCTGTAATGAAAAAGGGTAAGGGCCTAATTCTTTGCAAATCCCTTCTTTTTCACATCCCTTTCATTTCTCAGGCTTGTCAGCACTGTCATTGCAGCATTATATTTAGGTGTTTGGTTGTTGTTTAGTTGCAAAAAATTGATACTATGAAATAATAGGCATTTGCTGGGTACTTCAGCTACTTTTATTACCTCTTCCATGTAATAATTTTTTTCCCTATTCTGTGTTTATGTGCATTCTTAACAGTCCCTGCAATCATTTTACAAATGAATTTTGTTTTATTCTATATTCAGTTATAACCTCTAGTTAACTAACTTGGCAGCAATTGGTGTTGAAATATGTTGGATGGCATGGCTTTTGGACTGCAGAATGTATTATTTCTCAGTGGTGAAACCTTACAAATTAACATGCATACATATTAACATGTGTATAAGCATGCAATAAATTTAACATAGATATGTAGAGGTACTTATTACTCCGGTTTTCCCAAGTTTCAGCTGTTGTGTTACTGTATAATCTAGCCTGATAGAGAAAAGAAAGACTATTTGTTTTACACTGTCATATGGTCTTCCATGTAGTATGCATGGCTGTTTAGCTTATGGAGTATATGTAGTCTCCACTGCTTTTGTATACTTACCAAATTGTATCATCAAGAGTCAGATTGCAGCAGGTTCTGGCAATAGATAGAACTGCCAAAGAATATGGAGAGACATGTTTGTTGTCTGACAGAATTCTTGCGTGTCTCAAGACCTGTGACAAATAAACATAATAAAAAGAAACTTGAATTTGTATTTTGTTTTTTGTTGTTTTGGTGTTTTCCTGGCACAACTTTAGTGCTGAATGCAAGGAATGTTATGTATTTACTTTGGAAGTATTTAAGTTTCCTCTATGTGGATGCCAGATGTTTCAAATACAAGAATGTATTTTGTTGCATTTCCAGGGGTGGGGGGGGGAGGGAAACTCCACCAATCCTAGAATTACATGTAAAGAAAACCCTTGCAGTTTAATTTATTTGAAATTCAGATTTGCTTAAATTTATTTTCTCTAGGAGAAAAAGAAAAAGAATGGAGGGGAGAGTGTTTTCAAAATTTCAAAATCAAAATACGTACTTGTGTCTTCTAGCCTGAAAGTAATGACAATCTCCTACCTTCTTTCCCACAACAATCATTCACTTAGCAGACATAACCCTTTCATGAGTTAATGCTGAAATTGGCAATACAAAATGTCAAAAATGCTGAAATTGTCAAGAAGCTGTTTTTGGAACTGGAAGAATGAGAAAATGAGCTCATGGTAGGTTGACCACATCCTATTCACCAGATGCCCACAATGCTGCTCTATCATTCTCCCTCCACTGCTAAACAGGGGTAGAAAAACACAATGAAAGGATCATAGGACAAGATAAAAACAGAGAGAGATCACTCACCAATTGCTGTCATTGGTAAAACAGACTTAATGTGGGGAAATTGCTTTATTTCCAAACAAAGCAGAGTAGGGCAATGAGAAATAAAGCCAAACCTTAAAACAGCTTCCAACCACTGCTCCTATTTGCTCTACCTCTGCCCTCCCAGCGGCACAGGGGACAATGAATGAGGATTGTGGACCCTCTGTGCACGTTGTCTCTGCTGCTCCTTCCTCCTCATCGTTTTTCTCTGCTCCAGCATAGGGTCCCTCCCGCAGAAGACAGTCCTCCACAAACTTCTCCAGCATGAGTCCTTCTGCCCATGAGCTGCAGTTCTTCATGAACTGCTCCAGCATGAGTTCCTTCCACAGAGTGCAATCCTTCAGGAATAGGCTGCTCCAGTGTGGGTCCCTCACTGGGTCACAAGTCCTTCCAGAAAATCTTCTCCAGCGTGGGCTCCTGTACCCACAAGGCCACAGGTCCCACAAGGAGCCTGTTTTAGTACAGGCTTCCCAAGGGGTCATAGCCTTCTTCAGACATCCACCTGGATACATCCATCATGGAATATTCCATGGGCTGCTGGTGGATCTCTGCTCCACCATGGACCTCCATGGACTGCAGGAGGACAGATTACCCAGATTACCTTATCATGATCATCACTGCAGGCTTCAGAGGAAACCTCAGCTCTGGCACCCAAAAGACTTCCTTTCTCTCCTTCTTCACTGGCCTAGGTGTTTGCAAGTCTGTTTCTCTCACATATTCTCACTCCTCTCTTTCAGCTGCTTTTTTGTGCAGCAGGTTTTTTTTTCCCCTCTCTTCTTAAAGAAGTCATCCCAGAGGCTCTGCCATTGTTGGTGATGTGCTCAGCACTGGGTCTCTGGGACATGGGGGAACATTCTGGCACCTTCTCACACAAGCCACCTGTGCAGCCCCCTACTATCAAACCCTTCTCATGTAAACTCAATAAACAGTATTACAAATAACTTTGACACCCTTAGATTGATATTTGTCCCAGTCACGTTTCAGGAATACATTTTTAAGTACTCTTACATATCCAAAAATTATAAATATATCAAAATAAATATTTAGTAGTTTAGAGTTTTATTTTAACATGTCTTCTTGATCATTGTATATACAGTAAATATTTATAAAATAAAATAATATGTATTTTAGAAATTTTTTATTTATTATTTATTTATTTTTATTTAATTTATAATTTTAATTCCACAAATGTGCATACATACATATACATAGAGAGAGAAAGGATGCAGCACAAGCCTTTTGAAATAGCAACTGTTACTCATATATGAAATTGAATCTAACAATACTTAAATGGAAACTTGCTGTGTATGCTACCTAATTCCGAGTTGAACGTTCACAGTATAGCAAGAATAAGGAACACTCAGTTATGGCATTAATGACATTAACTCACCATAGCAATTAGAGCAACTTTCAGATTTGTATTATTAAGTGAGAGAGTAAGTCAAAACTGAAGAAGACTTCAGCTGTTAAAAGTTGTTTGAAGCCCATTGAGCACGAACCAGGCTGCTGAATAATGCAGACAAGATAATGAACTGGAGATAAATGATCCCAAGCTGGCCCCTGCTGAGTGTCAGGAGAATATGTTTATTTGGTAGATTTATTATCTTAACATCTTTTTGCAGTTACCTCCAATTTAGAGAAAAAACCCCAAACATTTATCATCTGTGTGTTTTTATTTGTAACTGCAGAACAATTATATTATTTATCTGGAGAAGATGTGAGTAGTTGTCTGTTGAATATGTAGAATCAGTTTGCTAAATTCTTCTTTCAGTTATATAAAAGTAATTAAAACAGATTTTGAGTGTGAGTCTCAGTCAAATCTCTTTTTGGACAAGCAGTTAAAACTGGTAAGTTATCTTCAGGGCACCAAACCCAGTAATTTCTGAGAAGATGTTTTGAGATGTCCTCCTCTTTTAATAGAAAAACCTCACTTTATAAACATTGTTACAGTTATTTGTTTCATGTCTATACCTACTAATCTGAAAAAGAAATACAGGAGGTTGTAAAGAGTTGCTTAATACAGATCATAAGGACTTTCATACAGAATTAACATGTATTCCTATTCTTTAATGCTGTGAAGTATGGATGTCACTGGTTGCATTAAGGTTCATTCATCAGAGAATGTGCTGGGGTAGAAGTTCCTTTCTTTCACTCTTCACAGGTACGGTATAAGTAATACTAATAAAGGCATTTCTGATTCCAACATCAGTTCAATGTATTTTTCTTTTAACTCCATAACCCACTTAACATCCACTGCTTCATAGCATTTTCCACTCTCAGAAAGCTCCTAGGTGTACACCATCATCATCTTCAGCTCCCAGAAATGCATCCTTTCCAGCAGTGGGACTTCTGGCAAAAAGAAAATTGCAGTTAGGTCTTTTACTAATTAATTGTTCATCATTAATGACCAGCAAGAGAGCTGTACAGGAAGGTCTTGAATGAGTCCAGGACATAAATTTTCTTCGTGTTCCACTGTACACTAGAATCATATTTCCATGAACAAATAGCATTAGGCCTAGATTTTATTTTTACTGAGAAAATCTGTTGATATGATGCCTTAAGGTTCTTAAGATTTGTAGTGTATACACTTTTAATAATATAGCTGTGGAGTTCCTAACACTTTAAAATAACATTTAACAGTTACTAAACCCCCTTTCTCAAGCTTTGTATCAAAATTCTTGACATTTTGTTTAATGTTCTTCTCAGATGAAAAGATTTTAGCAAGTACATCTTGTTTGGGACATGTACCTAGAAGAACATAATAAGATATCGTTATAGTCAAACCAATAGAAGGCCCAGAAACCTTGGAGAAGGTCCAAAGAAAAAATGTGATGTAAAGATGATAATGGTGAAGAAGGAAGGGGTCCTGAGACCTCTGACTCAGTTCTGGGGAGACATGTCAAGGGAGGTTCTGGGGGCAGACAATTCTCTGGTTGGATGTCTCCATTGGATATGATAATTAATTAACATTATAAATTTGTAGGAGCCTTATCATGCTCTTAGGTATTTAGTGTACCTTAAAGCACTTTAATTAGAGACCTGTTGTCTATTTTAACTATACCAACAGTGTCTTGAAAGTCCTTTTCTTCCATGTTAGGCATCTGATGGACAACTTATCTTTTGAAAGCATCATTTGAATTACACAGTGTTGTAATTAAATCCTCAATTTTTCTTCCCTAGGCTTAGACACAGAAAATGTAAACAAAGGACATATGTAAGAATCACAGTAACACTGGTGTTTTGCTAACAGGTTTTTCTGCCACTACTGGAAAAACCAGCAGAGGGTTACCTCATTTCTTGGTTACCCCTTCAACTTCCAATGAAACCTGAGAACCTTCTGCAATGAGCTGACTATTTTGGTGGACAAGGTGAGAGCAGTGAAGGTTGTTTACATCAACTTTAGAAAGGCATTTGACAGTATCTCTTGTAGCATCCTCATAAACAAGCTGACAAATTACTGGCTAGTTCAGTGGACAGCAAGATGGATTGAAAACTGGGTGAATGGCCAGGCCCAAAGAACGGTGATCACTGGTGGTTTGCATCAGTGGGCAGTTCTGGGGCCAGTACACTGTTTAATGTGTCAGCAATGGCCCAGACACTGAGGCAGAGTGCACCCTCAGCAAGTTTGTAGAGGATGTAAAACTGGGAGGAATAGCAGATACACCAGAGGAACCTTGCCATGATGGAGAATTAGTCTGGGAATAATCTCATGAAGTACAGAAGAAGGTAATTGAAAGATTTGTCTTTTGGAAGAAATGCACCCCTATGCACCCAGTACATACTGGGGGTTGCTCAGCTGGAGAGTATCTTTGCAGAAAAAGACCTGAGGGATGGTTGAACATGATCAAATAGACTCTGGAGCTGCAATATGCAGAGTGCTGCCAGCTGATTGAATGAGATGATCCTTCTCTACTTAGCACTGGTGAGATATTTGAAGTTCTGGGTGCAGTGCTGGTCTCCCCAGCTAAGAGAAGATACAGACATCCTGGAATGAGTCTGATGCAGTGCTTCAAAGGTAATAAAGGGACTGGACTATCTTTCATATGAGGAAAGGCTGAGAGAGCTAGGACTGGCCAGCCTGATGAGATGGCTCAGGGAGAGTTTAAACACATGTGTAAAAGCCTTACAGGAGGGAATGAAGAAGAGGAAGCTAGACTCCTCTTACTGGCTCTCACTGACAGAACAAGAGGATGTGGGCACAAATTAAAAAAACATGACATTTCTTCTGAACATAAAAATATTTTTATATTGTATGGGTGGCCAAACCCTAGCAGAGGTTGTCCTGAGAGGCTGTGGGGTTTTCCTCTGTGGCATTATTCAAAACACAACTGGACATGGTCCTGGACAACCAGCTCTATATGACTCTACTTGAGCAGCAGGTTCCATTAGATGACGTCAAGAAGTTGTTTTCTGCTGCAATGATTTTTTGATTTTGATAGTTTCTGGGAAAGGCAGGAACAATGTGGTTTTTTCCTTGCTTATGTGCAATGTCTGTGTGCTGCTATTGCTTTGGAAAACAAGCTTAGCTACTAAATTCTCTGGGTAGTAGTGATATAGGTATTTATGAGGGTTGGTTTGGTGGTGAGAAGAAGAGAAGAGGAGAAGAACCAGGAAAAGAAACATGTATTTTTAGTTCAGTGTTTGTTTATTCTACACAAGTTTTTATCAATATTACACACATTTCAGTAAATCAATGATATTCAACAAGTTCATATGAATCTGTATATAATGAACACTTAATACATTTTAATATTGAAATGAGAAAGTGTTTTATATGGCACTTAACTTGTATTCATAAATAATCATGCATACAAACATATTAAGTCATTTGGAACAGTAATGAATAATTTTCAAGTCCTGGCAAACAGAAGGATTTGATTGGAATATATTGTTTGGCCTACTTGACCTTATTAAAACTTTCAAAGAAGGGGCAGCATGTCCTTTTAATCTGCTTCTCAATGGCTAGTAGTAAATAAATGAACATGAGATTGGTGGGTATGAAAAATTACTATGCATACTGACAACTTATAAACACAGCATTGCTTGGGGGATTACTATATGAATATATACAAGCAATTATATGTTTTAAATTATTTATTTCATTTTCCAAATAATATACCACTGAAGTGGAAATTGATAAAAAAGACACTACAAATACAATATTATATCAACTTTTTACTGAACTTATTAAGTGGAGGCCCTCTTAATGAGGAAATTAATGAATGAAACAGTTCATTATGGCTAAGCATTCTTTGTTGTCGTTAAGAATTTGCCAGCGTAGACCTGTTTTAGTCAGTTTAATTATGATTAATACCTTATCTTGAATTCTATCTCCATTCATATCTGAGAAACAAATGCAAACGCTATTACATAATCAAAGTTCATAAAAGAGGGTAAGCTGCTAATGACTTCATATTTTATTCATTTTCACATTCATATTTATCAGTTTTTATAAGAACTAGTGTCAATCTTACAGTCTTTAAAAGAAATGAATTTATTTGTGGTGTGTTATACAACGTCTTGTTCTTCTTAAAAACAGGATCCTATGTTCAAGATTAAATATCTCTTTATTACCCTTTCTCAAAAGCAGTAACTACTATTTTATAGCAATTTAAATAAGAAGAATTACTATCTTAGTCTCTACAATTTACTCCAAGTAAGACTCGCTAGACTGTGTAATTTAAATGGATTT
>JAWWEW010000088.1:37906260-37917070 GCA_035583185.1 Anabacerthia variegaticeps
AATCAAAATCTTGAAAAAGAGAAAAATTAAAATAGAATGATAATATTTATTGAATGCAGAAGCGTCCTATTTACTTCCTGGTTCTGTCAAAAGACTAAATAAACTTGCAAACTTGATTTGAGTCCTGAAAACTTATTTTCTCTACACTTAAATTTTTTGTCTGCAATTTTCAGTTACTATTGGTAGACATTAATTTCAGTGGCCCAGGTTTACATAATTCCAAATGTTTCTGAGGGAATTTAATTAGCATAAATCAACATGCATAAATTTTAAAATAGCTCAAACCCACTGAGGTTTAGTAACTAAGTCTATGTCCTGTTCAGTCCTTATACAAACACCTGTATAAATTTTGTAATTGTACTGGGAGGCCAGAGGGCAGTGTAAATCAAGGGAACTGAATATGAGTTGAAAACAGTGGGTGTTTCCAGTCACAGAGACATGGGGTTTCTCTGCTTTGGTTGCTCATAGCTTGTGTTGCTGAATGGTTTGAGGGAAGGAAGTTTTTTCTCTTCTTTCTGAAAAAGGCCATGATGAGCCACGATGTTATTTCTATTTTTGACAGGGTGGTCGGTTATCCAGCACCTGATACTAAAGCTGTCTAGTCTCTGTGTCTTAAAACACATCTCTCGTAAGTGCATCTTTTGAAGTGCTCCAGAAGGAAAGGATCAACAGATCTGATTTCAGCTCTTTATCATCTGTTCTTTAGTTAAAAATCCTTGAATTGTGCTTGCCATCAGTGGGGAGGAGAAGGAAGAGACAGAACATCAGTGCAATATGATTCTTTAAGCTAATGATAATCTGTAAGGTAAATGTACTCAGTAAGTCAGCTGTGATACCTATTTTGTCCCTGTCCTCAGGTCCACATACCTGCTGGAAGGATGGGAATGGAGTTGGGTGTAAATAGTTCTGGTTCTGCAATACAGCTAGTGAGTGCAACTGGAGAAAAGATGCAAAGAACTGACTATGACCTTTGAGGTGGGGATGGAAACCAAGATACCTCTCTGTACATGACTTCTTTGTGGAGTGTTAATCTCTAAGCAGGTATTCCTCATCTTTAAAGTCTTAGAAATTTGTATAGAAGTAGTTCTTTCATTCCATGTTATTAAATAGGAGGATAGTCTGATACTCTGTCCTACTGAACATAGCTGACACGCCAACATAAATATGTACACGGAAACACCAACTCCCAACATGTAATATATTCAAAGTTCATACTTGTGAGCACTTCTGTATCCATAATTTGAGTCTTACCTTTTGGTGGTAAAATAAAACTGTGCTGCATAGAGGTTATGTAATTTCATTCTATCATAGACATTTAAATTTAGTTTCTTTTCTTCCTAAAAGTATATAAGTCCTCAAAAACATAAAATGTAGAAGTATTTCTAAAAAGCGAAAGACATTTAGGAATGAAAAGTAAAGTCAAACTTTTGGTAATTTAGAGATGGATTCTTGTCTACGTTATAAATTCTACAGTAAAACTTGAAAAAGGACAAAGCAGCTTTACTGAGATCAGGTAAGTAGCACTAGTACAGCTCGACACTATGTGAGAAAACAAGGTATTTTGAAGGAAATAGGAGAAACGTACTAATACTGTTCTAGAAAGCTTCTAAGGTTCTTATTCTTTCTACAGCCTTAGTTTGAGGTTCACATTGAACTGTAATTAGTATTGTCAGATCTGGGATTTGGAGAATTGGTTGCACTGACATGATGTTTAAAAAGTCACTTTCATGTCTCGGAACAATAATATTGTGTATCTGGGAAAATACCATACTGTTGTTTCCTTGGGATAGAATTTCTGAAGTGTCCCTTTATCCCCTTTCCCCTGCATCTCAGAATGTTTATGTTGAGACTCTGCTGGTTTAATTTTTGGTCATTTTTAGTGTCATTCTGTTGGTATCAGTCAGCCAAGAGACATGATGGATAAAGGAAGTGCTTAGACAGCAGTGGTATCTTTTCTCTGTCGTGGTATTTCAAAGTATTCAGACTTTCAGAACTGGTGGCAAAAAATTTTCTGAGTTGTTATATATTAATTAAAAATTCTTGTAATTTAAATGTTTTCTGCAACTTTCTCTGCTGTTTTTTATGCTGAAACATTCCTGAAAAGAGAATTCCTTCACGATGAGCTGTTAAGTGTAGGTTTCATCTGTTACTGACTTTCCCAGTGTTGTGCATTTTAAACGGCTTTTGAAGTTGAGTTTTGTCTTAACATTTTTCAGTACAACTATCACTTTGTATCACATCAATTGATAACACAGACTAATTGTCAGCAGAGTAAGAACTACACGCTTTCTTACTAATGTTATCTTCAGTGTGCTTCACAGCTAAAATGCTTCACAACACACCCTTCATAACTAAACAGCTAACTTAAGTCATGCTTTTTGTTAAAACATGTATATGTTGTTATCTGTATATCTTACAGACTGGTTTTAAAGAAAAAAATTAAGTAAAATTTAAATTTTCTCTTTTGGTGCTAATTGTGATGCTATCATAATTATTAGCATCCCTATTCCCCAAACTGATGGACATCATTACAGTGTATTTTTAAGGCTGGTCTTTAAATCACAGGAATGCAATATTCATGTGATTTCAGCAAGCATACGTGGATCTCTTCTGACAGGCAGAGCCATCTATTTTTATAAGTAGACCTCATTCTCAAAATTTGCTTCTCATATATTGCTGTGTGTAATAGATGACTCAAATCACAAAGCCTCTGTGGGTTTGTATAAATTTAAACAGCTTACTAACATGTTTGAGTAATAATGTAGTGGAAAATCTCAAATCTCTCTTAAGACAGGATGGGTTTTTTTTAAGAGATGATGTGTTTGTTTTTTTTATCTAGGAGTGATAAGTATATGTTGGTGCTTATACATAGGGACTCTAGGTACAGTTAGGGATTAAATGTTCAAATATGATTGTGTATAATTATGTTGTCATTATACTATATCCTCTTTGACTGATCCTAAGGAAAATTATTGTTCTACTTAGCTACTAAAAGAAAGGAAAGAATTACCCTGTGTTTATTTTTAACAGACTTTCCTAATTCCATTAATGCTGAACAGATGCCCTTTCTACAGCAGTACAAGGCCACTGCATGCTTCCCGTATAAGGGAAAGAAAGCTACAGAGTTTTCCCTTTTGTTCTTTCAGTGATAAATGCTTATATTACACAAAATGCTGTATAATGGTCCTCTGATCTGCTGAGATTTATGCAATTAGCTAAGCAGAAACAATAAGCTAAAGAAATACCAAATTGAGAACATAGAATGACCTTACACTGCAAAGCCATCACAAGTTTCTAATCTTACCACTGTTTATTCCGTTTGTTGTAACCCTATTTTTTCTAGAGTATTTCTTGCCTTTTGATTTAACTAGGACAACAGATTTGCCAGGGCTGATGAACTGACCATTTTGGTGTTGAGAGGATTCAGCAAAACTATCACTGAAGAAGGTGTCTTATCCAGTCATTAGTGTCTCTTCATATGTGAATTTGTCAATTTATATCTACTGTTTCCTTCTGCCTAATAAAATTTGAAATAATACACTGTGAAACCTTTAATCAAAATTAATGAAACTGAGCCAAATCTGAAATTAAAAAAATCTCTTCTAGTTGTGTTTGTTGCTCTTATAGTCTGTTAGTGCTTTGCAACTTTTTTAACTGAAATTAATGTGATACCTTTAAATAAACTGTTTTATAATAAAACCAGTGCTTGAATTTACTTTGTAATTACACTGTAAATGATCTTGTCTAATGTTTTCTGTACTTTTAAAACAATAGTTCATACCCTTACCATAAAGACGATTTTCAATGCTATATAATCCAATTCTATGGTTCATCTCTCTATAATGTATCTTTTATGAGATGAAACTGAACTATTGTGATAGATAAAAGTCTCTCTGTACAATCAGTAGGTTATTTACCATTACTGAAGTGTTTTCACCTCCATTTGAGGTGGGTTTTTTGATAGCTAGTAACAATCTGGGTATAATTCCATATGAAAGAGATGTATTTATTGTGTTGTTGTTGTTGACAGATCTTGGCTGTGCTGGAATATTACTTGATGACCAGAAGAATTAACATAATTAGTTCCTTCCTTTTTTTTTTTTTTCCTTCTGTACCAGTTGTTCACGTGCATTAAGTTAAACACAGCTTGGTTACACGTATATTCTGCATCAAGACAAAGTAATATGAAATGGAGCTGTGCTTCTGAGGGACAATAGTCATCATCACAGATATTGTTTGCAGTATCATCATCTGTATGTCAGTTTAAGGTGTCATTGGGACTATACAAGAGTAATAAGGCAGGAGTCTTACCCAAAATATGTAACCTCTAGGTTCTTAATCTTTTTTTATAATCTTTCTAATGAGCACTGTGGTGCTTTGTAGGACCTTAACTTCTGCAGTGCTGAACTCTGATGCTCAAGGAGAAATGGGAAATCCAAATTTGAGTATTTTTCCTCCTATAGATCTTTCCCAGCTTGTCTCAGGGATCAGGTAATCATGATTCCACCTCCAGGTAACTTTTTGCTTTAAAATGATTGCTATTTCTTCCAATTCTTTTACTATTTTTACACTGTCAATTGTGCTGGACAAATACAAGAGCTGGATTCAGTGTTTTCCCTGATACAGTACAGTTTTGTAGAAAAACATTTAAGTCCCTGTTCAAACTTTTTTTCCCCCCAAAAAAATCTTATTCCCTTAGCAGTATTTTAAATGTTTTCCCTGAAACCCAAACACTCCATATCAGTTTCCTACGCTTTTCTCACTGAATGTTAAAAGAGGAAATTTTTCAAATAAATTAGCAGTAGTGTTGCATTTCTTCAAATAGGAATACTTGTGGATTTTTTGTTTTTACAGGAGTGTGTTTTACCTGTTGTATCTCATTAGAAGGAAAACTAACATCAGTACAGCAAAAATGAATGTTTTAGATTGCTATTGTATATTGCCTTTCAGCACACTTTAATTAAAGTGACATTTGTTTGTCCTATAATATCACCATTCCCTAATCGATGTACTGAGCAAGCACCATGGTGACAAGATAAGTTGCTTTGTTTTGTTCCATATGTCTGTGTTCCAAATTTTCCATAGTTTTAATTGGTTCCCTGCAGAATAACATTTACAAGCATATGGTATGGAAAATGCTGACTGCATTTGTTATCATATATTTTAGTACATTGGTGGCACTAGATCACTAAGCCTTTAAATGTGATTATGAGGTTATTTAATGCAGTCAATAGTGTGCTTAAAACACAGCAAAAATCTGCAGTGAGCCAAATGGTATCAAGAAAATATGTTTGAATGCCCTCTTAATGCTTCAAGGATAGGTGAGAAGTCTGATTCAGAAAAGGTTTTGGGTAATGTTTATGCTGAAACATACTTTCTCACCTGAGAACAATTTGGAAAGCTCTGTGGAGGCTTCTTGCCATCATAAGAGGAATATATGTAGGAATGTGGACTTCAGAGGCAAAATACATCCTATGTCTAGATTACTGACTTCTGAAGAAATGCACTGGCATTAGCTGATGAAGTGGAATGCAGCATCAGCCCTTAAATCTCGTGTCTGACTTTGGAGACATTAACACTACATTTTTGTACTGATTCTGTGGTGGCAAAAGACAGACAATCCAAGAGGAAGCATGAGTGACTGACAAGATCCCAGTCATATCAGCGTATGTGATGGTCTGAGTTCAATGGTATTGACATAGGTGTTCTGTTATGTCTCTTTGGTTGTGCTAGAGGGGAGCTGTGTCATCGTGAACTGCCGAAGTGAACTTTTTGGTGAGGCAAGTTGACCAAGGTGGTTTCACATTGCTCCAAGAAGGACTCAGTGGGTCATTGTATTAGTGACCTCCTTGGATTTGAACAGACTGGATGCTCCAGTACAGCCCACGTCATCAAAGAAAGAAGATTACTCCATAGATGGAGACACACATAGATGTGTGGATTACATCCTTTGCATATGTGTTCAAGAGGTGACATAAACCCTTTCTCCCTATCCTGCACTCAGCCTAACTTCCTAAGTAAACTACTTGCGCATTTATATTGGTTTAATGCCATCTCTGTAAAAAAAGAGTATTAGACATTGAAGCAACATGATTTTATTCCACATACACTATCATGGGCATGTCAAAAGTAGTACAGGAATGTAATTACATATTTTCTCTTGCTCATATGCAGTACATCTACAGCTCTGATACTAGTATTAAGATGAGGGCAATTCAGAGATCTAAATCTCTGTATAAACATAACTAATTACTGTGTGAATAAAAAGGCAGTGCCTTCTGATAATGAAGCATATGTTTCTGTTCTCATCCCAAATAAAAATAAATTGGTTTTGTAAAATGAAGTTTCATTCTGAATGCACTGTCATTTTACTAACAAGCACAATATTGCAATTTTTAATCTGTGCTCAGTTTTCACAGCAGATCAACCCAACATCTATCTTTCACAAGGGCAACAGAAGTAAAACATATTACAATAATAGAATTCCTTCATGGAAGAAGAAGCTGCCAGTGATAAGAGAGGAGGTTTTGGGGAATGATGTTTGGAGTGGGCAGAGCAGTACTATCTGTTGTATTCTATGGATGTGTACTTGCTAATTGGTTTCTGATTTTCAGTGTGGAAAAAGCAAAAGCAGCTAAAATAATACTGAAGTTAAAGTCCTCCTCCCAAACCAAACCAAAAAATGGCATCTTTTCTGTGTCAATCTTACAGAGAGTAAGACGTTTTAGAATTATAGTATGGTAAAAGCTGTTGAAAAGAAAGGCAGAAGTGACTTTGGCCCCCTGATCATCTCTTCCAGCTATGATTTTCTTGCTCACTGCTGGTATTTCTACTGGGCTGTTGGCTCACTTCAAGGTATGGTTTTTCCTATTCAGCTTGGTGGCCATCGCCAAAGGGTTATACTGACATAAGAAACATGAAGCTCAACCCCTAAGTCTTCTGTACAACCCAGTGTTCAAGTGACTCCTGACTATTGCTAAATTTATTCTCAGTTGCTAAGTTGTTTCCTTTGTTTTAAAGAAGCTAAACTTCTTAAATGTTACAAGGTCAGATGTTAAGTCTGTTAGAGACAGGTAAATTAACTGCATTATTTGAGTTGCATTCCCTTACTTCACTAAAACAAACACACTTCCCCCCCCCCCAATACATTTTGTCTTTGCTGTTTATAATTCATTCAGTTTTGCAGTAGGAGTTTATTGCCACCAGTTGCCTCCTGACACAACACAGAACTGATACAATTAATATGACAGGGTCACTCTGCTCCTCAGGTAAACATGCTCCTTGCTTTCAACTCATTTGTTTCTAATATTTCAAAGAACATTTTGATCCTATAGTAAGCCAAACAATTCCTAAAGGAGATGAATATTATCAAGTCCTGTAAACTAGATGGGCATCCCAGTCTCACCTCTGCATATTAAGTGGCAAATGGGAAAGGAGAGGGAAGAGGAATAGTGTAACTGGAGCTGAAAATTCAAAGATATGCTGGGACTGGCTTTAGGTACTGGAGATGACCTGGAGCAGGAATATAACTTGTTCTTTCGTAGAGCTGAATTGCTGTGTGCTGTATTACTAATACTCAATTATTAGGTGAGAGTACTAATCCTCCACAAAACACATTAATTTAAACAACAAATGAGTTAATGCAGCATAAAAGGAAGAATGGAACTTTGATTTTTACTTTAGTAACTTCTGTGACAGAGAATCCTATTGACAAGTTGAAGTACTGCTGAGTCAAGCTTAAATAGTCATTCTGCCGGGAACATTTTCCTTTTTCAGCCATAGGAGAGAATATCCTGTTTTTTGTTAGCAGGAAGAGTAATGTAATATCTTTACTGAGCCTAAGGTCATTAAAATAAGTCTTTCCTTTTATCAGGTTGTTAATGTTGTATCATAAAAATTATGTTTCTTTAATTCTCTAAGACAAAGCATATTTAATATGTGTCTGATTTAATGGATTTTTTTACCTTAGTTTAACAGCAAAGTTGAAATTAAAACACATGGTGGCAAAGTCAAGCTTCCAAAATGTGTGAATGTGGGCATTTATGTGTACCTCATGTATGATTCCGTTTGAAAACCACATACTACTGGGTATTCTGTATACATACACCCCATGATTGAGTAGAAGTGGTGTTTCAAATGTTGATCCTGAAGGCAAAAGATTGTAGAAGCAAGAGAGTGTAAAAGTGTAAAGCTTATAAAACATGATGAAAAATCAATGTCAAACTGATTGATGGAATAAATCTAATTTTAGAAGGAGCCAACAAGATTTTGATTGGTGTTCTAAATTTCATAGTGCTTGTTTTTGTATTTAAATGGAATTTATGCATTATTTGATTACTCCAACTGTATTTTTTCAAAAGAAAACTGTATGTAGAAATCACTGTTCATTTCTGGTTTTTTGCAATGTGAATAAAGGTATGTGATAAGTTAGAGAGAAGGTATTTCAAAAACAGGCAGAGTAGAGTTGTATGCTGTTATAGGCTGTAAAATTAATTGAAAGTGAAAACGGAGTAGATGTTTGCAGTTAGTAAGAATTCTTTCTTGAACAGTGTTAAGTTTGTCTGTCTGCAGAATGCCAAATAGGACTGTATTGGTAATGCAGAAATATTGAAATGAATTCTCATCAGCAATAGTTGACCGTGCCAAATCTTGCTTATAAATGACTGAAAAAGAGAGTTCCTGTCCTGTTGAAATTCCAGGAATAGTCTAGGGATAGGACTTCCTTGCCTGGCTGGCATGTTAAGTAGTTAACCTACCTCATTTCTATCATTAATTTTGAAAGAGCAGCATAATTCTGTGGAACACTGTGAAATTAGGAGCAACATTTTAAAATAAAACTGTTTTTATCAAGCAGTTCACTCTTAAATACCGCTTTTGAAGTATTAATTTCAGAAGACCAGATATAACCATAAGACTTGTTTAACCTGCTGTGGGAAGTGCAGTAACCATCAGAGAGGGGAGTGGAAGTAAGACTGGGTGAATTACATGTATCAGTTAGGGCCCAGATAAACTCTGTATATATGCCAGCTGAGGTGTGAAGACCTTTTCCTCTTCTTTGTTATAGACTAGTCATGGTCTTTTGTCATCATATCTAATTCAAAGCAAAGTATCAGGTGATATTTTATGCCTACCCAGCCATTTCTGAGGATGGTACTGTTTTTGATCCTTCCACTTTTGTTTATCTTATTTGTAAGTAAAACAATATTGTACAATGTGTATTCAACAGTTAATGATTACAATATGCCACACTTGAAATTTTTGCCATTAAATTTTGTTCCTTAGGGAATAATCCTTATGTAATCATGTTTTTTACAACTAGTACTGTAAATTGCTGTGTATCCTATACTGTACATGATAAATGGGATACTACAGGAGCAGAGAAATATAATAGGTTTTTTCTGTTCTCAAAAGTTGGAGAAAACAAAGACTAACCAGAATAGAACACCATCTCTCTTTTTTTTTTTTTTTTTTTTTTCCCAAAGCCCGGGTAAAGCTTTCTTTTGAAAAGACTTATTAAATATTTAAGTAACTTGAAATTTTCATTAAATATTAAATTAATTTTGCCTTGGCTTAAAGCCATTTCTTTGACAACAGAGAAGGATAATCATCTTAAAAGCCCTCAGGCTGATGGAAGTATAATACTGCAAATGTAGCAGACAAGGCAAATGCAGGATGCACTCCAAAATGACTACTCATTAAATTATACCTCTGGTTTGGAGGTAGAATTCCAGACCTACTGAATAGGTACTCAAATCATCTCTTATGTGACTAAATGACTTAAAATTTTGCAACACAGATTTTTTACTATCTTAGACATTGTCTGAATTGTTAGGCTTTTCCCTCATGCACCTCCAGGAAAGCTAAATATGTCTGTGCAGCTTATATGCTCTTATTAGTGCTTCAGCCACAAGGCTGGAAAAGCTTCCAGGGTTGTATCTGACACTGCATTATTATGTGACTCTGCAGCTTCTTCCTTTTTTATATGTTTCTGTTGAGCCATATTGCTTCGTGCTTGAAAGAATATTCTTGAGAAATACTGCCCCATCCCATGCATTAAAATGCAGTGATTTCATTGCAGTTTAAGGACAGAAGAACTAGTGAAATTTGAGGCAAAAAGCATATTAGTGGCTTAGAAAGCAAGTCTATATGTGGCTGCTGTGTGTGCATTTGTGGTGTGTTAGTGTGTGGAGTGAATGTGTGTGAAGGAGAGGGAAAACGACAAATGTTTTGCCTTGAGACAGTGAGTGTTTTGTAGGCATTCCTGTTTTGCTAGAAAGAGTCTTGGGAATCTGGAGAGGTCCCATCTGACTGGAAGCTGGCAAACATTGTCCCAGTTTTCAAGAAGGGTAAGAAGGAGGACCCCAGAAACTACAGGCCTGTCAGTCTCAATTCTGTGCCTGGTGAAGGTATGGGGAAGATTATTCTGGGAGGTATTGAAAAACACCTGAAAGACAGCAGAGTCATCAATCACAGCTGTCATGGCTTCGTGAGGGGAAAGTCCTGCTTATCAAACCTGATTCCTTCTATGACAAGCTAACCCATGTAGGTGATCCAGGGAAGCCAGCTGATGTAATCTTTTTGGATTTCAGTAAAGCTTTTGACACTGTCTCTCACAGCAGTTACTGAGGTTGGTTGGTCTGTTCAGCCTGGAGAAGAGGAGACTGAGGGGAAACCTCACTGCAGTTACAACTTCCTTGTGAGGGGAAGAGGAGGGGCAGGCACTGATCTATTCCCTGTGGTGACAGTGACAGGACCTGAGGGAATGGCCTGAAGTTGTGTCAGGGGAGGTTTAGGTTGGGTATTAGAAAAA
>JAWWEW010000088.1:37918853-37930300 GCA_035583185.1 Anabacerthia variegaticeps
GGAAAGCCATTCAGTTGATCATGGGGAGGAAACACCTATCCTATGAAGACAGGCTGAGAAAGTTGGGGATATTCAGGCTGAAGAAGGGAAGGCTTGAGGAAGACCTTAGAGCAGCTTTCCAGTACCTAAAGGGGGCCTACAAGAAAGCTGGAGAGGGGCTTTTGACAAGGGCATGTGGTGATAGAACAAGGGGGAATAGCCTTTAACTGAAAAAGGGGAGGTTTAGATTAGGAAAAAAATTCTTTATCGTGAGAGTGGTGAGACACTAGAACAGATTACCCAGAGAAGCTGTGGATGCCCCACCCTGGAAGGGTACAAGGCCAGGCTGAATGGGACTGGAAGTAACCTGGTCTAGTGGATTGTGTCCCTGCCCATAGCAGGGGGGTTGAAGCCAAATGACCTTTAAGGTCCCTTCCAGCCCAAACCATTGTGTGATTCTATGATCGTTAAAACAGCATGTAAGAACTGTCAGCAGAAGGCTTACCTTGTGCCTTGATCTTCTAGAAAAAATAGTTAAGAAATCAAGTCACAACAACAGACAGTAGCTCATGGTGGATTCCCGTTGGTTTCTGAACCACGTGCAGCCATAGAAGCTGAGGAGACAGTTTCCACATCCTCAGAAGAGGTGATACCAAATTAACAGGGGAGACTTTATACATAAGTCTGTCAGAGCTGAAGGAGTCACCTGAGCTAGAGAGTGCCATTTCTTTTGTATGCTCTTTGAAAACCATTATCTGATGTGGGAATTGAGGGATAGCATACTTTTATTCCAAATATATATATATATAAAAGCATTACATCACAAGGAACACTTATTTTTTGCAGTATTCTGTCTATATTACTAAGGTTAAGTTCAGACTTAAGCCCTGGAAGATGAAAGCAAACGTTCTGGGCTTTCATTGGTCTTATATTTTAATCAATATATAAATAGTTTGCTAACAGTTTATTCAGTTATCCCTCATATCTTAAATCCATTTCTATCAGTGCTCTCCTTTTTGGTAGCTTTTGATTGCTTAAAAAGTTGTAGAAAGCCATATTCTGATTACAGGCAACAAGACCCGGTTGTTCCTGAAAGAGTATTCAATGATTTTTTCCCATGAATAGTGATGTGTTTTTGCCAGTAATGGTTATCTGACGAAGTGATGTCATGCAGAAGGTACTGACTTCTACAACTTCTAATTTGCTGCAAATCAGATTGAGTGTTAAAAATGTTGCTTTCATAGGCCTAGGTTAGAGTTGATAAATGGGTCCCGCTTGTGCTAAGATGAATGTTTGCAGTAGCATTCTGCACTTTGGCACAGTTATCTTTTACTGGAAGCACAGATCTCAGATTGTCTGTCCAGCACAGGATAAAACACTATTTAAGCTGAACACATTTGTATCACATAACACTTTGGTCATCAGTCAGCTTTTGAGGTATCTGTGTTGTTGGTACAAGAAAGTTTTCTGTGTTAAAATAGAATAAGGAAGATGCTGTCTTGAGTTATCTATTAAAATATAAATATCTTTTTTGTGATTCTGGGAACAGATAAAAGCACAGTTCAAATAATAAAGATGCTTGGAATAGCATATAGATGCTTGAAATGTTGTCTGTATGAATTGGTTACATAAGTGTGTTTTTTGCATCACTGAATTGTTTTAGTGGTTTTCACTGGGAAATAAGGTAAATAATTCAGTATTAATATACTGAGCAGTGTCAGGGATGGCAAATACCTGTTTGATCACTTCCCTGTAGAAGTCTTTGGCTGGTCAATTTTGCATGTTGTGGCTCTCAGACAATAGCACCTGATCTGTGGTTTGGACTTGCATCTGTTTGCTTAGGGGAGTTGCTGCTTAGCCCAGTGGTTTTAACCTTCCTGTTAACTTTGCCTCTAATGGGACAGTACATAGCACGTTAACACAAATACTAGGATGGGACTTCTAACTGTGGTTGGTGCAGGGTGCCCACAGGTCTGGTGTGTTTCTGTCTATATAAAAGTTGTGCAGTTTTCTAGAAATGTAGCATAGAATATTATTGTTGGAAGGGACCGATAAGGATCATCAAACCCAACTTGTTTTTGGTAGAAGAGATTACTTACATGGATAGGAACATTTGTTCAGAAAATGGAGGATTTCAATTAGGAAAATAAAAACAAACATAATCTTTTGCTTTCTGGTAATAATTAAGAGTAGGATTTTACATTGTTTTTGTAGTGCTTTGCTCCCTTTGTGAGCCTCCAGAACTACAAGAAGAAATAACTGTCCAAACATATTCTACAACTTTTTAAATGTTGTTTTACATTATCATTAATAATAAGTTTGGCAATATTGATTTGGGATTGGAAGGCATGCCTTCAAAAATGACATTTCTATTAATGAAGAAAATTCTTCAGACTCGTAAAACAAGATGTGGACTATCACTTTTCTCTCTCATCAGCATGTCTTACATTCTTACATCATCAGAATGTGAAGCACAGACTTTCTTTGCTGTTTGGTCTGGCCAAATTTGTTCTTGAAATCTGTGAAATAGAAATGTGAACTCTACAGGCTGACTTGGTATTTTAGCATTAATAGAATAGCTGTCATGTTTTATTAGGAAAGTCCCATAGCAAAACCACTGTGCTAAAAGTGACAAATGAGAGATTAGTGTCTAAAATTGGCTAATTGTGTCCAGATGTACAGATTTGTGCTCAGGGAGAGGTACAGTCATTAAAATAGTCAAGTGAAGTGAATGAAACAAAAATATATTCTCTCAGGAGTGACCAGAGAAAGGCAGCATGCAACAGAAACCATTGAACACCTTCAGAAGTTTGGTTTTCATTCCCTTTTCTTTGATGGTAGGTAGCGGGTTACCTCAAGTGCATATTTGTCTTAGGCTGAAGTATTCCGTAAGAACAAAGCTGTTGTTTGAGGGGTATATGTTAGCAGCCTGACCAAGAAACACACCCTCTCACTGTTAGTCTGTCATATTAAAATCTCAGTTTAGTAAATTCCAGTTCAGAGTTCTTATTAAGCTCTTGAGAACAATCCAAGGAGACAACCTGTCCTTCCACCTTCATGGTTCATATGTTTTGATGAAATTCTGGTGTGGTAGAGTAAAAAAATCAGTCTTTAGATGGCTAGTTGGCCTGTTTGGATTACAAAGAGAGGGTCTCCAGAGCTTTCATGCTCCACTATGTGCTCTTTGTATTCTGCTCTTTATTGTCATGCTTTTCTTATTTCTTCAGAAGTTAAGTGTGTGGTTCAGAAACTTTCAGCCTTGGAATTCTTCAATATTTGTGTAATTATTCTGTCTCCATTCCTGAGGAGGCAATAAAGAGGGGGAGGCATACCAACACATATAAATGAGTGAAAGATGATGGGTTATTTGCTTGGTTTCTTTTTTTTTTTTTTCTTTTTTTTGGTTGGTTGGTTTTTTTTCAGTTTTTTTTTGTTGTTGGGAGGTTTGGGTGGTTTTTTTGGTGTTTTGGTTTGGTTTGATTTCTTTGCTGTTTTTTTTTTTTTTTTGGTTTGTTTTTTAGGAATGTAAATTGTTCTTTTCCTTTTAAGCAGCTTTAAAGGCAAAGACAGTGTTCCATCTTTGGTTCTTCATGACTTTCTAGAGATTTTAGGACTGCAATATAACTGTGTAATATGGATACAGATAGTATGTGAGTTGTAAAAACCAGTGTGCAGATTTAAGAACTCAAGAGAACAAAGTATAAAGACAACATAAGAAATGTCTTAGTTTTTCAAAAGAAAACACTCATGTATCTGATGACATGAATAGGTTGGATATCTCTCACAAACTCAGATGACTATTGTTAGTTCAACATGGGATAGTGTTTTGTGGATTCTGAGCACCAAGAAGCACTTCATTTTATAGGTGCATAATATGTAAAGGTAGAACAGCAGATTTTTGAACTTTTTTAGAATTGTTTGCAGTGGATTCCTAGAGGTGTGTATATTTAATAATTGATTTGTCAGCTGATTCAGTTTCCTTCTTTTTCAGAGCTGAGTCATTTTCTTCAGGTTCATCTTAACTGCATAGCAAAAGATTTCTATTCACAAAAAAAAAAGCACATGAACTTTATTTTCGTTATTTAGGGTGGCAGATCAATCAAAAATGTATGCTGCAGAAGAACATACTACAAAAATTATATTGAAAAGAGGAAAATGGAGACAGTTTGTTGAAGACTTAGAACATAAGAAGAAAAGCTATCTGTCTTCCCAATACATAGGGAATGTCTTGGTTTTATTACCCAAAGGTACTTTTAGATGGATGTGTTTCACAAAGGGAAAGAGAACTAAGTTTATTCCTTATATCCAGGTAGAGCTAAGACTAGATGCAGAGAAAAATTTTAGTTTAAAAAACCCCACACATTTATAAATATTGAGGAAAATATAACGATATATGTTTCTGTTGAAAGATTAAAATTTTATTTGCTATCCAGAATCCTCAGCCTGTAAATGCTAACAACAAAAATGTTTAATTGCATGTATTTGGTTTTGAAACATCTTCCTTAGGATCAGTCAGATATGTTTCTCCATTTAAGGAGCATACCTCACTGAAAGAAAACAAATTGTAATGTTTCCATGCAGTTAGCTTAACATAAGTGATATGCACAGGAGAAATTCATCACCTTATATTTTGTGTCTGCAGTTATGAAGAAGGTAGAAACTTCCTGGCAATATTTTGCTTTCACACAGTAGGTCTCTCTTTTCTTTTCCTCTTGTTTAGAAGGCTTCTAATGTTATTAAATGCAGGACAAACTCAGTTCTTTTTGCTAGTGAGAACAACTCAAAATCCATGGTGCTTTGGCTATGTTCAGCTTCTGAAGATCCAGGATGAAAGCCAGTTACTTTGTTTAGTTATTGATTTCAGCTGAGTAAAGAAAAAAGGTAAATTAGAATTACAACTTGCTACATACTGTTTGCTGTGTGTTTTGCTGTGTATAATTTCATGCTCTTTGGGACAACTTTTCTTAGTAGATTTATAAGGTGTTTTGAAAAGCTTTTTCCACAGTACATGAAGTGCTGCTTATCTGTTACTTTGCTGCAAAAGGGACTTTTGTCAGGTCAGACCTCATTTGGGTTCTAAACTGTGGTCTCTTATAAGAGGTATTGGCTTTCTTGGGAGCTGTGAAGCCAAGGAATGTCCATTCCTTCAACCAGTGCTGAAAAGTGCTACAACTGAGAACAACGCCTGATACTTAACTTGTCTTTTGGAGTGTCTTGGTGATATGGCTTTGTTTTTTCTCGTCATTGTCACTCACTGCAGTTATCTTCTAATGTGTTACAGAACAGGAGTAAACGCCTGGAAAAAGTCCATGTTGTTCTTGGGAATAAACCCTGTGATTTGGATTCACTCATTTCTACCCTGGCCTATGCCTACTTTCTGGACAAGGTAATGGAAAAATTGTACTGAGTGGTCTTAATTCACTTGTTCCAGGTTGTTATAGACATCTGATTCTTAAATCAATTAAAACTTACCATAAATACATTTTTTTCTGAACAATGATTTTGTTATTGTCAGAGGTGAGTTTTTTAAATATAGATAATCTACATTTCTTTTTGTACAAAAATTAATGAGTGGATATTAGGTGGCTTATTGAATAGCAGCACAAGTCACCCCTGTACTTAATTTTTTATCTTTTCTCTCTTCTGGTTTTCCCAGCTATTCTGTAAGAGTCAAGCAGAGACAGATGAACAGAAAAAAAAGGCAATTTTTTTTTAATTAAGTAAAGAGGGGAAAAAAACCCCTAAACATAAATTTCAGGCTGTTTCTAATTGCTTGCTCAGTTGAAATATCTTCCTAATAAAAAACAAGTCTTATTTTATGCAATTCTGACAAACACACACCTGTGTTACAGGTCAGTCCTCCTGATGTTCTTTGCTTACCTGTGTTGAACATACCAAGAAGAGATTTTAGCTACTTCACTGAGACGAGATTTATATTGGAAGAGCTGAATATCCCAGAGGCATTCCATATCTTCCGAGATGAAATCAATTTACACCAGCTGAATGATGAAGGGAAGTTGTCTTTAACACTTGTAAACAGCAACATGCTGACAAGGTATTGCATTTTAGGTACAATAGGATGGCTTATGAGCTGTTTTAAAAATTACATTTTTTTGCATGAATATTGATAGTGCTATAATAATGATATTCTGCTATTAGTATTTATATGCTAGGAAAGTTAAGATGTATTTTGTATCTCATTACATTCAGTAAATGTGATAAGCTGAATAGTCTTTACATGACTTCTAATGGAACTTCCATTTTTAAGAACCTTATCTTTTCACGCAGTTTAGATTAGATATTTTAATTTAGTTTAAAGAGTCTAGAAATTTCCTGTGACCATTAGATAAGAGATCAGAGGTTTTTTTCTTGCTTCTTAGTAAGCTTCCTTTAAGACTCTTATGTTGATTTGGAGATGCCCAGACACTTGAATATGGCTCTTAAGATGGCTAATGGATTATTGTGGTCCTTACCAACTATGGTATTTTTTTCAAAGTGTCATCAGTGCCAGATGTTCATAGTTGCTCTGTGGAAGACCATAGTCCATATACCTGTCCTTAAGAGGGACCACTTACAAATCCACAGTGAATGTTTTATAGAGAGCCTTTTTAAAATGGCCTGCCTGTCTTGCCCAGAGTGAAGAATGCTTTTTACTTCCAACTCTCTTTAGAACTTAATGTAAGACAAATAATGTCCTGTTGTGATATGGCCGCATCCTATTCCAAGAGGTCTGTAGATTACTGTAAAAGTAGGGGAAATCTGAAGAGAGAAATATATGTAAACCTTATAGCTACTGATTCTTTACCTATCATTAGCTCAGTGCATCAGTCATTTCTCACAGTAAAAATTATCCTTAAGATTTGCTTTCTGTTTGTTACTGTTCCTTCCTGTGCTTCTTCCTTCTAAAGAATTATGATTAGCATTTTATTATTAAACTTACATTGGTTTTGTTACTGCTATTGTAAACAGAAACACAAAGTGTCTAAATGCAAAAAAAAAAAAAAAATCTTTTATAGGTTTTCAGAACATTCAATGGGGAAAATGCAAAATCTCTATTTAAAGAGTCATATTTTCAGCACATGTAGAAATATTTTTTTCAAATTACTAATTTTTATAGAAATTGATGAATGAAATGTAAATGTTTAAGTCTCAGTACTTAGTGATATATCAAGAAGTAAAAGAACTGTGCGTGGTGACATTCTTTGGCTTTATAACAGACATCAAGTGAAAATAGAAATTGTCTAGTAGTCTAGAATTAAAAAAAAAAAAGAATATTGCACTTTTTTAATGTGTTGTCTAAGCAGCTATAAAGATAAATATATATAACTTTTAAATTTTCTTGATAGTGACGATAAAAGTTTGGAATCAGCTGTTGTCAAAGTCATCAATCCAGATAAGCAGTGTGACAGGAGCCTGGAGTTACAAGCATGTTCTTCTTTAGTCGTAAAAGAGATTCTTCAAAAGGCACCAGAGTTAATCACTCAGCAACTGGCTTATCTCCTCAGAGGTGAGAGATTACTCTTTATATTAAATACTGAAAGGTTTAATGGAGTGTTTCTGAATTTGCTCATGCAGAAAGAGTGTGATCCATTCTTTGGTTAACAATCCCTTTAAAGACCACAGGAAGCTTCATAAAAGAAGCAGGGAGTAAAGAGTTTGTTAAAGAGTAACATTATATTGAATATTAAAAATGTGCATTTAAAAACAGGCATGAGAGGTCTTTGCTGTATCACTAGACAAGAATATTAAATGGAGCTGTCGACACACCAGCTGGGTAGCTGGAAAAGCTGTGCAGTTCGTTGATTCCAGGGGCATTGTGGACAACAATATGGTTTGGAATCTAATATTTACATGTTAAAGCGTCTGTCTCCTGATGGTGGTACTTTTTTATAGAATACTGTTTTAATGTTGTGATGCATAACTTCTACTGCTTCCTTTTTCTTCTGTATTGTATGCCCACAAAGAGTGGGCAGGCTTCAACAGTCAGAAGTATTTTCTGTTCTGTCTTCATAATTCTTCATTTTTATTCACTTTTTGGCTTATTTGCTATGTGAGAACTCTTCAGCTGGACATAAAACGGGGGTTGAAAAGAACTGTCACTGCTTTTAACTTATTTGTTGAATTTTAATAGTGTTTGATAAATTTTGTAGGTTTTAGGTTTTAATTGATGTGCAGCTGTTAAATGCCCTTTTAAGAAATTAATGTGAGTATGTTTAATGAGGACTAGGAAACTTGTCCACACTTTGATTTCAGAGCTATTGGAATTTTGGCTTGTTATTGTACTCATCACTGTGATAAATAGTGTAATGAGCAGCTATGAGAAATTATAAAAAGTTTGGGTTTTGGTTTTTTTTTATATTCCATAGAATATGCATTAACAGTAACACCGCATTTAGCCTGCTCTTAGAGTAGCTTTTTATGCTAACAAACTTTAGTTAAACTGCCATGAGGTATTTTTGTAATCTCCAAATTTCTGTTGAGTAGCTCTCCAGGAATCTAGGCAAAGGATCAAGCATAATAATTGATTTTGGAGGCAGAACCAAAAAAGAAGGTTTTTGGGGAATCTCAGGATACTTGTTTGTTGGTGGAAAGAGTCAACAGGGGTGCTCTAAATCATGTTCCAGAACACGTTCAAGTACTATATGATGATGTAAATGTCCGCATGTTTGGTGTCTCTAACTTGTATCCAAATTAAAATAAAGTGCTTTTTTTAGTGATTGTGTTAGAGATAGCGCTTCAAGTTTTGAGGGAGATAATAGCTATTTTTTTTTTTAAGGTTTAGTAACTAATGATGTTTACATTATTGTGTTTGAGTGGATACAGAGGTCCCTGCACACCTTCTTTTGCATAGGATGAGAAGTGACTGGCAAAGGCTAGAGGACAAAACACAGCTGGACTTGTGACTTGATGCTTTTCTACTTCTCCCAGCAATGCAGCTTGTATGTATACAAGGTGATGCAATACAACAGGTCCTCTTGTGGGTCTCTTAAAATAGAAAACATTTTCCGTACCTAAGAATCTCCCATGGCAAATTCAGAAAAGTCAGTAAACCCCATTATTTGTTTTGATAAGATTCATAAAAAAATAAATCATAGATATAAATGTATGTAGATGGCAGCTCAAACTACAAGCAGTTTGAAAATAAAAGATCAAATACAGCCTATGAAGTCTAGCTTTTGTGTTTCTCTCTATATATTATGACCTTTTATCATGAGGTATAGCTTCTGAAATTCATCTTACCTGTAAGCATAGGAAATAAAGGGACCATGTATCGTCGTGGCTGTTTAATTCTCGCTACTGACAAATGAATATGTAGAGGTTCACAGGATGTACCCTCTCTCTAGAGGCACTTCACAGCCACGGAGGGTGTGAAAAGGCCCTACTGTGTTTTTCACACTTCATTATCTTACTTCTGATATAAATCTAACTATGGTTAGTGTGTCTACATTTCGGGTGAAGTTCAGAACAGAAGGCCAAAGTAGAAGTCAGAGTGCTAAGAATTAGGATTGATTTTATTTTTGTAAAATAGCTGAGAGATGCTAACATCTGAGTCTCTGAATTGGGAAGTCCTCTCATTTTCTGGCTTTCCAGGGAGTATTTTGCTAAAAGACTTGTAGGACAGGAGAAGTATCTCACATTTTAATAATTACTGCATGGTGACTGTGACAGCTTCATTTGTTGCCTTTTTTTCAGACTCTTTCTTTTCTCAAAGTCTGTTGGCAGACTTTAAATTTTAATAACAAGAACAGATGTTTATAACTTGCCACGTTTCAACTTTGAAACTTCACCTGTTCATCTGCGTTAAAAAAAAAAGAAAAAAAAAATGTCAGAAGAAAAGACTTTTCCTGTCAATCATTGATTTAGGCATTGTAATATTTAAGGATTTTTTTAATGTTTTTTCAGCTGAATGCTTTTCTGCTATTTTTGTCTCCCGATCAGACATAATATAAGTTAATTCTACCTTTGGACTTTGAATAGGGCCTGCTTAGAGAGTCAGTGTTGTACAGCCATACTTGCCTTAAGTTAGAGCTTGTGTTGTCCCTGGACTTGTGCCAGAAGCAAACAATTATAGAACCTGCCAGAATCTTGGGCCTGTATTATTTTATTTCCCCAGAGATGTTTACAAGGGGACTGTTGCCAAACTGAAGATCCATTAAACTGCTGAATCATTACATTCTCTGTTGCAGCCAGCTGGCAAGCATGTGATTCCAAGCACTCACTGTCAGGTATCTTGGGTCAGTGCACTCTCAAAAATGCCTCCTTATGTTTATTTGTATAAGGCCTTGAAGGATGCCACAAGGTGCAAACTGCAATATGTAAATAGAGACAGATTTACAGCAAGAGCATCAGCACTTTTTTTTTTTAATGTGTATCTGCTTTTGTTAGTTATGAGCTGCATTGTTGAGGTCTTTTCATGCCCTGTTGGGGCAGTCTGACTTTCGTTAGAGAAGACTGGGTTGTTATTCTAGCCACTTAGAAAAATGTTAAGAAATGTCCTTTTGAGGACTTTAGGAATTACACCAATATCTTTTTTTTCTGTGTTGTACATTGATCAAATGACTCACATGTTTCCAGATTGATGCATCCTTAGGATATATGCTGGAAAGAAAGGATCATTTTGAACTGCACCAAGCACTGCACTTACTTGGACTGATACTTTATTTTTTTTTTAATGTATGGAAGCAATTTTCTTGGAGGCAGTGTTCCTACTCTCTTCCCTCCAGATTACATTTTATTGCAGTTTCGTGGCTTTTCCTGTTAATTACAATGAAGATTGCTTACTTGTATCTGTTTGCAGTTTGGGTTTGTGCAGTTTTTGGCAGAGTGGGGGAGTGTTGAAGTTTACTTTCCATGGAGGACTGTTGGTTTTCCTCTCTTCCATGTCCTTTGTTTTTCCAGGTTATGGAACAAAATTTTGACAGGAGAAATGCCTATATTTTCATCGTACTGTTTCTCTCGGCCATAAACTTATAATTCAGGAGATGCTTGTGCTGTTATTAATGTTTTCCCAAAACGACCTCTGCCTTCGTTAGATCATGTTTAATATTAATGCACAGCAATTGCTTTTGGCAAAACTAGTGCTTCACTTCCAAATCTCTGCAAAAAAAGAATGAAGTGCACATTATTTTATGATCCTTAACCTATTTTCTAGTGACCCCTTTTTTGGCAAAAAATACGTGTAGAGTAGTGTGATATACACAAGAAATAATATTGAATCTTGTATTGCCTATTATATAATTTTTTCTGTCCTTGTCAGCAAACAGCAGCCTCCATTATGCTTTCAGAAACCCTGGGGGAGTTGCACCAGCACTCAGTAAAATCTGCAGGAGATTTCTGAAACCTTGTATTGCTTTTACAGCAGATACTTATAAGACAGCACATGACTAAATGGAACTACTGACCTTTGGTCAACCAGAATTACCTTAAGTAGACTGATTTTCTACACTACCTGGAATCTTAACCCTCAA
>JAWWEW010000088.1:37945100-37967663 GCA_035583185.1 Anabacerthia variegaticeps
AAGAAATCCCTTACTTTACAGCTCTAAAATCCACACTAAAAATACATAAAAATACATAAAAATTCTTAGGCATCATTATAATAGTTAGGGATGACAATATGAATATTACAGAAAATTTATTTTCTGCTACTTAGTTTTTGTTTTTTTTCTTTGCTGTTTTGTGGGAAAGAATTAGTTAGAACATTGAACTGTTGATCCAATATTAGAATATAATTCTACCTGTAAGTAAAAGGATGTCTTTTGAGTCTGCTAGTGGTAGTGTTGCATTACTACAGAACTCAGCATTTCTGCTCACAGGAAATGAGTAGAGATACGAGGCATTTCTAAGCAAATGCTTGCTGTGGTTGTGGTGACTATTTTTATGTTTTTAATTTAGAAATTTTAAAATCCCTTCACTTTTTTTTTTTTTTTTTTTTTTTAGAATAGCAATATTTTGATGCAGAAAACCAACAAATATGTCTGCTGTCTCTTGAAATATTAATTTTGTTCCATCTGTTCAGCAAAGCATGTGTCTGAAACACCTGAACTGGAATTGTAACTGAATGTTTAACACTTGTAAATATTACATAGTCTGTGTTTTTATCATGCACCATTGAATTTTATACCTTCTGCTATATATCAGAAGCCTAGTCCTGAACCTATTGGATATTTTAAGATGTAGAAACATTTTTGGAATTTAGAATTAGGCAGATCAAGTGCTCTGTAAGATTTTTCAGCATCTGTGTTCTCTGTTCAGATGATGACAGGGAAGACCCTTCTTTTGACTCTGTGTCTGGATACACTCTCAGGCTCACTTTAAGTCAAGTGTTTTGTCTGACTGTAACCTTCAGTGTTTGTTTAATTTTAGATACATTTTAATGTCTTTTATTTATAATGTGAGGTTTAAAAAATACAAAATTATTCCAGTTGAAAGCCTTCAGCCCTTATTTGAGTTCTCACATTCAGAGTAGGTAGTAACACTAGCTGTAATTCTACTAAAGAATATAATTTCCCTTTCTCTCTTTCTAGGAGAGGGATAGCATTTTCTCAGAAAGATCACCACTTCCATATTCAGAATTATTCACAGCATCTGTATCTCTCTAATACAATGTATTTTTCACCATAAAGCTGCTGCATGAATGTTATTTAGCAAAAATTTCAATTTCTTCTGCAACTCCATAGCTAAATTTCTTGTGTAAATTTTATTTTTGTATTTAAATGAGTATGGGTTAGGTCTAACCTTTAGGCTTTTTAACCCTGGAAAGACCATAATTCAGAACTCCTGCGTATACTGCAAGTACTTCAACATCTTAATTTTTGACCATTTTTTCTTTTTCTGTTTAGACTTGATAAATAAAGTATGAAATGAAAATTCATTTGAGGTAATTCTGCATTGCTTTGGAGATAAAGACTTATATTATTTTTTCCATAAGAAACTCTATGTATGAATTGAGTCCTGAAATTACTGTATTTCTGAAATGATAACAGTATCTTTAACCAAACTTAATAAGTACAGATTGAATGTATTAGTGATGATAAAAAGAGTAGGAAGTGTTCCAGCTTTATAGCATTTAATGTTTTCCTATCTGCTGTTTGTTTTGGGGTTGTTTGGTTTGGGGTTTTTTTGGGGGGGTGGTTTGCTATTTTTAAATTATTATTACTTTATCCGAAGAATAAATCTCAGTATTTTGAGTTTCATAACTTTCTCCATGTTTATGATCTGTGATTAATAACAAAATCATACATTGACTGAAAACCTAGCTATGGAGAGGCTTTCTTTTCTCATACTTTTCTCATAGCATAATTTGTGTGATTTTATACAAAGCCACAGAGTTTTCCTTACTGCTTAGGTTAAAAAAAAAATAGAAAAAGGTAGAGCAGGGCACTTTCTTCAGCTATGATCATGTAGCTCTCAAAGTGTCAGAATTTCTTACGCCTGTTGGGTTTCTGTCTTCTTGGATTCTTACAGTCCCCTTTCCTTCTGAACAGAACATAACAAAACATTGACGCTGATAAGGGAAAAGTTATTGAGGCTACTAAGTTTATGCCAGAGGAAAACTGTGGCATCTCTTTGTTTCATCTTCCCTAAATAAGAAAAATCATAGTTTTTGCATTGCAGCAATAGGGAATTGAGGCATATATACAACCCTTTCACACTTGGGAGGATGTTATCATCAGTTCTGTAAGAAAGAATTAATTAATCTGAATACGGGTTGCTTGGTTCTGTGGCTCAGGTCAAACAGGATTATACAGTTAGTGGTAAAATGAAAGAGAGAACATGGTGAATTATGTCTTAATTGCCAGGTGATTTTTCTTATTCCTTTGCATGAACAATGGAACCCACTAAAGGAAATCTCTCCTTCCTTCGATTCTGCCTTTGCTAACAAAGTGTATGAGTTGGTATCTCTTTGTTACCGGTTCTGGCACTTCCTACAGCAGGACCAGTCTCACTACTAGATACGTTGTAACCTGAGTGCATTTCATAATTTCTCTCTTGCTGCTGCTGTTGCCTTTTTATTAGTCACATTTTCAAAGAATTTTTATAAAACTCTCTCCCTCTTTTCCAAGGGTGGGGAAAAAAAGTAGGCTTACAGAAAAAGGTAACAGTAAGAAAGGTCCACAGGGAGTCATCTTCAGTTCAATCTTCTTTATTTTCCCCACTGACAGTTTGCCAGAGAGATAGAGTCAGCAATCTGTGCCTGGATTCTACACCCAGAATTTTTTTGTTTGGTTGGTTGGTTGGTTTTTTTTTTGTTCTTGTTGCTCTTGTTGTTTTTTGTTTGTGGTTTCAGTTTGGTTTTGTTTTATTCTCTTTTCAGATTTCATGGGTGCCAGACATCTGTGTGTGCTTGTTTCATTCTCAGAGTGTTTGTCACAGAGTAGAAAGGAAAAAGGTTGAAATAGATTAATTTTGTACCCCAAATGGGAACTGCTAGGTCAACTCCTTGGTTGGTAGAACACCATGGACTTACACTAACTTTGGATTGTTTCATTAGAAGAGAGATTTGATGATGAGTTTGAATAAATGGCAACTGTACAACCAAGAACTTCTGTAATTTTGTTTTAAAATCAAAAATCTTAACACTTATTTAAGTGTCATTTTCTTGGACAGATTTCAGAATATACTAAATCTTATTCTACTGAAAATGTATTGTTTTGGTCAAAAAAGTTTGTCATCTCATCTTCTCTATATAAAAAACCCTTAGCTGGGTTGCTTCTCAGCATTTGCTATTAAACAAGGCTTTCTAAATAAAGGGGCTAGACATAATTCAGAAATAAAAAAGTGATTTTCCTTCCACATCTCTCAGTTGAGTATTTGCCATATGGGTTGCTCAGCATCACACTCTCAGCAGGTCTAATTTATGGTAAACACACAGTGAGTGAACAGAAAAAAAAAAAGGCAATGAAAATATGAATATTCTCCCCTTACTCCAATTTTTTTAAAACTAAACTGAACTTATTCAGGTTCAGTCCATATAGCTGTGGCATTTATCTGAGTATATATTTGCCACTCTCCTGGGAGTTTGTGGAGACTGAAATGCTGCACTTTTCTTGCCACGAGATGGATTTGCTGGATCTTGCATGGCAGTGTGTAAATTATACCTTCCTTGTGCCGGTCTGGCATGCTGCCTGCTGCCCCAGGACTGTGATTTCTCCATGAAGGGCAGTTGGTGAAAACATTACTTTTCTCGCTGTGGCATGGGGTACGTTAGCTTTTCCCTGAGCCTCCACAAGAAGACCACCAAGTGAATAAATGTGGTCATCTTCTGAGCCACTGCTAGGATTTGGATGAGACACAGAAAGAGATATAAAATAAATAATGGCATGGATTTTTCTCAAGACTCACAACCATCTCCCATCTCCAACAGGTTCATGGGGCTTAGTCTCACTGTTGCTTTCTTTGTCTCTGTGGGTTTCCTTCTTTCTATAGGGACTTTGCTGCCATAACTGTTCTTCAAGGACTTTTTAGAACTTGGTCAGCCCCACTTCTTGCATGTTTCAGCAACTCAAGTGAGCACTCTTTATTCATTGCTTCCAGCTCAGAAAACGAATCTTTTTCATAGGAGAGGTCTGCATTGCTATATTCAAAAATACCCTAAAATACCTGTTTTACAATTAGGAGCAGGCATATCTCATGAAAAGACACTCCATGGTGTAAACAGATGCATTGTTCTGAATAGCAGAAATTGCTGCCATTATGCAATTGATATTGTAATTGCAAAAGGAAACAGCTGCAAAAGAAAATGCTTTTTAAAAGCAGTAGTTTGCATCCTGCCCTCTGCATTATGGTTATACAGTAAACCTTGGTAATGCATATACTTTCCTTTCTGTCTGGGTACTTTCTGTACCCAGCGAGAAACCTGCACATTCCCATTCCAGATCTGGATTCAGCCAAGAAGGACTTCGCGGTACTGGTGAATGAGAGGCTGGACATGAGCTGGCAATGTATGCTCACAACCCAGAAAGACGATCATGTCCTGGGCTGCATCAAAAGAAGTATGGCCAGCAGGTCAAGGGAGGTAATTTGCTCCCTCTGCTTCACTCACCCTGTACTCACTCTCTCAGGTGAGATCCCACGTGGGATACTGTGTTAAGCTCTGGGGTCCCCAGCACAGGAAGGATGTCAACCTGATGGTGTGAGTCCAGGGAAGAGCCAAAAAGATGATTGGAGGGATGGAGCACCTCTCCTGTGAGGAAAGGCTGAGAGACTTGGGTTTGTTCCGCCTGGAAAAGAGAAGGATGACCTGATTGAGAACTTCCAGTACCTGAAGAAAGCCTACAGGAATGATGGAGAGAGACTGTTTAGAAGGGCATGTAGTGACAGGACAAGAGGGAATAGATTCAGACTGAGAGAGAATAAGTTTAGATTAGATATTAGGGCAAAAATCTTGACTATGAGAGTGAACACTGGAACAGGTTGCCCAGAGAAATTGTGCATGCTCTATACTGAGAACTATTCAAGGCCAGGCTGGATGGAGCTCTGAGCAACCTGGTCTAGTGAAAGGTGTCCCTACCCATTGTAGGAGGGGGTGGAACTACATGATCTTTAAAGTCCCTTCCAACCCAGGCCCATCAGTGATTGTATGATAATTCAGAACTGTTCATGATTTGGATTTAGAAGAAAGTGCAATAGTCCTGCATTGAACAATCATGATATTATTTCCTTCAGGCAATGTTTTTGCTAAGTCATCAAGAGGAAATACTCCATTTACAAGACTTGCAGGTATTTAATTCAAATAAATATGAAAGTGTTTCATTGGATCCTGTGAAATGTTTGTCTCAGCATGGCCACCACAGGCTGCCAGTTTGATCCACATGTTGCATATTTAGCTTGTACATTAGTATTTGCAGTTATTGTGTTTGATTTCCCATTGTTCAGTCTTTTGAACAGGGATTAATTGAAATGGCCATGTTTGTCTGTCTCCTTGTTATTGGGTATTTTATAAGCCTTTAGTGTGCTGCATCGTGTTGGTCTTCTTCACAAACTAATCTGTAAATACTTGTAGATGAATAAATAGAAAATATTGGTTGTTTTATCATCTGGTACAAATTCTTCATGTATATCATTAGCCTAATTGTTTACAGTGTTCCAGTCAGTTACACTTATACAGATCCTCTGAGGTAATGGAGTTGTGTTTTGTAGTATAAACCAATATTTACTCAGAAGTCAAACCTCAGTCTCACTGACTGTGGACTAGCAGTATAACAGTAAAAGTCAAAGTAGGAATTTCAAGTTGCTCAGGTGGACAGAACCGGAAAAGTAGTCATTTTACTAATTCCTATTTATGCATTTCAATTTCTACAAGTAACAGTGAGCTGAAGTGAGTTGCCACTAGTGACTAGTTAGGACGCTGTGGTTTTTATCCTTTAGCTATTTTAGAAAAATGTTAATTTACAGTATCTTCTGTCAGCTGGAAGTGGTTGGGAGATTGAAGTGAATTAAGGGAAGAGTGATCCTTTGTGTACTGTACACTTGGTAGTCATGAACTCACATTCTGAACACATTTAAAGCGACATTGAATTTGGCTGTATTTTCGATCCATATTAAAGACTCAAAAAACAAGCATATTTTCAAATGGTCTTCTTCACCATCAGTGATGTGCCTGTGCTAGATGTCACTATTCTTCCCAAAATGTAGCAATAATGTTACCTGTTAACATAAAAACAAAGTTTGCCTCTGCAGAAGCAGCTGGAAATGAATAACCAGAATATGCTTAAATCTCTTAGGAACATAGGGTTTGGCATATACCACTAGAAGTTCCTCATATTTAGGAATTCGTGTAAGTGAAATACATATTTTGTGTCTCAGCTGGTGTGCTTAAGGGAATATTCATTTCTCAGTGGTAACATGGAATTTGATTTTTAAAATGTTTTTTTTATATATTTAATGGATTGAAACACTTTGAAGAAAAAATTACATACATTTCTGGTCCTAATCTAATTCAAAGGGGTTTTATGGTTCTGATTCCAGCCTTTTCACATGTTTTATTTATAGGTAAATCAGAAGGTTATGTCTTGTCCAAGCTAGCAGGGAGCAGAAACAGTCCTCTTCTGTGACATTCATGAATATGATCGGTTGTGCACTGATAAATGGATGTTTGCTGAGTACATACTGCAGGTGATTTGAAAAAGAATTGTTGATAGCTTGGGAAGAAGGTCATATCAACAGCACTAAGTGCTAGAACTTTTTATAGTGGAAAGTTGCAAGGAGGGGTTATATCAGCCTCATAAGATATGCTGGATATTTCATGCCTGCAACTCCATTATACTTTAAAATTTTGAAGCATGGTTATTATTTTGCAGCACTCTGTGCATAGTTAGATGAAATTTCTACCATATAAAAGTGTACTGTACATTTCTGTCTGTGTGTATATATGTACATATGCACCACATATATCTGAGACATATGAGCTGTCTACCTGCTATGTAATGTGAAAGTTTTGCTACATGAAAAATTAATTAGGCTCACTCTGTTTTATCTTTGTTACCCATTTTCTTAATTCTAATAAAGTTTGGTGCTTAATTCTGTGTGTGAGGGTGCATCTAGATTTCTGACTTAGACACTGAGAAATAAATTTCTATCTTTCTGAATTTCATATTTGTCCTGAGAAGACACCTTGCCAAAGTTTCTTGTTACAAAGAAATGGAGAAAGGCCAGAATTACTGCTGATGTACTCTTACCAGCCAGGAGTACAGTTCTCTCTTAAGTTTGACCATATACAAGCAGTAAAACTGATTCATTTATACTCAGTAGTAAAATTCTTTTCCAGAGCAGTGTATTCTCTGTATGACTTGGCTTAAACTTTGCTATTGACAATGCAGATTTCAGAGATGGAAGAAGTGTTCCTGGTGAAAGTCAGCTGAAAGAAAGGGATTTTCAGGTGCAGACTGAATTAATGTATTCTAGGGGTAAAGTACAGTCCATTTTCCATTGAGGAAAAGTATAATTGTAACCAGATGAGTAGCAATGTTTTTATAACAGAGACATAGCCAAAGACAGCATCTTGGATGGTACCTACAGTAAAATATTTTAATTTTTCAGGCAAAGCAGAATGAAGATGAAGATGTAGAAATAACTGCATAATTCCACAGATCAAAAGCCACATGCAGATACAGAAGATGTCTCATATTAGGTGTTAGTTAATAGTGTTTCATAATTACAAACTGTAAAGTTGAAGCTCTTCACAGAAATGTAAGTGATTTAGTTACAGTGGGCAAATGCTGATTTTAACAGAAAAGAGCTAGTTTTGGGTCAGAAGTTAGAAGCTGTTTCCCTCAAGAAAAAATCACCTTAGTTTTCCACTATCTGCATACTACTGGGGTTTTTTTCGGTAGTTTTAAAGATATTCTGTTAGTAAAGCTTTAAAAAAGAGGACCTCTTGACCTCATCAAAAAGTTGGTTGTTTGGAATGTTGAATGCAATTATATTGACATATGGTGATAATGTGATAAAGCATAAGGGTTAAAGGTTGAAGGAACCATGGCTTGGCAATTAGCAATGTAAATGAAACATTCATTATCCAACATGCTGAGAAGTTGATGAACTGTACAATAAATCTGAGCCCAAGTCACTACTGAGATAACTCATTTCAGACATAACAGTATTTATTAGGATACTAGACGTTGTTTTGCATTCTCTGATGGAATATCTTGCTATAGAAACATTTTCTGCCTTAATTTAGGTGAAGTAAATCAATACTAACAAGTCTCCAAATAATGTAGAACAAAAAAGGGAGAGGCATGAAAAACATCAAAATTAATTCTCTCTGAAAAGATGTTTGATTAGATATATTGGTATCTCTTCAGTGCATTGGTATTGGTGTTGGTATTACTCCAATGTAAATTGTCTCCAGTGACTTACGTTAACAGATTTGAAGCCATTTTTTCTCGTCTTATGAGAAATCGGAATCTGACCTAATAAGTAGACAGCCAATTATTCGATGTTGCAAATTCAATTTATACATAAAAAGGGTATTTTTGGTAAGATTGCAGGATGTGGACTTGTTTTAGAAACAATGCAGAGTATGTTTACTCAGTATTTGTAAGGTCTGTGAAGATGAGGGTTGTTAGGTGTTATTACAGCTAACTTTACCTGTGTCTCTTAAAGTAATGCTTAGTGCCAATAAAACTAAACAGATACATTTATTAACTTGATAATAGCATTGGTATTATCTTCCGTTCATTAAACAGTTCTATGAACACTTAGAAGGAGTTTCTAATAAAGTAAGTAATGCACAATTTGTTCAGTAAAAATAAATGAGAATGTAGCAGAAACCAAGCCACAAATATGCGCTAGCTTTCTTGTTAGCGAGACAAAAGAATTTTACATTCAAGTGATTGGTGGAAACTGTATTCATTTCATTTGTGTTAAAAAATGTTGAAGATGTTTGTTCCTTTTTAAAGGCTACCAGTTTATTGTGGCCATAGCAAATGATACATTATGTCTTCTGCTCCAGCTCTGCATCCATTTGGCATTGTTAGAAATTTTGTGTTACATTTTATTTTACATGTATTTCCCACTGTGGAATAGATAAATTTCTTACTATTGAGGCAAAACATTTGAGTAGATATGTATGAATGACATATAAACTCTTAGGGAGTATCACATAATATGCAATTTTCATGCTAGTTCTTTGAAATGTTATTCTTATGGATCATTATGAATCTTGACAGATCACATAATGATCTATGAATTGAAAAAAAAAAGGGTATTCCTTTAGTCTTCTTGTCTGTAAGTATCTGATGCACATAATTCTCATTTCACTCATCAGTGTCAGCAAGAAATGCAGTATTTGTTCAGCAGTACAAGGAAATGTAATTCAGAAGAATAATTTAATAATATGTATTCTATACAGAAGAGACAGCATTTCTGTATGTATATAGTATATATTTGCATACTATTCTGTTCTACAGTGAAAGTACATGAAATATGCAAAGAAAAGTCTAAAGAATATTGGCTCCCCCCAACTTCCCCTTCATTTATTGTACAGAAAATTATTCAGGGACTGAGCTGATGTGGTATACGTACACAAGTGCTGAGAATTGGGTAGTCTGTAAAATACCTTGTGTCTTCGGTTTCTTCTTGGAATCTCTCTAGTTTTATCATTCAACTGAAATTGCTTTGAGTCAGCATGGTACACAGGGTGAAGAATGCAAGACATGTTTGAGATCCTATGGGAAGCAAGTAACAGTGCTGAGAATTAAGTACTCTAAGTTCTTTAAATAGCCATTTAAACTAAGAAAGAAAAAGTCTTCTAAACTTTTTGGAGTAATTGAGATGGCTGAGTATTATATGTCCCAAAAATAGGTTGCAAAACAGTTGTTGCAGGCACTACTTGGTTTCTGCTGTGGCAGAGCATGGCTCTACTTTAAAACCTAGGTAGTGGGAACTTAACACTGGGTGAAGCATATAAACCTGAATACTTGTTATAGAGACAGGTGCACATGCTGTGTTTAACACAGCTCTGCCAGAACTGAGAATGTAGCTGCTAAATTGTTGTGAATTTGTGAGGAAAACAGTTTAAAGAAAGTATTTAATAACTCCTAAGGAATTTCTTTGAATATCTACATAACTTTTGTAGCTATTGCTATGCTTTCCCGTAACAGTGATATCAGTTAGGTGAGTTTGAGGCATTAAACTCTAAAGTATGTAATTGGTCATCCTTTACCTGGACTTTTAAAATTAAAAATTACTACAAATGAGTTAGTGTTCTGTTGCTTATCTTTCCTTTTACCATATTTCATTGTAGCATCTGTAATCTAAATAAGCTTGCTGACCACAGCTTATTTCTACTATTTGAATAAACAGTGTTCTGAATTACAGTATTTCTAAAGTCCTAAGTCCTAATTTTCTCACTACTTACTGTTTGGCAGTACCGAATCAACCTGAATTGAAATGCATAAGCACTAGTATATATGTGTGTTTATATACAAATATATTATTTTGAATATATATATATATATATGCATACAGACACTGTTGAAATGTGAAGTATTCATTATATTTAGAGGTTATATACAGTCTATATAAACTATTCAGTACATATACGGTAAAAATATATATACATTAGATTTGTTTAAACAATTTTATTTCCACAAGCAGCTCTATCAGTAAACAAAAATTGAAACCTCAAGTCTGAGTGTTGCCTTTACTAACTTTTGGGTGGTTTCTTTAAGTGTATGGTTCTTTAAACCATGCTTTCAGTTTCTCAGTTTGAAAACCTATTAGAATTTTAAAAGAAAGCTTCATGGAGAGAGCTGGTTTCTTTTCATCTCCCATGGCAGCCTTATTTTAAATTTCTTAAGCTTTCTTGGTCATGTTTTTAGCTGACATTGAAATTTCCTTTTGGCCAACAGTGGAAAATCCACCAATCATTGTGGTGTCATGACAACCCAACATGAGTAAGCCAGAAGATTTTGGAGTCTTTATTAACTTTTTAAAGCTAAGACCACTTATGATAATATCTCAGAATTTGCCTACATTACTGCAAGTGCTTGAGCAAACCTTCTAGGAAAATCATAGATGAGAAAAAGAAAAAAATAAGTAATTGGGAAACTTTTGGTGTACTAACATGAAGGTACTTGCACATACTGTGCACTTTTCAGACAAGGTAGCATTTTTTTTTATGGCATCCAACAAAATTAAATAATACTGTGACATATGGGTTAGCACTTGAATCTCCAATCTGAACAGTTTCTCATTGTATGGTATTGAAAGCACTAGGAAGAGAAGAGCTCCATGTAAAGCTCCATAAATGTCAAGGCATTCTAAGAAAAGAAATATATTGTTATTTTAGTAATTTTTCTGATTATTTGAGACAAGTAAATGCTTATCAAACCACAGACATTAGCAAGCACAGAGGTAGAATCTGAATCTGCAGAGCTTGGCTGTAGTTGACATTTACTATAAGCTAATTACGCACGAGAATAGTTGAAGTATAGGTGAAGGGTGCCTGTTTGTAAGATGGCTACTCACAAACAGTATCTACTTAACAGCTTGTTTATCTGTATCCTGCTTACTGCATAACAAGTCCCCTATTCCTGTATATGGAAATGACAGTCTTGCTGAGAATTTTAGTGGTAGCTTTCTTCTGTGGAAAATTGGAGCCATCTGCTGTCTAAAGAGGGCATCGTTTAAGGTGAAGTGTGTGATTTTTCTGTCTTGTCCTATATCCTCAAAAGTTCTCTGGTGTTTATTGTTAGTAGGGTATTTACTGACAATATGGAAGGGAAATTATTTAGGTCTAGATGTTTCTGGAAAAAAAAACTTATCCATTAGTACATGTACTCAAAGGTTGTTATTCAAAAATTTATATTAAATGGGCAGCTTGAGAATCAGAAAAGAGCTGGACAAACAGCAATGTGCAAGTGTGCAACATCCAAAAAACTCATTCAATAAAATAAACAATTTCTCTGCTTAATTTGGAGTTAGCTTCTATTACTAGTCATCTTCTCAATAATTTAAAAAACCCCACAATCTCATTTCATACAATTCAATTCTGACCATGACTCAATGGAAAAAGCATGCTAGGGTCCTGGTCTCCTATTTTTTCCTGATTTCCTATCTAATAGGTTTAAAAAAAAATATTTAATTATATATTAAAAAAACCGAATCAAACAAAAAAACAAAGAAATTGAAAACTAAACCAAACCCAAGACATACCAAACCAAAAAACCCAAAACCCAAGAAAACAAACCATACAAAACACCACCAAAAAAACAAACCAAATAGAAATGCCCCAACACTATCACAAACTTGAAAATTTTTGGTTTGGTTTGGTTTGGTTTTGGTTTTGTGTCTGGTAGGTCTTCCAGATCAGATAAAACTTTGTAAGCCTGTCAAGATCTTTTTCCTTTAATGCTTCTCTGTCACTTCTGCAGACCACATTGTGCCATTGTCTGCTGGCCAGTTGCCCCAGTTATGGCCAGTTACATGCTGTGTTTTAAAGGTGTAGCTACATGGAACTAGAAAAATAATCATATGTCCGTTTGAGACATAAAATAGGCTATAATCCAGGTAGTAGTTTCTTAGTTGCAATGAACTATTCAAGAGTGGGAAGAGAGAAGAAACATGAAAACGTTTATTTGCTGCAAGTCACAAGATACGCACTAATTAGTTTAGCTTGTAAAGTTCCCCATCATTTTCATTGCTGTGATAGTTGCTCGTGTGTTACACATATATACAATCAGACCCAATGTGAATAAGACAGCATTTACATGTAGGTTGATCCAAATGATTATAAATGAATTGAGGGATGTCTCCTGGGATTGGACATAAAGGTCTTGTAAACTGAAAATTTTATAAACAAACAGCTGTTGGGAAAATACCATTATGCTGTAATAGCTGCTATTAAAATCCATTAGCAATCTTGATGGCCTGTTTGAATTTGATGCATCATTTGCTCTGACAGCATTTCTTTCTAAAGAATTTTGTAAAATATATGTAGATTATGAAAGACAGTAGTAATAGACTAGGAGATTAACACTGAATATACATTTTACTTCCATGTGCCAATCAAGCTTTGAAGAATGCTGTGTATCCTCCAGTTTAAATGTGAGCAGACAAACAGGAACACATTAACCTGAACAGATGCAAAGCTTTCTCATCACTGTGGGAGAAATACACAGCTCTGCAGAGATGAAGTATTTCCAGGTTAAAAACCATGTTTCAGGCAACAAAGTAAATCTCCAGTGTTTTCTAAGAGTTTGTATGCTATCCTAATTGATGCCAAACTGTCATTCTCCTGCTCACAGATCCATATACCGCAGTGGATACCAGCTGCCGTAGGGGTAGGTATGGCCTGTAGATCACGCTGCTACTAAAATTAGTCAGACTTCTAATGAGATTTTGAAAAATCTGTATGCCAAGAACTATCTGAAAACTCTCCTTTTGAGAACAGTTCAAGTGTCAGCGATACAGCTAAACTGTCCCTTCAGAAACAGGTATAGGAACACATGGAGTGACGTGTCTGTGTCTGTAGACAGCGGCAGGGATTGGCTTAGCTTGTTCGTGGATGCTGCAAGGGCACCATCTGGTGGGTGAACAATGAAGATTAAAGCTTGGTAGAGTGATGAGATTTAAACGTCTTTTAATCAAGACTTTTTTGTAACATTTATATAAAGATGACAATGTTTGTTATTGCACATACTTAGTTTCCTATTTCTTCCTGTAGCTTGTGTTTTTCAATGTTTTATTCAATTATTCAATGAACTCTACAAAGCAGAAATTTTTTTTTAATTATTATTTTAGTATAAACTCCTGCCCATCTTGTGGATACCCTCTTTTCTCCCGTCTCCTTTTGTCCTCAATTTTTTTTTTTTTTTTTTGGCATATCCTCTTTCTTCTCACTGGTATCTGTAAACAGTGGTTTGCTACAAGGTCTGGCAAAGGGTGCTGTGTCTTGTACTATTTCCTCTCATCACTCCTCCTCTAGATTCGGGTGGAGGTTAAGTGGTGAAGGTAAACCACAACTTGCATATAGAACATTGTTCTCCTGAAGTGTACAGCAGAGCTATGGTCAGCTCCCTTTGTAAGAGAGGAATAGAAGGGTTAGTGGTTTAGTGTAAAGAGAGGTAAGTCAGTGTCTTTTGTAGCTTTGGACCATTGTGTCTCATTATCTTTTGCAATCTGGGTATTTAAAGTTTTCTCTTTCTTAAGGGTTATGATACAAGTATCTCCATCAAAGGAGCTGTAGGTTTGTGATACTGCTGTTTATTCTGGTGTGTCTTAACAGAGTTGCAAGAAGCTAAAACTAGATTAATATCGTAGATGCACTTTTTAACATGCACATTGTTAAAAAAGCCTTTACTACTTAGCTGCTACTACATGGTTCTGATAATATGCATAATAATGCATTCCACTATATGCATCTCTCTAGCATTCAGCAATAGATGGTTGAGTAATGCACAGTATAGCAGAGGTAAAGCCCTTTTCCATATGGATTTTTAAAGTGTTTTCAAAGAAGACTGGATGGTGTTTGGAGTCCAGCTTTCTCATTTACATGTTAATGTTTTTAACAATATTTTCAGAAAATAAATGAGGCCCTGAATTAAAAGACATCAATTTCACAGAGGTTGAAGTGAGAGAATTCTAAAAATGAGGCAGCAGGATAGAAAGCCTTAAGTACAGATCTAATTAATAAGATTTACTTTTTATTTTCATTAATTTCTTCAGTTCCATGAGTTTAGTAAGATCTGAATACATTTTAAGTACATTTTACCTGAAGTATATTAGCAGTTTGACAACCCTCTCTTTATTTCATTTCCCTCAACGTTCAGACAACACGAATTCAATGTGATAAAAATTTTTATGCATAACCTTAGTTTTGAAACCTCAAATTATCAATAGGTGCCAATGAAGCCCTTTAGTAAATAAGCTGCTTGCTTTGTTGGATGAAATTTTGCTTTGACATTGCTGAGAAGTACTTGTTTCTTTCTCTAGTGTGTTAGGAAGGTGCTTCAGTCAAAATGAATGACTGCATTCATGAAGCAGAGCATAAACAAATGTTTAGGTGTGACTCGAGATTCAAGTGCCTGAAAGAAAGCTGTACTGGTGTGAGGGGAGTCAATTGTACTAGCTGGAGTCACTAGTGGACACTGTGGAATTGTCAGCAGTTGGTAAAGCCCATTTCAAATTTGTGTTACACTGCAGGGATGGTACTGACTTAACACAAACAGCACCAACAGAAGTTTTTGGAAGCTAATTGGCCTATCTGCTGAACATATTGGAAAAAAATTATTTTTCATGCCACTCTTATTGTAATGTTAAATCTTAGAGCACATTTTTGTTTACTGATCCGAACAAAAATTACTGTATTGTTGTTCTTTAGCAAAAAAACCCACTTTTTTTTACTTCACATGCTCTTAATCATTATTTCTTTTAAACATGGAGGCTTTTGTGTAAGTATCAAGTAAAACTAGAATAACATGAAACATTCCAGTTCTTTTGCGTTGTGGTTGTTTAACAGCCTTTACATGCCAATATCATCACAGCAGTGGTCTTGTGCCTCAGAGTGGCTAACTCTGGTTTCAGGATACTGTCTTGCTCTGCATCTCATTTGTCACTTTTATTTGTCTAGTGGGAGAATGAAGTGCAACTTTCTGAAAGATACAGCCTGAAGAAAGCATGTGTTCCGGAGAACTTGGTCCTGTAGATCCAGAATCTGCTTCACATACAGCTTGTATGTAAAGAAACTTAGACCATCTCAATGGTAGAAGCTGCAGTCTTAGCTACAGCAAATGTAAAACAGAGACAAGGTTGCCACAGCTGATTTCGGCCCACTGTAACCAAGTGTGGGTCCCCTGACAGGCATCTGCAAAGAACTTCGTTTTATCCTGGTTTTGCTTGTGTTGCTAATGACTCCTATTCTGTCTTTGGAAGGAACTGACTGTTTAACAAACGAGTTGCTAAAGGCATTTTGCTTGCATAACTGTAAGTGCTTATTAGAAGAATCCATAGGAAAACTTAAATTAATTACAAGAAACTGAATTCCTAATCTTATTTGTAAGAAGACTGGGAATTTTTTTGTGACAAAGTTCAGTGTACAGCATTTGACCACCTCTGTCCAATTCCCAGTTCCTGGTTCAGAAGCAGGCAGTGCAGATGAGACTAAAGTTAGTTCCATTGGTAACACACTGATCCTTTCTTGTTCATATGTCTTGGAGGAAGATATTCAGCTTCCCCAGTAGAGAGATGAACTGATTGAATGGAAAATTAGTTCTCTTTCCTCTCCAGTTTATTTCAGATGACAGTTACTCCATATTGACAAGTCATCATGGGTGGTTAAGCATAGTGCCAGTGATTTAGCATACAGTGCAAAACTGACTTAATCTTTTACTTCCTAGAAGGGCCTTTTGTGAAACTTGATTGCCTAAGAAATAGTTTGAGTATTTTCTGTGTACCAGAACTGGTTGGGAGAATACTTGCATGTACATTACTGGCATGTGCCAAGTTCTCTGAAGTCAGTGAGAGGATTTCCATTAACTTCTGCTTTGCATGATTCTGAATTGGCCTATTTATTCAGGCTTACAGAACAAATACCTGACTATAATAATTACTATTTATATTTTTCAATAGACAGAGATCCCATTTAGAATGGGGTATTTCAAACACATGGATCTTTGGTGCTGAGAGGGAACATGTATTGTGAACCAAAGGGTGAAAGTATAAAAAAGGTTGAGGTACAATCAAAGAGCATTTTGCCTCAAAGGGAAACTGTGTTTGAATTAGAGAGATGTGGGGCAATAGAAAAAAACTACCTAAAAATAAATTCTTAGAGTGGCATGAATGGTTCTTGCTGAGAATTTAATTGTAATAGGAAGGAGAATGAGGAATTGGTAAGAGAGTTCATGTCAGGTAATAGGGAAAAATAAAAATGTAAGTCAAGAATTTGCATTAGAGGAAGAAAACCATAGGAGAAAATAGTATTTTGAAGTCAAGAAAGTGAATGGAAGAAGTAAAGTTTTTGAGAAAAATGGTTTGCAATTGAAAGACTGAGAGGAATTTGATGAAACAATCCAAAACTGACATATTCACAACTTATTGAATAGTATATTAGTATATTAAAAGTGATAGATCTGAATCCTGCACAAATGGTTCTTTTGATTTATTATCAGCTGATAATTTTCAAAGCAGGATATTTTATTTTCTATCAATTACCTTGCAACATCGTTTCTCTGTCTATATGTATGGAGTGAAATAGCTTTAACAATTAAGCAACTGTGATTTATTCTTGAAGTGAAATTGTGAATTGCTTGCATAAATTAGCAAAGTGAATGTAACAGGGAAAAAAGGCAAAAAGTAAAAAATAAAATATTAAAATTACCATTTAACTTTTAAAAAACTTAGAGAATTTAAGGGCTTTTAAATTGATAACAATTTTGGTAACTGAACCAGCAAACAGAAACTGTATTCCCCAGCAGATTTGGTTGGTTTGTCTTTTTTTCATTGATGAACTAATAATTTCACATTAAATACTGTTCCCATCCAGAAGCAGTTAATGCTGAGAGATGTCATCCCACAAAATATTTTCAAAATTTCTTCTCCTTTTGACTATTTTACTTGAAAGTTTTGGAGTTCCATTCAAAAGATTTTTGCTGTTTGTACAGCCTATACTAGTATTAAAAATGTTGATATTTTGTTATTAAATACCAGTAATACTGAACCATTTGGTTAGAATTCCACACTGGAGGAGTAATTGTGGGTTTCCTTCTACCTTCTATACAGAAATAAGCTTTCTTTCTCAGTAGTAACATTAAGGAACAGGGTTGCTGTCAGAGACAATGGTGCAGTGGAACTCTGCTAGGCCATATTCCAACAACATCAAGTGGAAACATTTGCTGGCTCTTCCCTTTGGATTGCTATAGGAAGTGGGAGAGCACTTTTTTCTCTCCTTCACCAAAAAGAGGACAGGACTGTCTTCCACTGTGCCAGAAAAGACGGAAAAAACTCCAAACAGTACCTACCCAAAAAAAAGACCTCACGACTAAGAGCATATTTCTAAATATTCTCTTGGTTGAAGACTTATGATTTATTATTAACCTGAGTGAAAATAATTTTCAGAGATTAGGAGCAAGTTATTTCCTGTTATGGACACAGAGGGTATGTGTGATATGTATAATATAAAAGGTATTGATGTATACGTAATTTTTCAGACTGCCTGTGATGATATCTGTTTACAAAATTGTTAGCTTCTTGCTATTGAAAGTGGGTTTAGTAGTACATCTAGTCTTGCTGTCTCCAAAATAAAGTGTTCCTGAAAGTAGGAAAGAAAGCACTGTTTCATTCCTCTACAGTGGCAGCAACTAAAGAGATATAACACTTTTTACCAGACAAAACTTCCTGTTCAGGGGAAAGTGGCAATAGTATAATGTCATTGTTATGACAAAACAAACCTTCATTTCCATTTTAAACTGCACCCATTGAAATTGCACATAAGAATAGACTGCCATCCTGCCTTGGCATTTTGTTTTTTCTTTGATTATATCTTCATGAAGAATTAACATTTCAATACAACATTTGTTCATGGATTTGCAGTGGTTAAATCAATAGTTAATGAGGTTCGTCGCATAATTTGAGCTTGTAGTTTGTTTATGCTAGACCAACTTTATCCATACCCCAAACAAATTATCTCTTATAATCACCAGCCTGAAGATAAATCTCTAAATGTTTTTCTGATGATAGTGCTGTGGTTGGCAGGTGTTAGAAGTGCCTCCCAGGGACAAAGATTGAAGATGGGCTTGTTCTCACAAATCCTTCAGGCGAGGTTGTTTAGCTTTCTATCCTGTCATCTGCAGAGGAGCTTTGTATGGTGCCCTGCTAATGAAATTTAATAGGCAAAGGTCATATATCTTTATGAAGAAAAATGCAAAGCTGGTGAGTGATAAATGTGCTTCATGGGGTTCAATGGACGATGCTTAGTGATAAAATCCATGTTTAAACAGTGTTTCAAGTGGCTTCGCATATCTCTTCTTGTGCCTTAACTATTTTTTTATAAACATTCTCATTACTAGTGATGGGAGTAGATAAATACAAAAGTAGTAGAATATGCATGCAAAGTTGTCTATGTGATTAAAGAAATAGGTGGGGACTAAGTGAGTAATTAGTTTTCAGTATTCATAGCATAGTAAGTAAGATAGCTCACATAACAGCATACAGCAGTATTGTATTTAAATTTGAAAGCCCTATTGACTAGCTATAGAAGCATACTGGCTAGCTTGAAGGTGTGAAGATTTAGGTAGATTCAAGTATTAGCTGTAAATCAAAAATGCCTTTGTCAAATTCAAAACATATATTAAAAAGGTGGGGGAGGGGGTGGAATAGAAACAAAACGTGCTGGTGTAAAATTGCAGATAGAACTTCTAAAGAATGCAAGGCAGTGCCCTTAAGAAATTGCTAATCTGAAGTTAGAAGGAATGAAATAAACTAGATATTGTTGAATCACTGCTGTTTTTTAAGAAGTTACCAGTTCATTTGCTATAGTTATACTGCTGAGCAAAGAGACAGTTCAATAAATCAACTCAGGCTTGATGGATTTTACAAACCATTGCAATGAGCGCTTGGAAGAAGAAAGAAATCTCTTAGTATTCCCTCTTTGACAAAAGGATATGCAAAGAGCCTGAATGGATGAATGGTTGATTAATTTTACCAGAAATTTTCTTGACAGCCAGAAATGTGTTTTTGCATTATCATGTTTGCATGGGGATTATTTTGTAGGGTATGAATTATTACATATAACCTTACACCTGAGACTTAGCTGGATAAAAGAGACAGCTCCTGGTCAGTATATATATGGTTGTGATGTTTCATATGTTTTAATTCATTAGTCTGCCTTTAATTCAAAAGTCAGCCTTTTGCTTGTTACCACTTGCTAATCAGTCAACAGTGAAATCAAATATTGTATGTGACTAAATGAACCTTGTAAATGAAGTGGTAGGTTGTGTGTTTGTCAGTACTTTTAATTGGTTTACAAGCTATGGAAAAATCAGATGGAAATTCTTAACCTAGAATCAGAAAGCAGAATAATAAAAAGAAAAATAAAACAGTGTATCATAGGCTGTGTCCAGGTGGCCTATTGATTAATAAGAAACAGTGTTATTTTTCTTCTTTAAGTTTCTGAGGTAAATAGTGTATTAGGTTGTGTACACTTCACTGTACTTTAGTATGATGATATTTCCTTTTAGCTTTGTATACATTTTGTGCATATTTTTTATAGTTGATATTTGCTTGTAAATGTGGTGTATAAGGAGGTCCATTACTTTTACTTTGGATTCTCATGGTTTCAAAATAAGAAACTTTCCTCTGCATGCAGTTTTCTCCAGAAAATTGTGTACATACTTATTTCAACCTTTAAATGATCTGGAGGGAGTACATTTTAACGTAGTGTAAGTACATTCCCCTGTATTTCCCTACTTGGAGCAAAAGTCATACTGTTAAGATTGCAAGTTTTCTAGTTTGTTCCTTTCATTATTTTACAGAGGCAGAGTTTGAAAGACGCACTTGGAAAAAAGGTGGCATTTAAACCTTTAAACTTGAAAATCACACCTATGTGTTGTGCTCTATTTTGCATTTTTACCAAATTGAAACTACTTAGCTTTCAACAGCCAAAAATACTCTAACAGGGCAGTTTTATATTATTAGTCATGTGGTTTTTATTACGGAAAACATCACTGAGACAAATTACAAGCACTTTGAGTTTCTTCCCTTAAAGATGGAAATAAGTAAGCACTTTCATGTTTATATCACTGGACTAGACGATGTACATCCATTCTTTGACTCCTGTGCTGCTGCAAAACTTTTTTTCTTCTAGATTTTGAGGTCACAACAATCTAATATTATGTCATTTCAGTGCACATGAAACAGTATGCAGAACATTGCCTATGTTAATGTATTTAGCCTATGCCTTCAATATTTATCTTGTGTGGTAGTGGCAGTGCCTTAACAGGGTTTCATCTCCAGCCCTTCTGATCTATCACATGCTTTAAGTACTTGTGCACAGACCCCACTAACACCAGAGAACATGTTTGACTGTTTTATTTCAGACAGTTAGTTGTACACATCAGCACTCTGGAGAGTCTGCCATGCCTGTGGATAAGAGTTTGTGTTCCTTCCGGTGGGTGGCATTGACAGATGCTGAGGGCAGGTATTCCAAATGGAGGAAGAATGTTCTAAGCTAAATAGGCCATTATAGTATCCTTACATGACATGGATATCATAATGTTCTTTATGGTGCAAGAAGATGCTGTACCTCAGCTGCTAAATTCACAGCTACCTTGGCTAGTTCTGGAAATGGGGAATAACGGAACTGCAGTTTGGCAGTTTAGCTGAACAACATTTTTGTATCTAAAGTTTTATGAATTAATTGGGACTTTCCAGTCTTTCCAGGAAATCATGTGTTGTGCTAAATACACATAAAACATGGACATCTTTGTAAGTTCTAGTTAGACACGTGTTAAAATGCATAAGCCTGAATATGAATACACAGAATTTGTACTTGTATCAAATGCAAATAAAACCTGTTTTGCTGCAGTGTGAATTCATAAAGAGCAGATCATGGCTAAGACACTATGATAAAATATACCAGTGCTGTACCAAAGGCATTGTTTAGAGTGTGAACCTGGCTTTGTTCATTGAACAAAGAATGATCATTTTTTTATTGTTGTTCTTTTTCCCTTTTTTTTCAGTTATTCTGAATTTAATGAAAATAATAGACTCTAAAAACACAGCCATCACCAGTAGTAAGGGGTGTGAGTTCAGTTAAAAACAGGCATTCATTGCATTATACCCTATCTAGTGCTTCACAATGCTGTAGTATTTCCTGTTCAAAATTCTTTCCAAGTTAAGTCTAATATGCCTAAAGTTAAACATAAGGTGTGACTGGGGTTGCTACAAAGCAAGATGGCAAAGCTCATAGATGCCCATTCTCCTGCTCTTTTGTTTAGGATGTAATACATATTTGTCTTTGGAAGCTTTATACATAAAGAAATCAGAATTAGCTGCTATCTTCAGAAGATTGATAAATATCAGTGTAGAAGAGCTGCTATTTTATACATCAAAATGCACAACAGAAAAATGCAGTCTTTCCTTACACAAAAGACAGTGAATTGTTTTGTAGATAATTTTCACCGGTGGTGTTGATAGAAAAAAAAAAGATAGAAAAACAAATACACTTGTTCGTATTCCTGGAGTCTTATAAACATCATACTGTTTTCTTTTAATTTTCAGTGGCCTTACCTGAAAACTTTTTATTAAAAAATGAGTATTTTTCTGCATATTTTTTCTTTTTTTTTTTTTTTTAAAGGAGGGGGGCCTCTAGTAATTAGCTGGATTTGCAACAAATGGCACACAGACTGTTAGCTCTGCATGTGTGCTATAACGTTGGTGTTTACCCTATTATATTGCAATTTAAGTATGTCATAAAGTTTTATCAGTGATCATATAGAAATAAACTGGAATGCAGAAGTACTGACCATGAAATATTAAGAGAATGCAGTGTGAAGCAATATGTATTGACTTCTGTATTGTGATAATTGCATCAATTGTGAAAATCGTAATGGGATACGATATTCCTCAGTTATATGTTGTGA
>JAWWEW010000088.1:38024792-38042881 GCA_035583185.1 Anabacerthia variegaticeps
AGTAATTTTTTTATGAAAAAGTCATGTCTATTTCAATTCATTGTTTATTCAAAATGATTGTTCTAATCAGCAGTGATTAGAGGTTTTTCATTGCCAAACAGGATAAAATGTTCACTCTGATTAGTTTGGCAAAGCAAATTAGCAGTACAAACTAGAGATACAAGAGACCAGCTAAAACTCTCCATTTCAGTCAAGTAGATTGAGTCTCTGTGCGAGATGAAAGTGAAGAACAAATGGGAGCTGAAAAAGGTGGGCAGGACATATGGCCAGTGTGAAAAATGACATGAGGTATTTGAACCCTTACTTTGAACAGAAGAATGTTATGAGAAAGCTGAGTAAACAACTCCGTGAGGCATGAAAAGAGAGAGTTGATTCAGTAATAAGCAATGTCAAGCAGATAAAAACTTGATTAGACTGAAGGCCAGTGGCTATAACTTAGTTTGCTAGTCCCGAGGTGATCACTGACAGGCACAGTGGGAATTTTAGAGTAAGAATTTAATTGGTGTGCTAGTTTAAAGGTAAACCGGCAGGAGAAATAAACCCAACTCTAAAAGAGACTACAAGTCAGAATTACAATTTAAAAAAAAGGTTACAATAAATACAATGATACAGAGAAAAGCTGGTTTTGACCCACAAAAAGCAGATGTATAACTCAGCACCCTGGGACAAACAGAATGGTGTTTGTCAGCCCCTGTGCTGAGCAACACATCGTCCCCCTGAGTACAAAGTAAAAGGAAAGGAAAACCTGTTGGTGAGGATGATAGTCACAGTCTGGTTGAGAGTGGCAGTTACAGTCCTGTTGAGGTTCTGGTCCTCTCTGGGTCTGACAAGTGGTTCCAGAAGTGCCCAAACCCAAAGATTATATATGCTGAGGTTCAGGTGGGATTGCCCGGTACTTCTCCCAGGGTGAGGAATTTCACAATGGGTGATTTACTCTGTGAGTCATGGGATACATCTTGATGGCTCATTAGCAGACATGACCCCTCAGGCTGGGTGTGAAGGTGCTAATGTTATCACACCTGAGTCATTGGTGTGAAGACAGGAAAACTCCCCTATCTCACAGAGTTCTTAAACACCCAGCTTGTACCTGAGATGTTAGGTGTGCCCTGGGCAGCTGCTGCAAATTATCTGTTGTTAGCAGTTCATGGGAAATGACATAGAGGGTGTAGAATACAGTTTTTGTTACACCCACGCACTGATAAACTATAGGTCCAGGTCACTATAACTAGGACAATTGGTCACAAGGCAAACAGATTTTAATGACATAGCTGAAGGTGAGGAGCACAATTTTAATTGTATTTCAGCTAAGATACTGGATAAAACAGTAGAAATCATGAACCTGAAAGATAACAGAAAGGCAAGGGATAGTCAAGTCACTAAGGGTGTTCTAACCTCAAGTCTATCTCAATACTACCTCAAAACTACCTCGGAAATTTGCGGGAGTCTGGGACTCATCTTGACTGACAAACAGTTGTCTGAATACACAGAATGAAAGAACTAGACGTAGCAAAAAGAGATCATAGGTACTCTTTTAGGACCAAACACTCACACCAGAGATGATTTGAGCTGCTTTAGGTAAGAAATTAGATTTCTAGTAAAACAAGTGTCTGTGAAACATATTTGTCACTTGATGGAAATATTTAAATAATAGGAAGTTACCATTATTGGCAGCATGCTTTCCCTAAAATCCAAAAGAAACAAGGACTTACTTTGGTCATGTATCTGGGATGCCCATACACTGACTTTTACCTGAAGGAATTACTTAGAAGTCCGTCACTGTAGTGGTTAGTGGACTCAGGAGGATCCTCAAGGGCACAAAATAAGCATTGAAAATTTTTTTAAATCTGCACCCTCCCCCCACTTTGGAAGCTTCTGATTGGCTTGCAGCTTTGCGAAGCTACTTTATCTGGCAGTTCTGATACTGCAGACTGTCATTAATATTTTGGATAAAATGCCAAGAATTACCTGTGTGTTATCATGCTTTGACTGGTCAATTGTGGGTGATGCTTGCATCTTAAATGTGACCATTGTCCTGCTCCAGTGTGTGTTCCTGGTGATGCTTATCTGGTACAGAGATAAATTGAAGTGAATGCGCTTAAACAACTATTCACAGCACAGAGCACCCTCGTGTATTCCTGTTTCAGTTGTCTCACTTTACGTTACTGGGAAGATATGTATGTTAAGGGAAAGAGCAGTAATTTTCTGCTCAGAGCTATTTCAGAGGCTTGATGTTGTCTTGTTACACCCGCAAATCAGCAGTAAATGGAAAGAATATGTTCTGTTTTTCATGACTTACCCTTAACATCAATGACTTACCCATCATCATCAATGAGTTTGTCACTGTTACTGATGTTAAAAGACTATATAAATACTACCAGAGCTAAATTTGAAAAATTGCTTTATGGGCCAAATGAGAAAGATTTCTCATAACCTCATACATATCATATAACTTAGGTTAGGGAAATGAATAGCCTTATGCTTTTAAGTGTGTTTTCTGGACAATTTAGACTTTTTCCAGGTGATCATTTTTCAAGCACAGTAAATGAATATATAGCAAAGCTGAAATAAATAAGATATTTCCTCATAAGAAGGCCCTGCAGTAAGAATAAACACAGTCGTATCTACAGCGGTCTGAACAAATGAGCAAGTTGTTTTATTATGTTTGATTGAGAATTGGTGTAAAATAGAAATGCGAAGTTGTCACAGTCAGTTGATAAACCGTCATGATGACTATGATCATGTTAAGTGAATGCTTCCCATCTCTTTTTAGGAGAAAGTATTCTGTAAGAGATTTGATTATTTTCAGAATGTTAACACATCTCCTTCAAACTGTAGAACTAATCGCATTGTCTAGTTAGACATTGCTGTTTATAATGTCCTAAATACTGTGATTCAGGCTAAGGAAGGAACAGCCAAAGGTCTAGAGTCAATTTCAGCCTCACTCTTCAGGTAGGCTCATGATTAGCTGAGATCTGTAATTCAAATATAAATATCAAAATGCTTAATTATTTATTTAATACATGCCTTCAATTATTTTTAATATATCATAAAAGATGAGGGGACAAAATTAATGCTTTTTTTCTGTGTTTCAGCTCTAAGTTCAGCAGTAAGATACAATACGTCAACACATTGGCAGAGCTTCGTGAGATGATTCCAATGGAATATGTGCATATACCAGACAGTATTGTCAAGTAAGTGATGTACAGTAAGCGTGTACTGGTTCTAATGGAAACTATTTCCACAAACTAATAACAGTATTTAAGACTCTGTGAGAAAAACAGAAAGCAATTTCCTGATATTCTTAAAAATGCTTATGTGTTGTTCCACAAACATTTCACTGTCAAACTCAGAAGCAGGTAGCCACTGTGTAATGGAAACAAAAAACATGAGGAATACATACTTCTAGGGGCATAGGAGAATAGTTTAACCTTTCCACAGGTATCATCTATGCCCTATTTTTCCATAATTTTTACCACTATTCAAGTAAAAGCGATTTTAATTTTTACTCGTGCATGACTTTGAACTGAAACAATAATTAAAAGATGGCTTGTTCAATAGGAGACCACTGAAAGTCCCACTTTCCTTATCTTTTTGATTTTCATGGATAAATCCAGAATCACTGAAAGACAGTTTCTCAGGTTTTGCTACTTAGATGTGGAATTTTTTAAAATACAGAAATTTAAAGGAAAGTAACTCTTAAAAGGAAAGTAAGGTAAGGAAAGTATCTATTAAAAAACTGTAGGAAGTTGATTGGCATTCCTCATCTTAACTGATTTTTTTCAACCAAAATGGAATATATTCCAGGAATGAAAACGTGGCTGAAAAGTTCATGAGTTTCTTATAGTTGTTATTAAAAAGACAATCCTGTTCAAGGGATTTGTTTTTTGTTTTAATTGTTCTCTTTATCAAATGTCCTAGGTTTTGAACAGCCAAACATCCCGTTCTAGTAAGGATTTTGATGAGCAGATACTCAAGTATGATTGTCTTTTCCTTATGGTATGTCAGTGACAGTTTTTGGAGCTGTCATACATCTCTTTGACCCAGACAGGAGTTTTCACACCTGTCTCACAGTAGTTGCAAAGCAACATCATTTTTTTCATTGAGCTGATGGTGTAATTCCAGGGAGCAAGTGGGAAGCTCAGTTCTGGCAATGGTGCTTGTGAAAACAGTAAACTACAGCTGTGAAATCAGGGGTCATACAGACATTTCACTCAACTTCATTTGCTGCTGTAACTCCTTTAGAGGTGGAGTGATGCTAAGATTGTGGAACAGAGGCTGTTGGTGAACTGATAAAGGTGTGTGCATAATGTTTTAACATCCCTAATGATTTTTCATCCACCTCCCTTCCTTCCTCGGCCACTCACTCTTTTGATTTCTATGAAACTTCTAATTTCTTGTCGTTTCCTTTGACAGAAACCTTAACACGATACTCAGTGATTTTCTGTCTCTCTTTCCTTGCTGTGTTTAGTGGTATGCTGCGGCAGCATACGCATCTGGGTTAAACACATTTTTACTTCCCTGTAGACCTAAAAGTGTTTGGAAAGTTCATTCACCTCTCAGACCAAAGGTGAAATAATCGCATCACCAGTAACAAATAAACTTCAGTGCTTAAAAATTAAGAAATTTTAGGGAACTGCCTACTTCATGTCATCAGCAGCCAGATGAGAGATCATGATTTTGTGGATAAAGATAGAACTAGAAAGGTGACAATTGTGCCCACTGGTGGCAAGCACTTCAAGATGTTGTGATTGCAAGAGTTAGGGGCTGTGTGCATTCAAGACACTTGTGAGTGGTTATTCCCATACCACAGGGAGGAGAGCAGTGTTCAGCTGATAGCTTCGCTTCTGCTGCAAATTGAGAAAGATTCCTGCAGAAAATTATGATTCATTTTTTGGCTTCATAATTTCTCCGTTGGCAAGGACAAATGTACCACTTGTGCTCAAGAGGAATTCCACCTGTAGAAAGTACATAGCGTTATGCCAGGTTTTGGGTTATGTGGTTGGTTGGTAGTTTTTACTGAAGTGGGACAGAATATGCTTGTATCATATGAACTTTTACATATTTTCTCTTCCTTCATCCACTCTTATCTTGTAAGGTATGATGAAGAGAAGTGTATTAAGAGAAGAATGAGGTAAAATTCACTTTCTAGCCCCTGCTGCTGCTCATAATGGAGTGAATCTTTGTGACAGCCTTTCACCTGCAGGCGACCTCAACAGCTAAATGAGAGAGGACTTGCATTGATATGGAATCTTACTTTTCCCTTCAAGCTGTTGAGATCAGCCTCCCTTGCAAATAAAACTCACTGAACCATAAATGTCCTTGACTTGGCCCAGGCTGCAGCTAGTTTAATATTATCTGATAGAGCAACTGAATGCTTTCAGCTCTGTCCACTGGGCATGCCTCAGATCCCTGCTGCTTCTCTGTCTGCCTCCAAATGAGCTAAATAAGAGTTACAAATTTAAGGTGGGTTGAGCACAGGTAAAAACAGTGTCATACTGAACTGAAGAGCTTTAGTGCCAGTGTGCCCTAAGTCATACTGGGTTCCTGTTTTAGAAGCATGTATTGTATTTGTTCTTTGCTCTGCTATTGCTCTGCTTCTCTCTTATGCTCTGCTTGCTTCTCTGTTTCTTTATATCAATAACTTTTACTCATGCAGACTGGATGAAGAGCTGAGGGAAGCTTCAGAAACAGCTAAGTAAGATAGCTTTCAGCTGGATGCTGGCATTTTATTTACTTGTTTCACAGGAATAGTTTGAATGCAGTAGTACAGTATGTGTTTGGTACAACGAACAGCTTGTAGTTTCAGTTACTGTGTAAGTTGCCACATTTGTGAATTGACTTCCCCTCTCACTAAAAGCAGCCTTCTTTTGTACTGCTGGGTCTCGGTAAGAAATAATCACACCCTTAAACTATAAAAACTTTTTTGCAGTTTTTTGATGATTGTTTCTGTAGTCATGGGGGTGACTGAAATCACTTGTTTACTCAGTTAAAATGGATCATTAAATATTTTCTACCCTTCATCTGTTATGTCAGATGATTTGTACAGTTTTTAAAAGGTTTTGGGTTTTTTTGTTTCTTTTTTTTTAATAATTACTAAATTAGGGCTAGCTCTTGTACCTCATTCCCAGATAAGGTAGGTACATAAATTCTCCTTTTTTTTCCCAGCATTGACTGGTTAGGCCAGGGAAATAAAACTTGATAATAATATTGTAATACTTGATGATAATAATATTGTACTGTATGTGGTCACTTAATAAATCAGTGTCAGCTAATGATCAGTTACTTTTAACTCATCTGTCCTTTGACTTTAAAACACTGAGGCAGTATGGTATAAAGTACCAAAGAAATCCTGAACTAGAAAGACTTCTCTCATTGAGCAGAGCTCAAAAAGTATCCAGGGCACTTTCTTCATGTGTGCATTGTAGAAGAAAATCTGGAGAAGGAGCCTGTGTCTATTGGTTCTAGTATAACATTTTCCCTTGTGGTTTTTGTAATCAAAGATTTTGAGTTTTGGAGTTTCTTTTCAGTCTCCTTCCTTCAGCTTATTCACTTCAGGATTTTCATCTTATAGCTTTTTCTTTGCTGTACTTTTTCCTAAAGTTTCTTCTTTTGCAGTACACATTTTCTACCAGTTCTCCTGAGTTTGGTTTTTAAAACAACCGAAGAGAAATATCCAAAACATTGGCCACTGCTTTTTGATTCTAGCAGTTAGACTGCCTCAGAAACAACACATTCACTTAAGTGCTTATCACCTGAATATTTTGTTAAACAAAGAGGCCCAGCCAGCCTTGAAATGCAACTTCTATCTCTTCTATTCAAACATTTTCAAATGCATTGCATATGTGACAATAAAAACTCTGTGAAAGAAAGCTGCTTTCTTGTTACTCCATTTAAAATACTAGAGGCTGCAGCATAGCAAGTGAAAGGGGAACTAAATATTCATATGAGGCATCACTGGTTATTGTTACTGTTGGATGTAGGAAGTCACTGTAGTGCATTTCTCTTCCCCAACTTAAAAAAAACTTAAAAATTTGTTGCTCAAACTAATGTGTGTTTGCAGGCACTGAGATCACTACATTCCTAACAACATTTGTGTGTTGTGCTGTCAAAGATCCTCACTACAGTTAATTATTACATCCTCAAATTTGATGTCATATTTAAAAAGAGAAAGCAATAAACACAGAAGAAATGTTTACTCCTCTTTTTCCTTGTATCCAGAACTAGCTGCCTCTCAAATGATCCAGAAATGACTTCAGTGGAGCAGGAGTAAGAATTTATGCCTAATACTGTCATTACATTTTAACATTATTTTACAACCATGCTGCTAGGAACTGAGGCTGGATAGACTCCATAAAGCTTTTTGAACACCTAAATAGTTTTATGGTAATATTCAGCAACATATGCAATCAGGAAAAGTACTGAAGCTTTATTTTATTTTATGTAATTTATATATTATATACTGAAGATTTATTATATTTGTATTGCATTGCAAATATGTTTGAAGTGTCCTTGACCTTTTCCGAGCAGAGACATGTATAATTCTTAGCCTGAGGATATTCAGGTGAAGTTACTTGAAAAGCTGATAGAAAAAGTGCAGCATAATCAGAGTGAAGATGGTCCCATGCATTACCCTCAATTTAAAGTGATAAACTTGCCATTCTCATTCAGAGTTTTAAAAGTCCTGTATTTTGATTTCTGGATCATGCTCTCATCATCTGCCTTCTCTTTGTTTTTCTGCTTCTCAGCTTCTTTTGTGGTTATTATTTTCCTGATTAAACCTTAAGCATCCTTATGTTTTTTCATTTCAAAGCTGGACTGATTTCCTTAGAAATGGGAATGTGTCAGTCCTCTGGTATGCTGTTCCTCTGTCTGAAGCATGAAAATGGAAAACCCTGTACTCCTATTACTGTGCATCAGTGAGAGTGTTCATAGCTGTAGTGTGTCACACGAGCACTAACAAATCATTGCTAGAACAGCATGTCAGGAGAACCAACTATTGCAGCAGACAGTGTTTTCCTGGCCAGAGCATACAGGGGAGGAGTGGCTGAGGACTTTGCTGTCCCTACCTATCGGGCTGGTGTGTAGAAATTCTCACACTGGAATATTTTTTCATGAAATATCATATAGTAAACCTGACTCCTCAGTAAAAGATTCCATTAATAACATGACTATTGATAAGCAGACAAAGAAGTATATGTAGCAAACAAGTGCATAAATAAAATGTAGCTTTGGGTTTTACTTTTAAAAAATTAAAACAGTACTCTAGTAAGCTGTCATATGATCATATCTGATACATACCTTAGAACCGTAAGCTAAATTCCTGATTCCTGGAGCAGTTAACATTATATCTCTGAGCATATTTTTTTTCCTCAGATGCCATTTTATTCTGTAATGAATTAATATGAGAACTGTTTTTCAAAGTATAAGAACAGAAAATAACACATTAAAGATTAATTGATTATGATTTTGATCTTTTTGTGGCTTGAGCAGTTTTCCTGTTTTCTTCAAAAGATAAGCTGAGCAGCAGAAAGCAATATGAGAAAAAAAATTGTATTTATCTTAAATAAATATAGTTAAGGGCAAATTAATGTTAATTCTTGCTATTTGTTTTCTCTGCATGAATATGTGAATATGTCTTCAGAAGTGGCAATAATTTTCTTGTAATCATATCCCTCATTTCTTGTGTCACTTCTTCAGGAAATAAGATTTCCCATGTAAATCCCTCCACACTGAGAACAGCAGTTTTACACAGATATTTTTCTGTATGATTTCGGCTGGAACATCTCTGGAGTCTACCCAGCTCTTAGTTCGCTTGTGTTGTCTTTTTTATCCTATTCCCAAGGCTTTTGTCTTTTGTCATGCTCCCTTGTGTTCTGTTTTGCTCAGCTCCTTGCACTTCCTCATGACTTAAAAAAACCCAAACTGTAAAATAATTCACAGTGAAAAACTCTGTGCATTGTGTAACAGTTCATAATTATCAAGGAAACTTTAAATAGTTATGTATTCTTTGTGTCTTGAGGCAACATTTATGATGACAACTTTTTATTCTAAACAGTACTTCTAAAGTGTTTGACATGTGCTTTGCACTAAATGGCACAATTGTACTCTTAGAAACATTTTTCAGGGCACACATATCTTGCCACACTGTTGTGTCGTTTTACCATTGGGTTTTCCCACGTCTGATGTCTACTTCAGGTTGGAATTGCTGGAAAAGTAGTTACTAATTTCCATAAAAGAGTAGTGGGACTTACTAAGGTGTGTACTTTCATAAATGGTAGATAGGATGTCTGTAAATTTTTGGACAACGCTGTGTTGAAGTAAATGAGAGATGAGGATACTGAACACTTTGGGGGAGCTCAGGATTGGGAAAAAGGTTATCCACATGCTCCATAGCACTAATTAATTTTTTTTGTCATTGTTCTTTGTTGTTTTGTCTTTAATAAATAGCATGGACATGACCCTGAAATAAAAAGCATCCTTGCCAGGCATTTGAAGAAGAGGGTTCACTTGGATTTTCATCACCCAGCCACTCACAACCATGTTGTAAAATAAGTGATTCAGTCAACTGTGTTTGCTTTATATTTTTTCCATGTCATTCAGCAATGCAAGAAGACCGAAAGGGCCAGTCTTATTGCCATGGAAGCAGCAAAATTTTGGGGCCTGGTTATTTGTTTTATTTTCAGAAACAATTTTCTTTAGGAAAGCTGTATCACCTAACATCGGTTTCTCTGTGTATGTGCAATTTCTGTTTCAAAGTTACCAACACTGTGCCTCATGAACATGTCAATGAGGATGGGGATTTTTTAATTTGTGTCTTCAGCATATTAATGTTTATGCATAGCTGAACAGAATAATTATTGTTACAGTAAATGCTAGTTTGCTTGTGTCACAGAGCAGCAGCAATTGTATTGCTTAAAAATAATTCTACAAATGATGCAGAACTTTCTTGAATTTGACAAGTCAGGTTGGATAGGACTATGGGCAACTTGGTCTAATGAAGGGTTTCCCTGCCCAAGGCAGGGCGTTTGGAACTAGGTGGTTCCTAAGGCCTCTTCCACCTCAAAGCATTCATGCTTCTATTAATTTGTGTTTCTTGCTGTCTGCAAAGCCTTTCCATTTTCATTTAATCCTAATGACTTTTTTTATTCAGTCAGAGTAAAGACTGATATACTAAAAAATAATAATTAGTCATCAAACAGACTTCCCAGACGATGAATGAGTAACTGAAATTAATTTTATTTTCATAATTTTTTCATATCTTTATTTTAGAGATAGTCTTTCTAGAATCAGCTAATCCTGTAAATGTTTGTCATATGTTCTAAAATCCTTGGACCGTTACTAAATCTGCTTTCTCCAGAATTTTTTTTAAGTTATGAGTCTTCAAATGACATTTTGTCTTCAATTGTAAAGCCTGTTAATGCTATGAATATGAATCAAATATTATTTTCTACTAACAGCCAAAAGTTATGTGGGTAAATCTACAGTTGCAAGTGACAGTAATTTGTTAGGAACAGGGTTTAAAGTCTTGTTCAAAGTGTTTCTATTACACAAAAAATAAGTCTTACGATGCAGTTTATTGTCTGTGTCACAGAACACAGCATTAAAAGCATGAGAAAGAAAAAACCATAAGCATTTCTTGTCTGCTGCTGTCCTGTGTACTGGCACAAAAGACACTACAGTAAGTCTTCATATTTGCTGGAAAATAGCTGCATTTTCTCAGACCATGCTTTTGCAGGAGAGTGCAAATTAATTATCAAGTTAATTCTCTTTGTCTGCTTTAAAAAGACAAGAGTCAAGTATATGATTGATACTTTCTCTTCTCCTAATGAACACATGTGTGCACTTTCCAAATCTACTGACTAACCTGCCTTTTGGGAAGTCCTAACAAAAATAATAGTGTTACATACTCTCTAAAATACTATTATTTTCTTCATAAGACCTTCATATACCCTAGAATTACATCTGTGAATTCTTTACTTTGTCTGTAAGTCCTTGGACGTAACAATCCAAGATAAATTTCACCTTTTAAGTGTGCTCTAACTCCATCCTGCTTTCAGTCCAGAATTACTAGTGAAAGAGATAACAAGCAAAGTTTTCTTGGAGAATAAAGTTAAAGCATGAGCCTTGATTTTTCAGTAGGATCTAAACTGTAAGTAAAAATTCTGTTTTGCCCTTCATTAAAAGTTTGATGGTTTTGTTCTGTAGTTTGCACATTTACGACTCTGTCAGATTCTGTCTGATATTTGCAAGATAGTCTGCAAGCAATGAGGCAAGCACCCATCATGATGTGAATAGTTGTTCAGCTACTGCAATGGAAATTGACAAATTTGTCAGAAAGGTGAAAGAATGCTTTCTTACTGGCCAACATAAAACCTGAAATATGTGCCACTCTTCAGTCCTTGCTCTATGCTGACAGGTGGTACAAGGTATATCTGTCATACTTGCTAGTCTGCTGTATCACATCTTTCTGTCAGTTTCTGTTAATTTTCACAGAGAAAGGACCTAATCCTGCTGACCGTTGTTGCTGCTCTATATAACCTTGCCCTAAATTAGGATCTGGTAGTTTCCACCTTTTCTCAGATGTTTGAATCCTGGCTTGTGTCTGCCTTATAAAAGTGCTGTCACTTAGTATATTGGGGATAATGTTTTATGTACAGATTAATATTTGTATTGACTTCCAAATGCTAATTAAGCTTCACCAAGATCTAAATTATTAAAAACATTTAGTAGCATGAAATTGCATCTTTTGTAGACCTGTAGTTTAAGCCACCTAGGGTGAGCCAGATGACTGGTGGTGTGCTGTAGGTGAGAGAAGTTTTTGCTAAAAGAGCTCACCACAAAGCAGAGCTCAACACAAATCTTTATTCACTGTCTGAGTGAGTATAAGAGATTTGTGATTTTAATGGTGGCTGTCAGCTCAGAGTTGAATTTAATTCTAAAGGCTTTGTGTGAAACTACTAAGCAGCAAAGCTATACATGAATTAACATGATTAATGTAGGTGGACTAATAGTGGCAGCCTGAGATGGAAGGAGTTTGTTTAAGCCAAATGTCACATTAAAATAAAATGGGAATCAATGTGATGGTTCAAAAATGACTGCAAGATCAAGGTGTGATTATCTTAATATATTTTGAAAAGTTTTTTAATGTTATGATATTGCAATTCTATATTATACTAACAATGTATCACTGTTATTAAATCAGTAGTTTGTTGAAAAAGGAATATAGTACATATAATTGCACAGATAAAAGCTTTTATATATGGATTTTTTCTACCTTGTATCAGAGTGCTCAGATCAAATATAAATTAATAGTTGCAATTTTTTTTTGTTAAAATACCTATGCTGACTTATAGATTAAGCAATACAAGGATATCTAATACCATTGTATGGATATATATATACATATGAATCAGAAATAAAGAACTGCAACCAACCACTGGAAGTGTTTCATTTCGGCTCCAAGTTGGGGGATTTTTTATTCCCTGGGTATGTAGAAACACTGGTTGTTTCAAATCACAGTTCTTTGTGTAGTTAAAAGTATTGTTTTGCTTTCCATTCCCTACCTGTCCTTCCAAAAATTGAAACTGAGTCAGTTTTGTGTCTCATGATGTTACTCTCCATCTCCATGTACTCAAATTCTTACTTTGTTGATACTAGGAACATTTTTCCTGAGAGAAAGCAGAAGGAGCTCTTTACATTGCTTTCTATTTTGTATCCATGCTTTTATCTAAAGATCAAATGCATAGATAGTCTCAGTTCATCTCATATAGAAGGCAGAAAACAGAAGCTACAGGGCAGGCAGAGATTGGCTGTGAAATCACTCTGAGCAGACTAACATCTTTATTGCCTGCAGTGAAGGAAGGAGTCAGAGCTGGCTGACGTTCAGTCTTTTCAGTACCTCCCTAGTACCATGTGCCCACTCACATCCCAGTCTAAGTCTGTTTCAAATGGATCAGTTTATACTGCCACCTCTTTAAGGAAACCTGGTTAACATTTGGACAGCTATCCTGGAGCATTGACCAGTGAGGCACAAAATATAAGCTTAAAAGGGGATAACTTATAGCTTATTGTTTGCCACCCACCTGCAAGCAACTCTCTGAATGCTCCTCAACCTTTTCAGTGCAAAGTCAAAGAAGCTGGATTAAAGAAACCTTTCATGCTTTTTGAAAATATGCACTTTGACTTTTAATAGATTTGAAGACTTATCAGATGCTTATCAAATTATCAATTTGAGTGTTAGAAGTGACCCTGAATTTCCTACTAGTGCCACTACTGGGAATAAAAGACAGCAGATTGTGTTGGCTGTGCAACCTTATTTAGTTATTTCTAGAAACAAGAGGGGTGTCTCTATATTACCTGGCACAGATGAAGCCAACAGAGCAAGTGTCAGAAGATTTGCAGTTATACTTCTCATTCACTGTCCCTTTTCTCCAGTCATGCAACCTCTCTAGCACCCTGTTCCCGTTGCCAAATACAGCTGTCATGCAGGCAGGTGGTGACAATTACCTACCTATGGTCAGGGGAAAATTAAAGAATGGCATTGTGAAGTTAAAATTTTGGCTGTTCTGTTTGTACTGTTCTGGTTTACAGTTCTCTAATCTGCCTTGACAGACGGTCAACTGCTACAGAATACAAACTCTCCTCCAAAAACCATACTTAGCAGAGGTACTGAAATCTCTTTAGAAATCATTTTCTCACAGTTACTTTTCCTAGAAATATCCACCCATTTAAGAAGTGGTCACTGCTTACACAGAGCTCATCTCAGCAATCATTCTAGTGACACTCTGGGTTTGTCCATTCAGCAGGAGCAATGGAGTTGACTGGGCTGAACTCTGCCAAATTTGAGAACCAGAAAAGAACTGCATCTGGAGCCTGCCACCCCTTTTTTATTCCTTGTTTCATTCCTGCACTTAAGATATCCATGTTAAACCTAGCCTTGTGGAAGTAAGGCAGAACCTCTCTCAAGGCTTATAGTACTTAATAGTACATTTAAAAATGCAGACTGCTACAGGCTTTTTGATGTATCTGTGCTGGTTATTCCATTAGCAATTATTATTGTTAAGGGAAAACACACATGACAAGGATTCTACAAGTGCACTTGCAAGCTCCATTTTCTTTTTCTTATGGGAAATCCAGTGTAATTTTCCAAGGGAAAATTTTATAAGATGGAATCTGAGGCAAAATTATTTTTTTTAAAGAAATGAATACTATTGTTAGAAAAAAATCAATTTCATGTGCTAAAGCATGCATACATTAGCATTATTAGCATGGTCTTTGTTGGCTTCAGAGGATTAACGCTTTTCTGTTAAATTCAGAAATATGTTAGGTGTGAGAATGCACCATACTGTGTTATCACTATAGTGCCTCATATTTGGATTACAAAGTTGGAAGAAATGGCATTTGAAGCCAATACTTTTGTATCATGAACAAGTAATTGGAATCCAGCACAGCACTTTTTATGAATGATTTTTAAATGCCTTGAGGGACAGAGCAATAGACCCATGTGCCTGTCCTAACACTAGCTAGTAATCTGTGAACAGTCTTAGGAGTAAATGCTGACTTCAGAGAATGAGTTTTCTTTTGTGTTTGAGATGACCAACTGTGACCTCCGTGATGGGCTGCTGCAGAAAAAAAGAAGTGCACTGTGTCTCTCGTACAGTATCTAGTCTGTTAGAAAAATACTGGATTGCCAAGCCACACTTTTCAAAGGAATTCTATTTCTTTATTTATTTCAAATGAAGAATAAAAAGTGTAACATCTCTTCCTGGTATTAGCTGTTTAGCCAAGTCACAACTTAATACTAAAATAGAATCAGTTTAGTTGAAAAAAAATTCAAATCGGACATGTCAAAACCTTAACTGCTTGCCTCTCTATTATTTATTTCAATAGGCAGCAAGTAAAGCAGCCTCCAGCAGTGGTAGGAAAATAATCCACAGAGTACTTGCCATTCTGCTCCCCGAGGCCTGGTATGTAAAGCAGACTCCCTCCATGAGAGAGTGACTCAGAAAATGAAGTGCTGGTTTTCTAGAACAGTGTTAGGCCATCAAGACTTAACTTCATCTCTGTCTTCATCCCTTTGAAGTGTGAGTAACATTGCATCAAAACAGTCAGATTAAGGAACACAGAGATGTGTTAATTACCATGATATTTGGAGTTTATGATGAAAAAAAAAAAAAGGAAAATGAACACACCTAAAATTACCAGTCACAGAAAGAAAAACTAGGGGAAGGAAGGACAAGTCAGGGAAATGACCAGCGACTAGGGGAAGGTAAGGTTACAGGCATCTTTCTGCTTGAGGCTCCAGCCGTCTTCCAAATTTTGATTCTCCTTGGGGAGAGCTTCTGAAACATAGCAGGCCTGTTTGCCTGGAGCCTTTGCTTAAAAGAAGCACAAGTGTGCTCTGTTCCAAATGTTCTTTTTTCCCCCCTCATTTAAAGACATTATGGAATCCCTGGAGATAAATGGCTTGATCTGGTTTTCAATCAGTATAGAATAAAAACCTCTCAGCCCTTGTGTAGACATCACAGCAGAGAAAGCTGAAAAAATGGGAAATGTCGCATGAATTTAGAAAATGAAATTTTACACATTTCTCAGTGACTGGCACGGAATAAGCCTGTGTCAGAAGACATCATATAAGTGTAAATAAGGAAACTAATTAAATATAGAATGGAAAGAGCAAGATGCAATAGAGTGGTATGTGGAACAAAGTGTTTCATAGTGGAAAAGAGCTGTAGGAGAGAAATGACTGAATAGGAGATGAACTGTGCCAAAGAGGATAAACAGAGACCAGAAATGCAATGTGAAAAACCCAAAAAACTAGACCCCTAGAAACAACAAAACAAACCAAACAAACCCCCCAAAAGTAATTACCTCAGAAGAGAATTCCTGTGCTCCTTGGTGGGTCAATAGCAGTGCTCAGTGTAGAAGCTGCCCTCTCCTGCAGGTGTCTCAGTATATGATGGCATAGATGTATACAGCAATAAAGGATCTCGGGTTACGCATTGCCTCACTTCCTACCTCATTACCACTGGAAGAGGAGAGAAAACCAGTATAGTGCAGGTTTGGCAATCAAGCAGCAAAATTAGTGAGATCTTGCTGGTCTAAAACTCTTTAACTAGAAGAGTTGGCTTTGGTGGAATTCCATCACTGATATGATCGTGCTTACTGAACCCATGATTCCCAAAACCTGGTCCACCAGTGAAGTTACACTATCCAGATGGTCATTGTACTCCCAGGAGGAAAGATTCATAGATCCTGGCTGCTGCTATTTTCTCTGGAAACAATTTTCTTTGGAAAAATGTCCTTTCAAATAACATTTTGTTCAGTTTTCAGTAATTGTGTATTTGGAATCTGTATTTTGTCTGTTAGGCTGTTACACACAGTACCTATGAGAAGTGTCTCTCATTCACAGCTCCCATTGGAGCTTTCTGCTTTTCTTACCCATCTCACAGATGTTGTGGGTTAACCCCTCTAGGCAGATGAGTCCTGCCACAGCCTTTTGCTCACTCATTCCCCACAGCTGGATTTGGAAGGGTAAAAATGGGAAAATGTGAGTTGAGATAAGGACAGTTTGATAGGTAAAGCAAAAGTGACATGTGCAAGTAAAGCAAAACAAAGAATTCATACACCATTCCCCATCGACAGGAAATTGTTCAGCCATCCACAGGAAAACAAGGCTCTGTCACACCTAGCAGTGACTTGGGAAGACAGAAACTGATGAAACACACCACACCCCCTTCCTCCTTCTCCCCAGCTTTATATGCTGACTGTGATGCCATATGGTCTGGGATAGCTGTGTCATCAGTTGGATTCAGCTGTCCTGGCTGTGTCCCCTCCCAATTCCTGTGCGCTCATAGCCCACTCGCTGGTGGGGTGGGGTGAGAAGCAGAAAGTTTCTTGACTATGTGGAAGTGCTGCTCAGAAATAACTAAAAAATTATTTTCTCTGAGGGTGGTGAGACACTGCAACAAGTTGATCAAAGCAGCTGTGGATGCCCCATCCCTGGAAGTGTATAAGGCCAGATTATATGGAGCTCTGAGCAACCTGGTCTAGTGGAAGGTGTCCTTGTCCTTAGCAGTGGGGTTGGAACTAGGTGATCTTTAAGGTCCCTTCCAACCCAGGCCATTCTATGATTCTGTGATTTGTGTGCTATCAACACTTTCTTGGTCAGAAATTGAAAACAGCAACATACAAGATACTATGAGAAAAATTAACTTGGATACCAGCCCAAACCAGTACAGCAGATCAAACTCAGGCTGCTGTTAAAAAATATTATTTTAGTCTGCTAAACCTGGAACTCAGGCATCTTTAGCTCAAAGTGTTCTGCCTTACAGAGAGCAGTGATTAGCTAGACACTGATCTAAATGCTATTGGTGGTGAGAAATTTTTGGTTCACGGGAGCATTGTCAGGCAAGTCCAGTACCTGCTGCAGAGTGCTTTCTCCATTGCCAGAATGTGAAGTGGGTAAAAGTGCATGAGACTAGTGTAACGAACCCACACAGACAATCATGTCACCAATTTTGTTAACCTATTTGCCAGGTCTAACGAGTCCTGGGTCAGGGGTGGGGCGGGGGGGGGGAAGTGCTCCACTGTGCCGAATTGAACAGGGACAAAGCAGGGTAAAGTCCCCTCAGAATCACCCTTCTGAGGCTGTCTAGACACCCTTCTTATTTTCCACTGTGATTTCAACTGCTGCACTTTCTGTACAGCTGGTGCTCCATTCACTTCTCAGGGGAAACAGCACAGGAAAGAGAGGAGGGTGAGAGCAGGAGTGGGTTTTTTTTGTGAATGCTGAACAGAATCCAGAACAGACACTGTTTGCATCCCTAATTGCTTAGTCTTGATATCTTTTTCCCTCTGGTTTGCTTAGCCAGATAAGTTGGGTTTTTGTTTGTTTGTTTGTTTGCTAGGACTATTCCATACTAGGTGTTTTTACTTCCTAGCACTTTTTCTATTTATAAGCTTCCTAGCTGTATGCCAACTTCAAATGAATAGATACTGTTGATGAAAATTCGAACAGCACTATTTTTTTAACTGTATTCTCTTGAAGTAGGAATGTGGTGCAGTGGAATCTCAAAGAGAGCATAAGG
>JAWWEW010000088.1:38061564-38077703 GCA_035583185.1 Anabacerthia variegaticeps
TATTTTAAAATACACTGGTTTACTTCAAGGATTTGGCTGTGTTCTTAAGTTTTCTTATCAAGCTCTATTATAGATATAGAAGACAAACAAACTAAAACAAACTGGCAGATCCTAGAAGAATGCAGCTATGTTTAAGACTCCAACAGCAAAGCTCAGTTTGAGAGACATAATATTTCAATAAGGACACTGAGTAATATATTCCTCTGTCTGAAGATATTGTAACATAAAGCAAGGCAAATAAGAGAGATGATACAAATACAAATGATCTGTGTGAGGTTATTGGCTGATACAGAAAAGAAACAAAAAGGGAAGAAAAAAAAGAAGAAAAAACTAAAGGGGCGGGGGGGAGTAGGAGGGGGAGGACCCAAGAATAACAAATCCTACACTGCTATTTGTCTGTAAAGAGTAAGAAACTGACTCATTTCAGTCATAAAACAGAAAAACTCAGGATACATATTCAGGACACACAAGGAAAATAACTTGATAAATCAGAGTAGGTATATCTGGAAAGAGTTGAGTGGCTTGATTTGGAATAAAGAACATAACCTAAAGGGTATTGCTTGTTATGTCTGCTAAGGCACCTGGAAGGCTACTTGTCTGTCGAAAGCAGGTTACTGTTAATTTATCACACTGTAGTCTAGGGCATTAAAATGCCCTAAAATGATCTATTGGAAAGAAGATAATTTTAAATCTACAGAAACTTTTCTAGATTATTGAAATGTTAAACTAAGTGATGGGAAAAATAGAAACATGAGTGGTATTCCAGTATGCCCAAAAAAGGGACAATATAATCTTAGAGAAATCCTAGAGAATCAAATAAGGGATGTAAGTTAAATCAACAAGATGTGAGTTGAGTTCTGTGTACCCAGACAAGACAAAAAACAAATGTTGCAGTTTCTGTGGTGAGACACAATGACACTGTGCCTGCTCAAGAACTGAGGTCAGGAAGAAAAAGATGACCAAAGAACCACATGAGGATTTCCAATAAGGGTGTGACTATGTCATGAATATGCTTTAAATGAGAATACCTAATGAATTTGAAAACAGTATGTGTAATAAAAAGCCCTGTCATTTAGCACGTTCAATTAGAGGAGCTGTCCTCCGAACATCCAGTTTGCTGAATAAAGAATGCCCTTTTGAACACTTACAAACTGGTGTTAAGGAATTATTTCTTTTGCTTTTTTTGCATTGTAAGGATGGTATTGCTAACTGGAGTTAGGAAGCCATTTTACAGAATACAATTTTCCATATTTTAAGATGTACTCACTACAATATTAGCTTATTTATTCTCTGACTGAAAAAAATCTCTACTAACATTTTCAAGAATAAAATATTTAAATTTTAAAAGTGAAATACTGCAACAGAACTTAATCATGTTTATTATTTTTAATGACTGTCACAGCCATTCAGAGCTACCAATAGCAATTATATCCTCCTGATCAGCACAGTACAAGCACATTGAAGCAGATAGCCTCTTCTTTCATGTTGTAATACTTTCATGTTATAACCCAGGACAGTTTTTGTCAGGCCACATACCAAGTAATGGTGATCTGAATGGTGACCTTAGTTGTAACTGCAGTGTTCATCTTGTAGGTTTCCTGTCACTTTCTTTTGTGCTAGACGGGAAGAAGTGAGAGCCAAACACATACTCCCTGTCAAACCAAACCTAAGGCAGAAAGGACCATGAAAGCACAAGTACTAGGTTTCTGGGATCAAATCAGTCTTTGATCTTAAAGGCTTTCAGTTTGGTCACCCTTAGTGATACAAGATACTATGTTACCACAAGTAACATCAGCAAACTAAGCAAATTTTTGTTATTAATGCCATTCAAAATGCTTATGTGTTAAGTGGGGACTGAACAAAAGCAGTGTCTCCAATGCCCTGAGCTCTTCTGAAAAAAATATGGTATGGGAATTTAAATGACAAGTTAAGCAATTTTGAATAGCATACATGGTACTTCAACAATTTCAGCTACTTATTGTTTCCCAGCAATGGTGGTGAGCTGGGCTGAGCAACTGGACCAGTTTTAAAACACAGATGCATACTAAAAACTAAAAAAAAAAAAAAAATTTAATTTTTAATTTAATTTTTGGCTGTTCCTAACAAGAACACAGTGTCTCCAGCATAGCACCAAAGTCAGCTTGTTGCTGCAGCATCTGGTAGAAAACTGAGAAAAGTTACAAAAAAAACCCCCAAACTACAGATTTCAGTAAGGGATATAATTTAGATTTTAAGTTTTATTGGTGCCTGATTCTACAATCATTATTTTGACTAAGTTTTTGGCAGATTCAGTGAAATATTAATGTTGCACAATGTGGAACATGTCAAGATTACCTTAAGTCAGGATGTTCTTTGATGTGAGATCTTTGTATACTTTCATGCCTAACCAGCAAGAAAGGAAACCTAATCAATATGGACCCTAAGATTAACTCAGTTGGTTAGAGCATGGTGCTATTAACAGGTTGTAGGTGTGATCCTTGTGCAGGCCATTTACTTGAGAGTTGGACTTGATGATCCCTGTGGGTCCCTTCCAACTCAGAGTATTCTGTGAAACAGAACACGCAGCAGTTAGCAATCCCTTACTCAAGAATATCTGGGAACTAACAAGCTTTCAGAATGTAGTAAATCAAGATGCTGACATATGTTTATGTATACATTGCTAACTTGGCAAAATACTCAAGGTCCATCTATCCTATAGTTGAACTATGTTCATTATAATACTAAAAATTGTGCCTACAGGTCAAAAAAAACCCTGCCCAGGTGAACCCTCCTTCCCCTGAGCATGCATAGAAGTTAACTGGGGCTATGTAACGTGTATGGAAATTACTAACCAATCATAATGGACGGGCTATACTGGAAAGTTACCAACTCTGAACTTCTGTGTATAAATAATGGCAGAGAAAGTTCAGACAGGCCATGCTTGATTTCTGGAATACCAGATCTACCAGATCAGGGTGTCTCTTCTCTAAGTTTTAGGGAGGTGAGGTTTCTGTACTTCACTTTCCCCAGAAGAAAAAGAAATTCGTCATCTTATGGAAAATGTAAACAGCCATGTTCTCCTATTTTTCCTTCTGTACAGATGATACAGTAAGCATACATGGGATGTCTCTTGACTCCATCTAAACAGTGGTAACATTGGAAGCAGCTAGTCAATCAGCATCTTCACCATCCGTAGTAGCAGTATCATTAACAAAGATATACAGGCAGGCATTCAAAGCAGGCTGAAAGAGGTAAAGGGATTGATGCTCTGGCAGATTTCAAGCAGTTGAGTCACCAGTCCATCCTGTGCACAGAACATTTTATTACTTATCATCACTTTTTCAGTCTATTTGAAGTAGCAGTTCTGATCTCATAGAACTTATTAATGGAGCTTGTATTTAGGTGTAAATTCTTAAGAACAAACAGCTTCCTTGCTGCTAAAAATACAGCATGACTTCCTGGAACTTCACAATACTATATGCAGCGAAGTTAAACCTTTTGTAGCTTGTGCAAAGGTGGTAGAGCACAACTGTCTACAAGAGCATTCTTGTAGAAAAGCCAAAGGGTGGGGAAGATGGGGAATTCTCCTCAACTGCCTCAGCTCACAGGTTTTAATTACCTGCTAATGTGAAACTCTCCGAAGACTCCCTAATCAGTTTTCAGGTCGTTTTGAAGGCAGGGGTTGGCAAGAATAGGCTTTACTTCAGATTAAATTGCTTGCCTCCGTAAATTGTTTTCATTATCTACTAAGCAGTTCATTATGTTAATGTCTAAGTATTGAGACTCACCTTATGAGAAACTTCAGGACAAACCACCTTTGTAAGAAACATATGCTACCATTATAGCTACAGTTCACAACGTCAAAAACTTGAGGCCGTTTGCCACTTGCTAGTGTCTGTTGTGAATTCCACTGCCATCTCAGGAGTAAGATGAGACACCTGGCAGTAATTATGTATGACAAACCTGAATTGATATAGAAAGAATATCATTCCTCACAGTGTCCTATTATTTCACCCCCATGTTTCCATGCCACACTGCAGCAGCTAAACTAAGCAGGGATCTAACTGGAACAAAAAAAATCATACAGACTTCTTCCTCTCCCTTTCACCAAAAGATGCAAATAAATAAAAATCAGCTGCACCAGCTAAACTTAAACAAGCACGGACACGTGAATGAAGGACTGTATGGAGATAAGGTAGGACTTACCTCAGTTGCAGCTTCCATTGTATGAAAATCTACAGTAAAAACATCTTAGGCCTTCATCATTAGGATTTTTGGTGGTGTTTTTAGAGGGTCTTTTATTGTAAGAAGAGGCAGTATCATTTAGAAAAATATTTTAACATTGAGTACATAAAAATAGTTAATCTAGAATGCAAGCTGAGCTTGACAGAAATCAGAAACCAGCATTTCCATCTGGGCACACAGTGACATTTAGACGCTACTGCAGTTCTTTTAAGTTTTTGATAAACTTTTGATCCAAAAGCAAGACTCCAAATACAGTAAGAAGTGTAAAATTACAAGTCTAAATCTCATCAGGCACAAAACTGAAATTTCCCTGAGAAGATGTAATCACAAACTAGCACATAAACTTTGTATCACAATAGCAGGGGGCTTTAAGAGTAGAAATGAAAGATTTGGCTACAAAGATTTAAACACAATTCCTTAATACTCCATGCTAGAGACAAAAAACTACAGCAAGCAGTAAGTTAAATTATGACAGCTGGCTTTGCATATCCCCTTTTTCATAGTTTTCAGATAATTTCTAATGTTATATTCCTGAGATCTTTCAGTACTGATTATGAAGTCTGTGCAGTCCAGCTGCTTTGTGCACCACCCTTCATCTTTCTCTTCCAGCTAGCATTGCATTTATGGGAAAAAAATTAGGAATAACCATAAAACCCATGCGTTTTCCAAGCCTTAAAACTTTAGCCAAAGGAAGTCCATTAATTACACTTTCTAGATAATAAATATTCCGAATAGTTGGCCTTCCAAAAGTTGGTGTTCTGATTTTGTACCTAAAGCTCCAAGCTTCAGTGTGAAACACAAGGCATCCCCATGTTCACTTGAGACATGTCTTTTCTCCCTTTTGTGCATTGCCAAGGCAGGGAGGACCTCAGCACCACCAAACCACCATGGTCCAATTCATCATCAGCATCATGACCATCACTGCTACATGTCAAAGCATATAGCAGTATAATATTTGTACCTACATTTTGTAACAGGAGCATACAGTGTTTCAGTTCTTCTGCAGATACAAAGCTTTGTGTCGCAAATACTCTTCCAAACATTTCACTGCAAAAGGGTCAACATCAGTGTCAAACTTATTAGCAAAGAAGTGATGGTTTCGTAGTATCCAGTTCAAGTCTCCTACCCCAAAAACACAGACAGAGCGAATGTGAACTCCACTGCATGGTGGGTAGGGTGCACCTTTGGACACGTCACCTTCAAAGTACTGCCACTTGACAAACCTGGCCAGTGCATTCATGTCAGAAACGTCGTACTTGTCACTAGAAGAAACTGCGCCTGGGACATCAGGGATTCTCTGAATTGTTGCCCACAAGTACTCATCTGGGCTGTAAGTATCTTTTGCCCACTCAATGAACTTAAGTATTTTGCTGCTTTCTAATACATATTCTACAAATCTTCTGCTAACTACAAAATAGGCACTACCAGAAAAAATTGGAGTACTGAGAGGTGGTAGTTGTTTGTCTGTACCTGTGTTCTTTATTTTACCATCAATGACCTCATGGTGTTTTTTCCACCTTACTTCTTTATAAACAGGCATTTTTTCTGTTTCCAAGCTGTTTTCACCTTTAAGGGCTTTTAATTTTTCTACTATTTCCTGGTTGGTTTTTATAGGGAAGTCCATACCACATAGATTTATTAGGTATTTCCAGTTTGAACTTCTTCTGTAGAGATCTTTCATGCAGTTAATGTCTGCCTGCACTCTGCTCCATGAAGCATATACCACACTCTCTAGCTGGCTGGAAATAAAGACATTATCAAAACATGAGACTATTCCCTTCACAGCAGCAAAAAAAGATTCTGGAGACTTTTTGTCTACATGAATGCAGTAAAAATTCTGTGGAGCATAGATCGATCTTAGAAGTCTATCAAGCATCTCAATTTTGTGATAAACCACTATTGAGTAAGCAATTGGAAATTCTGCTTCTTCATTGCTGAGAGGTTCCATAATGTATTTCCTAGTCTTGGTGAAGGAGGCACAGTTTGCCGTCATGTTAATATAATCATTTGTTGTTAGCCTGGGGCGTTTCTTAAATGACACTGACAATGTCTCAAGCTTTACCTTTTGTATTTCTTCTATATCCCCCTCAATAATCTTTGTGCAGTTAACACTGCTAATAGGATCTTCTTCTGTTAGCTCGAGATGTCTCCGATTTAAGTTTTCTTTCTGGTTAACTTTGAAAACTGAGATGATGACTAAAATAAGAGTTAGACCCAAGAAAAGCCTGAAGCGCACGTTATGGCAAAACCGTAATTTCCTCTTCAGCATTTCAAATATCAAGTAGTTTTGCGGAGCTAAACAAAAACGTCCTCCCTTCTGCTCATATCAGCATCAACAACTTCAGAAACAAGTTTGTGTTTCTCATGAATTTGGCGAGTTTGTCAGGAAAATGCAAGGAAAAATCCTAAAATAAAACGAAACATGACTGTCATTCAAAGACTAAAAAGTTTCTTAAAAAAATCAGTAATTAATAATCACATTTTTACTTAGTGACAGTAAAAAGGTGAACAGTTCGGCCAAAAATATTCTGTTGGAAACTAGAAATTAATGAATAAAATTAGTTTATCTTTCTACAAAAAGACTGGGAGAAGCAGATAGTTTTTTGTGAAACACTTCTGCAGCACTAAGACTACAAACTAAAGATCAGTAAGAAAACAGAGCTGATTCAGCTGCATCTAACAAAATTAAAGTCAGGTACATTACTGAGAAGCAAATATTTCTTGTTAATTCAAGCTTCAGAGTTTGGCAAGAATGTTTTATACCCACTTCAGTGTTGACATAGATTTCATCATTATGAAAACTTACCTGGATGGTAGTCATGCTTTATGTCTCACTGGCAAACAAGTTCCTGAAGCCTTTCAAGATTTTTATGTGAGGCACAGTCTTAGTATGAGCTTAGAAATACCACCAGGAAAGAGCTGATAAGAAGGTGGGGGAAAACATTTAGTATAGCAGAGTACCTCAGTTTTCAGAGCTGTGAAAATAACTGTTACTGAATTGCTGAAATGCTTTTTTAAGGTAAAAGGCAATACTTATCGCCTATATCTCAAGGTAATTTGTGTGAAGTCAATGTAAATGCACAAATCTAAGAGCACAGCAGTGTTGTATTACCATTGTTTAAACACACTTGTTTTATGTGGAGTTGTTCTGCAAGGCTGAGTAGCAGTAAGATTTCTAGTATGACAATTTTATTTTCATCTTTACTTCACAGGCACAATATCATTTTTGTTTCCCTTTAAGCACCTTTTTTCTGTTTCAGTATTTTGTGACGGGATCACTGCATAGTTATGCAGCTGCTACAGCTGTAGTTGTTGAGAAAACTGCAGTCTAGAACTATATTACAGAACTGTGTGTCCTTTTTTTGTTTTTTCTAAGCACCACCTCATGCAGGTAAATTGATCAAGAATAGGGTATCTTTAAACAACTTATATTACTACTCAAGTGCCATTTCTGCTGACAAAATCACTGCCTAATCATTTAGTGCAGCTTTGAATTTCAAACGAGCAACTGCAAAAGCCCATTCAGTTTACAGAGAATGTCTTCCAAAATTTGAATCTGTAAGTCAATGAAATATCAAGCATTTGAGAGATACAAAGCTCCTTAAATTTTTACTACTTTCAAGAAAAAAACAGTGCCTTTGAATTACTTTCTGAACAGTTCTAGCAGTAAGAACTACTCAGAAAAATTAGTAAGAAACTTTAAGAAAAAGAAGTGTGTACTGCATCCACTTCTGTGTTTTGCTATAGGCTGTTCAGACTAAGATTTTCTCCTTTTTCACCCTCTTTAAGTTACCACAGTATCATTTCAGCTTTTAATTACTAAACTGTGGTTTTTAACCTGCTACTTGCACATCTCAGAACAGGTGCATTTAAGAAATTGAGGCCTGGCATCACAGAAGTTTTTTGTTAGTAATGCTGCCATTGGGATACACTACACATTGAGACCACCACTTTGCCCATAGCACTGCAAACTCAGGGAACTGACACAGGTGTAGAAGGTGGGGGGAAGGTGTGGATCACTGCACAAATGTCTAGCACAGCTATGAGGAACAGCACTATCTTAAGAAAGTACTATAATCAAGTACTTTGCAATTCAAGCCAACAGCAGGCTCACAAACTAGACACAAATTTGTGACTAACAGCATTATATAAACATCTTATTTACTATAAAGTGTACTTTCTTTTCAGAATTATAATTGTCATTATTTTGTCTTGCATTTCTAATTTATGTTAAGGAAGGTAGATGTTTGTTCTCAGTCTGGTTTAGATAAACTGGAAGAAAATTTAAATTTTGACCCTTGAGACAAGCAGCCAGGTGAGCTAGCATGCAATTATAGCTGAAAAGATAAGACAGGAACATTTTAAGAATCAGGTCTCACTCTTTGAATGTAAAAACAAAAAATAAAAAATTAAAAGGAAAATTCCACAGTTCTACCTTTCAGTTTGCAGTGGGACATCAAATACAAGGACTTAAGTCAGGACAAGTTTTAACACATTTTATAACTTGCTGCACACTTGCTTACTTGATGTCCTGCTAGTTCTGACTAGTAGATCTGATCCAATAAAAATAATATTCATCAGATATTAAATTAAAAAAGGAAGGGTACTAGCTGTGTATGTGGTAGTCAGTTACTGTTTTCTACCTACCAACTTAAAAATTAAGACTTTTTGGAACTTAAAGTGTACTTCAAATACACTTACATTCGTGGAGCTTTAGGTTACAGAAGTCGGAATCCTTTCTTTAGGCTGTTAGCACTACTATTTTACCCTATTCTTAGTTTTTAGAGGAGCACTAGCATTGAACAGTAACACACATTCAAGAAAATTGCCACCCCCTCCCTGTTTTTACAATGCAGGGAGACAGTCTTAATTGAAAGTGACCACTGCAGTCTTCACCTTCTAAAATTTTCAAAGAATAAAGCTTGCTAAGAAGTCTTTCCTGCTCCTGTTTTACAATAAAACTTAGTTGAAAGCAGGATAAAGAATATATTTCAGAAAGGCCTTGTATACTTAGCTAGGCACAATTCCTCAACTGGTGTGAGCTCAGAATTATCAGAGCCTGCATTTTCATTATACCAATATGAGAGATCTGCAAGCATTGACACATTTACATGGCTTTTATCTTTATGTCAAGATAGTTTCCTGCAGGCAGATTTCTCTCATTGACACACTGCTTCCTCTGACTAATTTTAACAGGAAGTTACTATCTGTTTACACTTGCAATTTCTAAGCCCAAAAACCTGATCATATGCCATTCACAAAAGCTGACCTTTACAGGGTAACATTTGGTATCTTTCATCTAATAATAAACTTAATATACTTAGTGAGCCTAGAATACTCTTTAATATAGCTTCAGACTGCATTCAGTAAAGCTTTTAACATCTTTTTCTTTAGGTCTGCATAGCTTTAGTGTGCATACTCAAGAATATCCTGTCAGAGGCAGCACCAGCACTTTGCACTGTGTGAAAGCTGAGAGTTTTGTGCACACAGAGAAACGACTTTATTTGGCAGCCTTCGTCTTGCTCTCAGCTGAAGTTCAATTGCAGAAGTTACATACGTGACCCACTTCCTTAGCACCTCCCACTCAAGTCAGAGCCTTGTATTTCTGATGCAGTAGTCATTAAAAAGGGAAACTTACAGCAGTTGCTGGTAGTTGAGGGAGTTAATACAAAGGCTGAGTTAGCTGCCTGCTTCCCTCTTTCCTGAAAAAATTATTCTTCACCACTGTATACAAACTATACAGTATGATTAAACAAAACCAAGATAATTCCAGCTTGATTTCTACTATAAACTCCTGTTCTCCATTATAGAAAGAAAGATTACTATACTTAATTTAAATCTCCATTTCTGACACCTCTTCTGTGTCAGAGGGCATATCACTTGGCTCATTCGCATTGTGAGTTTGTTTTCTGAACAAGTATTAATCACCTGGCAGTTTGGGAGGTGTCTTGGTAAAAATCAGGTTTTGATTTAACTTTTATACAACTGTAAAGATGCTACTGTAAAACAGCTCATTTTGGTAACAATGTCTTTACATGGTGACTGTATAAATTTGTGTTAACCTTACATGATAAATTGCTAATCTGTCCCATGGAACTGACTGAAATGAGTCAGCAGTAGACTACGTGGATATTTGTGATAAAGGAGATGAAGGGGAACAACCTGGATCAAAGGCTATAGCCATAGACAGCAGAGAGCAGCACCCTCTGAGTCCAGCTCTGCATGTGATTTTACGTAAATTTGGCTTCACCCATCCTTAAAAGCAAAAACAAAACAAAATCCCACAAGAAACCTAGCTTAAAAACACACAAACAAACAAACAAAACACTTTTACAAGACGATGCCACAGCTTGAAGGGAGATCAAAGTTCACGTGGAGATTTTATGCAGAAGGGTTGGACCAGAGCTGCTGGCCCTAATAACACGGATGCTCGCAAGGGTGCAGAGCCAGCAGAGCACTGCTACACCAGCCCTAATGAAGGGCGTGACCCTCAACCCGGCACCGTGGACACCACCCTCGGCCGCCAGCACAGCAGACCTCTTCCTCTGGCTGCGGTTTCACAGTACAACTGGTCTGACATCATGATGTGCTACTGGTGAAAGGAGGAACCCCACTCCCAACTGTGCCAACCACACATCAGGTCAGAAGGGGTACAACAGATCCAACCAGCTGGCCTCTGCACAGTTCTCCAACATCAGTTCTCATGGCTGCCAGCAGGGCCACAAGGGCCCCACAAGGGCAATATATTTACCATCTATATATATAATATATCTGTATCCTTGACAGCTCCAATCAGCCCCCTCTGAGCTACCCTGTGACCCCACTGCACCCCAGCGATGCCAATGCAGGGCCATTCTCCAGCCCCCGCAGCCTGGCCTTGGACTATGACAAGTTGACCCAGCCTAGCCTAAGCCAGGAAGGTGCCTGATGTCAGGGCTGCCCCTGTGCCTGCTGACTGACCTGCTGCTAACTGGGCCCTGACAGACCTGACACGGGGAGCCACCAGCCCTGCTGCACCGTGAAATCTCCCCTCCCCATGCCACAGTGCAGCAAATCCAGGTTCTGGGCTTTAGGCTCTCACTTGGACTGATACAGCTGGCACTGAGAGATACATCTTTTTCTAACTTAGATGAAAAGCAACAGCAACCTCTAACCAGTGTTACGCTAGGGTGGCACTGCTCTCTGGGCTATTCACTTTGCCTGAGTTACAGCAGCAGTGCTGGCAAAACAGGATTCCTGGCACTGCAGGGCTTCCCTCATGCCAACTCATCTAAAACACATCCTCCTCCTCCGTCCTGCATGAAGCAGTTTAGAGAGCAGAGTGAAATCTTAAACTAAATAAATATTTTTTGTATGCAATCAATTACCAATACATTTTTACTGAAAGTATAATTTTTCCTCTGAAAAAGCAGTTAGGACTTGCAGTGAAATGGTGCACAGATCCATGTCATGAAAGGATGAAAATCGTTAGGGGCTGGTGGCACATGAATGAAAGAAAAAAATCAGTTTTCTTTGGATTTTGGCACTTCATTCTTTTCTCATATCAATGGAAAAACTGTTGATGCTACACTTCAAACGCTGATTCAGCAGAAGCACTGCAGCCTTCAAAATACACTTTGGGCCAGTATCAGCACCAGAAATTCAGAAGGCAGCAGGTAGAGGGTAAGAAAGTACTCTGGGATACTTCAGCAGCCTGTAAATTTTATCAAAAGCTGGTAAAAAAAGAGGAGAAAGAGCTTAGAATTAGGAGGCATTACAGAGACTGGTAGGAGGTCAAAACCAGTTCTAACAAGAGCAGGAAAGATCTGATAGGATGGTGTCACAACTCTGATCCTTGTGGGTTGCTTAACTAAAGTTTCCTTCATTCTTCTTATTCTGCTTCCTCTAACAGCTAAGAGAGGAAGCAGATGGTGACATTTGCTGTGTTGTAGTTGGTTTGGTTGCAGGCCTCTATGTTATGTCCACAGATACATTATCTTTTAATCAAAGTTTTACGACAGGTACTTGAAAATTTTCTGGCAGTTGCACTAACATCCTACATCCATGCATGACAACATGAAACTTTTATTTTTACAGAAATATATATTTGAAGAAAAGCCAAGTGAACAATGCAGTACTGAGCACCCTCACCTCTGAGGTGATAGTTGGGATGGGCCAGGAGACAAGTAATTGTTTTGATGAGTGAGGAGTGAGAGTCAGAAATTATTTATTTTTCTCTGTTCTTCCCTTGAAGGAAGGGAAGATATAAAGAAACTTCAGCTACCTCTAAGAACAGTAAGTGGTGTTAACCAGATCCTTGCTTTTCTCTTTCCCCATTCACAAATTTCACCTGACATAAAAACCTATTCCTCAACACTACACCATAAGTGTAACTTCCACTGAGGGTGAGGTTGCTGGAAAGCCCTTAAATTCTACCAAGGCATATCCAGGATGCTTCTGAGCACACACATCCCACAGTTATTACAATTAACCTGCTTCGATTCAGATTTCATTATGCAAAACATTGCTTCAGATGAGGAAATTATTTTTAAATTATTTTTAAAGCTGTAAGCACCTTGCATAAATGCAAATGTGCCTAAGCAGAAAGAGAGACTCCACAGACACACAAGGCTATCAGCAGAGATCTGCCAGACACAGAGCAGAGTCACATTTACTCAGCATCCCCATGATATCAAGCAACACAATCTTGAAAGTAGATATGCCTGTAACTGGATCAAAGAACTCATGTTTGTTCTGTTAGATAGTTTTCATTCTTAGTGAAAATGAGAGCTGGTCATAAGCTGAGTAGTTGGCTTATTGTCAGACTTCATGGGACTCAACTTTGAAATCATGCAGAGACAGCAGCAGGGTTTCATGTGGGTACAGTTGTCTGCAACTGACAACATTCTGCAGGAGTAGGGCTTTTCCTTCAGAACTGCCTAATAAAATAATAAAAAAGGAAAAAATGCATTTCTAGCCCCTTTCAAACAAAACTCCACAAATGACTAGTACTGCTGCATTCACCACTACATGGAAATTAAACAGTGAGAGTAGATAAAAGTAGATAGCTATTTTTTCAGAGGAAAAAAAAAATGGATGAAAATTAATTCAAACCCTTGGGTTATCTCAAAAGCTTATGTTCAAATGTTAGGAATCTGACACAACAAAACATTTGTGGTTCAAAAAAATGAGTAAAACCCACATGAACGTACACTGTGTAAACCATAAACTGAAAAAAAAGTTACTAAACTTTCTAGTACGCTCTCCTACTACTGTATCAAGTAAATCTGCAGAACAGTTCAAAGCCTGATTACTATTTGCATTCCTGTCTGCCCTTAGAGGCCCCACAGACAGACCTAACAGTAAGAAATTTCAACTAAAGAGAGTAAAGATGTTACAGCAAAGTTATTCGGTGACCAGTTTCTACCTCAAGAAGTCTATGACTCTAAGCTTGGATGAAAAGATACATTTTACCTCAAGGTAACTAACACTGAAACTACACAGAAATCCCAAAACAAAAAAATCACAGTCTTTAAAGTACTGTCGGCCAATTTAATACCCAGTAAAGCTGCCTGGTGTTCATCAAGGTAACTTGTCCACTTTGGCTACTTCAAAGTAAAGTCATATCTATTTTTTTCACATTATTCTAAAGTAGAAACTGTAATTTCATCAGACACAGTGCAGTCACTGCACTCCTCCCACCCACCTACAAAACTTTGCTAATTGCTGCCCTGGGACAATGCTTTATTTCAGAATGAGACACACTAGCAGGAAAGGTAATCTATAAAAACACAACTAAATCTCATGGCAGAAGGAAGAGGCTATCAAATTTTTCAGTACTTGGATCCCTCTTCAAGCACAACATATAAAATACTCTGAGGAGATATTCTTTAGTCCTATGTAGAAGCCAGCATTTTAAAGCCATGCCTACACTTATAGTTCCTCAGTGAACTAAAGGATCATCAGTGAGTTTTTTGGGATAATCTATCCCAGATTAGGTTTCTGTTTGTTTTATTAATTTCCTCTAATAGCACCACAATTAACTTGCATATAATAATGCTTCACCATGCAAAAAAGTGGTGTCTCTGGAGCTATGAAGTAAACCTAATAGTACAAGTTACTTGTACTATTGGGCATGGTACATTTCTGTGGCACTACCTTTTTTTGACCTTTCCTAAAACAGAATTCTAGGTTGATAAAATTAGGTGTTTTCAAGTTTCTGGAGTTTACCAGAGTAAGTGGAGAACTTTTGAATTATGTTGAAAGTCAAAGGAAAACTGAGAGGAGATTATTAAAAACCCAAAATTAAATCTTTGCATAAGACTAGCAGTGGGCTTTCCAATGTGGTAACAAATTCGAAGAGCAGGATTTTGTTAAGTAAACACCATATTCTCAGCAATCAGAGTGTAAACCTTTAGCTTGTATGTTTGCCTCTGCATTTGGTTTAGGGTAGAAAAAAAGGGAGACTTGGCAAAGGTATTCAGGTTTATTAAGGAACTTTTGGCTCTTCTGGCCTCAGGAATTAAGTATTACCCCGGACAATTCAGATTTCATAGGAAAGACATGATGATAACTGATATTTACTATAGGCAGGTTATATAATCACTGAGGAGAGGAAAATATAAGAAGTATTTTGTATACACATACTTTCAAAAGCAGTGTATAATTTTTCACAAGGATTTCCAAGCTGAAGTTGAAATAGACAGAAAAGCTATATTTGTCCCCACTTGTCTAACTACCATTTCTGACTGTCATTCTTGCCAGCTCTGTGGTCACTCACCTCATACTCCATTAAAAATGAAATTTAAAATAGCCGACTCCAAAATGGTAATTCCCTCCTGCTGCCACTCCTCTTGCCGACAAAGAAGTCTACTTTTCTGAGCAACACTGAAAGGAGGCAAAGTTCCAGCGCATAACAGACTCCTGTCAGGCTGCTTTCTCAGTTCTCTGATCCAACCTGAGCCACAGAAAACTATTTACAACCTTCTTAACAGGTTTTCAATTCTGAAGGGGGAAAAGAAAAAAAAATAAGAAGGGAAAAAAGGAAAAGGGTTTCTTCAGGGTTTTCCCCAGCTACAGTGAGTTTAAGGGAGGGGAGAAAAAAAACCACACCCCGAGACTGCAACACCTCGAGCATCAGATGTCCCCTGAATCCCGTGCCCCTAGCAGATTTTACACCAAACCATTCCGCGAGGGCAACAGCCTGTCCTTGCCTCTCCTGCGTGCACTGCTGCGGGAAAAGGCAAAGCGAGGATGGGAAGACAGACAGAAAGTGGGGAAACAACACAAACAAAAAGGAGGCGTGGAGAGGGGAAAGCAGGGGGAAAAAGGTAAAAGGGAAAGGGTGAGAAAAGGGAAAAGAAAATAAAGAGAAGCAAAGAGAGAAGGAGAGAGCGGAGTGGGATAGAGGTGGGGAAAGAGGAGGGGAAAAACTGGGAGAGAGAGGGGGGGAAGGGAGACAGGGAGAAAGGAAGGGAAAGGGAGAAAAAAAGAGGGGGAAGGGGGGAAAGAGGGAGGAAGAGGGGGGAAAAAGGGTAAGGAAAGGGGCAAAAAAAGGGCAAAAAATAGAGGAATCAGGCGAGAGTCACAACAGATGTGTCCCTCCGCACTCCAGTGAGGCACCTGCCCGGCAGTGCCGCAGCTCCTGGAGTAGGGCTGCTCCGCTCCGCAGGGCGGGGCGCCCGGGAAGATGCTCCAGCCCGACCCGACCCGACCCGCCACCTCTTCGGGGCCGCGCCGTCCGCAGTCGGCCCGCAGCACCCACCGTCGGGACGGCGCTCGGTGCGGGGCAGCTGCGGGGCATGCCCGGGGCAGGCGGAGAGCCCGGCGGCGCCGCACGCCCCTCCTGCGGCCCCAGCCGCGCCCCGTCCCCCATCCCCGCCCTGCCCTGCCCTGCCCTGCCCTGCACGGCCGCCCCCGCCGGGCCCCCGCCTCTC
>JAWWEW010000088.1:38098614-38109161 GCA_035583185.1 Anabacerthia variegaticeps
GCGGACACGACCGGCCCAGGGCAGAGCAGAGCGGGGACGGCCGGCCCAGGGCAGAGCAGGGTAGGGCAGAGCAGGGCGGGGCAGGCACGGCCGGCCCAGAGCAGAGCAGGGCGGGGCAGGCACGGCCGGCCCAGGGCAGAGCAGGGCGGGGCAGGCACGGCCGGCCCAGGGCAGAGCAGGGCGGGCACGGCCGGCAGCGGCGCTCGGTTTCCCCCGCCGAGGCAGCGAAGGGCGGCCGGGCGGTGCCCGAGCGGGGAGGGACGGCGCTCCCGCTGCCGCTCCCTCTGGGATCGCCGTCCGGCGCGCTCCGCCACACTGCGCATGCGGGCGGACAAGCCCACTTTGGAGGGGGGGCGGCCGCCGCCGACAGCCCGTATGGCTGCGACGCGGGAGCGGTCCGCCCGCCTCCTCCTCCCCCCCGGTCCCGGCTGGGTGGTAGCGCCCCGGGCGGGCGGGAGGGGCGCTGCGGAGCTGAGCGGAGCGGAGCGGGAGGGAGCGGCCCGGAGCGGCCCGGAGCGGCCCGCGGCGCCATGAGGCAGCTGCCGTACTTCTGCCGCGGGGAGGTGGTGAAGGGCTTCGGCAGGGGCTCCAAGGAGCTGGGCATCCCCACCGGTGAGTGGGCGGCGGCGGTGGCACCTCCCGGGCTGGTCCCGCCGGCAGAGCGGGCCGGGGCTCCTGCCGCCCAGGGAGCCGGGCACAGCCCCGGCCGCGACGGGAGCAGCCCTGCCTTCCCGTGCCAGCGCTGTCCTGCGGGTGTTTGCTTCCCTTCCCTCCCTCCCACGCTGCTCAGAGCCTCGCACTCCCCTCTGTGCTATTCCCCGCCCCGCAGGGCCTTAAGAGGTTTCTGTGAAGTCCTGGGTTTTGTGCTTTTGTTTGGTGACCGTCACGGTGGTGCACAGGATGTAGATAAGTGATCACATGCGCGGTGGAAAAACACCCGCTCCTACAAACCTCAGACTGGAACGGGAAAGGGAGCGGGCTTTGGGAGTCGCTGTAAGGAAAAAAGCCCGAGGGGCATAGAGCAAAGGTTAAAACAGAGCAGGTGACTTGGCCTGCAGCGAGTGTGTTTCCGTGTTGCTGAGCCCTGTCCGCCGTGTAAGTGCGGACAGGTGAGCGGAGCCCCAGAGCTCCCGCTGCCCGCACAGCCGCGGAAATCCCTGCAGCTGTGGGACTGCGCGGGACCGCTCCCACGGGGCCGCATTTCTGCCAAAATCTGTGAAATTCCGTCAGAACGGAGTCTTGTTTTACCGCAAATCTGTAGTTTTCAAAGAAAATCACAGAAATCCACAGATGCCTCCAAAAGGCACCTTGTACAAAATTGACCAGTGGGATTGATTTCTACATATTTTATACTAATAAGTACATAGTTCTAGGATGCTGTTTTATAGCATCCTAGAAGAAATTTAATTTTTTTTCTTCATCTTTCACCGCATTAAAACTGTGATAATTTTCCTAAGAATTAAATGCATCCTGACTGGATATGTGACATGTTTATTAATTATGATTGCATAAGAGAAGGGGAACTGTAAAATACAGTATGTGTAAGAGATGTAGTAGCTCTGGTATTGCCACAGGGGATTAAGTTTTATGAACCTGTTTTATACTTTGCCTAATGGCATGTTGCATTATTCTCATCATTGCAGGTGTTATGTTTTTCAGTGGTATGCAGGCAGACTTCGGCTTTTAAGTATTTGAAGATCCGGTCTTGACTTACACAGTCACTCACACTTTGTACTTTCGAAAATTTTTGCAGCCAACTTTTCTGAGGAAGTAGTTGAAAGCTTTCCATCTGATATCTCTACTGGTATATACTATGGATGGGCCTGTGTTGGAAATGGAGATGTGCATAAAATGGTCTTGAGCATAGGATGGAACCCTTTCTATAAGAATACCAAGAAATCAGTGGTAAGAATTTTGCTTTATATGAGATTTTTATTTTAATACATGAGCCAGATGTCGAATTTCAGTAAGATTAGCAGAATTTGATTCATGAATGAGATCTAGGAATTTGGTCTTAGAAATGTGTTTGGTATCTATATTATGGTTATATTCTGAAAAGAGTATACTCTCTGTGTCCAGAGAGTATAGAGAGGGAAGTGAATAAAGTTTATTTTCTTCTCTCTGTTCCACCACTTCTTAACGACTTCTAAAGTAAAAATATCACAGTACTTGAAATGATGATTGCTTGAGTCACTGATAGCAAGTTAAGCATAAATTGATAAATGTGTTGAATTTACTGCTTTTGAGAGTCCTAACATGGGCTGCAACATACTAATAATCTGTTGTGCTCTGCAGTCTGTCTGAAGTTCAAATAAGAGATGTTGGAGCATCTTAATTTGTAATAATTTTTTTATATGTAATGATGTTAAATTATGTATATCATCCAGACACGAGGTGCTGTGACTTGATATACAGAATAAGTATTTGAAGATATATAATAACAGGATGAAGAAGTTAAAATTCCAGGCTGTGACAACTGAGGTTTTCTTGCTGTCAGGTGCTGGTGGTTTTCCTGAGTCTTGCAGAGCTCTGTTTTATTAATTTAAAATTATTTTGTTTGGGCGTTAGTCTCTGCTTCTAAACGTTTTCTTAGGCAAATGTACACTTTTAAAAATTTTTGCAGTTAAATTTTCTGAACAAGTAGTTGAAAGCTTCCCATATGATAGCTCTGCTGGTGTATTCTATGTGTTGGCTTTGAAGAGGGAAGTGTATAGAATGGTTTTGAGTGTAAGGTGGAACTGTGTTTCAGCCTGCACTTGCTCTTGAATTTTAGCATCCAGCTCCCATGTGAGCTATTTGAAAAATCTTTCCTTAAGCCAGCTACTTCAGTCAAAATCTTCATAGTTACTTGGATGCATCAACTATGAAACATTAAGCTTTCTTTCTGATTTCCTGCCTTGGAAATCATACCTCTGAGAAGCAGTGAAGCATTTCTCCTGAGTGTTGTCTTTTTTTTTTTTTCTCAGCTATCAAAATACTCATTAAGTTAGTAGTTTTTTTAAATTCCATTCTAAGTGCAATTCTCCTTCATAGCAGAAACTAAAGCCCTGGTATTTTAATCTTGCATTATGCATGCTAAACTAAATGTCCCTTTCATTGTTATCTGTTGAGGAAAAGTTGAATTATGGATCTTAGATCTACATGCTTACAGAGAGCGAAATAAATTCTGAAGTTCTTAATAAATGCTAACTTATTTCTCTTCCTTTAGGAAACACACATTATCCACACCTTCAAGGAGGACTTTTACGGAGAAATTCTTAGTATAGTCATAGTTGGGTATATTCGACCGGAAAAAAACTTTGATTCCTTAGGTCAGTATTGGAGGTCTTCCTCAAACTAATCTCTTTTATGTTTTACTCATGCAAGCTCTGTATCTTCCCTGTCTTTCCTTCCGTTAAGAGATGTTTTATCTGTTAACCTTTGAAATTTCAGTAAAATATTTACATTATCTAAAAAACCCAAAGCCATACCCCCACATCTTCCAGTGTATCACACTAGAAAACTTTTTTTCTTGCTTGTCTGTGGCGTAATTTTTAAATCAAGGACTTGTAAAAGCATCAGTGAAGTGTGTTAATTTCTTGTTTAAATGCAGTTCTCTTAGTATTGAAACAGAACTGCTGAAGTATTTTGGAAAAAGAAGAGAGTAGGGCTTGTAATGGGTGAAAATGCAACTCTGTCATGTTTAAAAAAAGAAAAAGGCATTTTAAAACAGAAGAATTCTGCCTTTCAAACCTCATAGTTATATTCTACTTCTGTGATTGTCGTTTGATGTTTTGTGGTACCCCATGCTTTCACTTGATACTGTGTTCAAAATTCAAACCAACTTTTAAATATTCCTGTTCTTATCTTTTCAGAGGCGCTCATTTCAGCAATTCAAGAAGACATTGAAGAAGCAAAAAGACAGCTAGATTTGCCAGAACATCTTAAACTCAAAGAAGATAACTTTTTTCATCTGCCAGAAGGCAAAATAGTAAACAACCACTGAGAAAAACAATAGTTATTGGATTGTTTGTTTGCTTGTTTTAATTTCTTATTTTTCTCCCCTGTCATGGAGCCTTTATATTTGCACTGCTTTCATAGGTACTTTGTTGCCATATGTCTGTTAGGTAACTGAGATTGGAATCGATCATACAAGATTATTTCAGTTTGCTTTGGTTAATTCATCATTAACCCAGTCATGCAAAGGGATTAGAAGCCTGTATTAGGTCCTTACAGGTAAATTCTGTATCCTAAAGTTAGCAGTTGTTCAGAGATTGGAGCACATTCAGAACATGACCAAAGTTAATTGTAACCTTAAGGTATGGATAGTTCACTTAATGAAGAATGTCTGTTTTTAACATACAGAATGTTATTCTAGCTTCTTTTCTCAGTTTTATATCATTCTTAGATCTGGATTTTAGCTTAGAAAATGTTGCTATTGATTGAGTCAGAAATTTCCTGTGTTTAGATAGGATTACATAACAACAGCAAGATTAATTCTCTGTAGTTCTAATTTTTTTATATCTACATAGCTGTCATGGGTGACGCTCTTGCTTTAATTGAAATTATTTAAGTTTATTTGAAATGGAGGAAATCACTGTTGTTCATTGCGTTACTGGAATCTGAGCTATACTTTTTCATAGTTGACTGTACGTGTGACTACACATGACATGTAGTTTACTTCTGGGAAGGTGTTTCACTTTATTTCAACAAATGAATGACAGTGTAAAAGTCAATAAACTGTAAAGGTTCAGGGGCAAAATATGTAGAAACAATATAGCAAGACTTCAGCTCTTTGGGCCTTAAGGGAAGATGGGTAGTGAGAGGCAAATTTGCATTTTATATGCTGCTGGTATTTGTTATGGGAATATGGGGAAAATCGAGGTTTTTCACTGCACTGGCAATGAAATGTCTGACTTCAAGGTTGGCATTGTTGTAAGGCACAGAAAAATCTCATTAATTCTCTGCACTAAGTGCAGGTAAGAGCCAAAGTTTTGGCTGACCAAGTAGATGAGTACACAAATGAAAGTCATTGGGGATTCATTGCATAATATATCAACATTGTAGTGGACATTCGTTATTTATTACAAGTAGTTGCAGACAGTCTTATGCTGAAATGTAGGGATACAGATGGGGATTGGACTAGATGATCTTGGAAGGTCCCTTCCAACCCTAACTATTCTGTGATTCTGTGTGAGGTAAATGGAGGGAGTACTGGCAGAATTTATAGTAATTTGGAAAATGTTTCTCAAAGTATATAATGTGTGATTCCAAATCTACTCATATTTTCCTCTGATAAATTTTTCAGTCCTTTGTTTGGTGCATAGAACCAGGGAAGCTGCAGTGACTTTGTCACGTTCATAATCTTTTGACATCTGCCTGTGATGTTTCTGGAACATATTCTGAAATTCAAAATGATTCTGTGAATATGTCTCAACTGTGGTTCTCTGAACTACCATGTTCAGTATGAAATGCAAAATTTCTGTAGTGAAGTTTAATGAATTTGCTCCTTGTCCTATCCTGTTTGAATTCTACCTTTTCACTCTAGGCTTTAAGAGCGTTTTAACAAGGTAGCTTCTTGGATTGTTGTGGCAGGTACTGTCAGGATGATAGTTTCATATTGTTTTAAATTTCAGCCGGTATCATGGGCTGTCATTAGGGAAGAGGTCTCGAGGAAGTCAAAGACTCATATTTGTTCTTTACGACTTCAGGAGAAACTTGATTTCATTTAAATAAATTATCGACCAGTGCTGTTGATAGCAGAGGCAGGTTCAATATAGAATTGGAGGAGGGGGACATGAGGCAACAGTTTTCAGCGCTTAAATATACTTTCTTTTAAAGCAGAACAGAAATAATTTAGTGGACTTTTACTATGTAGGCTTGGAAACTGTATTTCTAAAAGGTCTGTAAAAGAATTGTCTTGAAAGAGTGACGGTTGGAATTTGTTACGTTTTAAAATGGAAGGATGAAGGGAGAACTGTTTTTGCAGAGTTTATGCATTCTTCAGATTGTGTTAGTATTAAAATCATACATTTTAGTACTCCTCTTAGAGAATAAACAAAAGCCACACTAGTCAACGGAATATGTCATCAAGAATAGATTGTTGTTCATTATGGTACTGTAGCTAAACACTCATAGCTGCCTTTTAAATTGCTTTTTGCCAGTAATATCACGTGTCAGTTGTGGAAACCGTGGTGCCTTAAGCTGGTTGTCTGAATAATACTACTCTGTATCTGCTAATAAATTCTACTATCAAAAATTCAATTCACCATTTGATTATAGAACTATTCTGCTATGGATAGAGAACAGTGGCAAAGGGAAAACTTGAAAGACTTAGTTTGCTTTCAGATCCTTGCTGAGATGTGATATGTGGATACACTGAACTAATAAACTGCTCTTTATGTGTTTGTCTTCAAATTAGAGAAAATGTTGTGGCATTCATTTGACTGAGTGTACCTGTTCATATTGTTTAAGAGAAATGTTATATATCACTGTTTAAACTCCATGCATAATTCCTAGGACACTATAAGCTTTATGAAGGGTTCTATTTTTGTATTATGTACAAATAACTGTATTTATTTTGGTCGATGTTGCTACACTGTACCAATTACTAAAGGAACTGTAATTGACAAAATTATCTTTCTTGTCTTGGGTTTCCTTTCCTTTGCTGTTTCTGTCAGTGCTAGTGGTCTCCATTTTATGCAAAGCTAGGAGTGACTGCCTAAAATGCTAAACTGATGAAAGAGTGGTGAGATAATCTTCAATGTTCCTATGGTATATGAAAACTAGCCTATTGTGGGAGCTAGAGCCTTATAATTCACAGCCTGAAACCCCTGAATTGGTTTGCCTATCTGCTTCCATTCAAAGCTTTCTAAAAAGATGTTTGTTTCTTTTAGGATTCAGATAGAAGGAACTGCATTCTGTATTCTGCTTCAACTCTTAAACATTCATCAAATATTTATCTCCTGCTACTGAAGTAGGGTCAAATCTGTATCTTAAACCACATTATGATGGCTCTGGCCTCTTTTAGGGGAAAAAAATCTCATACTTACAATCTTGACAACTGTTTCAACGTAAAGCTTTATATAACCTCTGTGTAGCATCACTGAAGTTACATCAGGAAAAAATGTAACACATTGTAGTGGTGTATGTGGTAAGGGTTGCTTTTTTTTTATGTCACATGCAGTGGGTTCTTCAGTGTAGACTGGTGTTTGTCTGAACACATGCTTTTGTCAACAGAGTGCCCAGACTGGAGATACAGATTTAAGAGTGAGAAATCCCCAAGCACCTATATTGTTGAGGACTTCTCTGTAGCACTCAGCTTCCAAGGAACTTCCAAGTATCTAGATCTTTTTTTTTACTAGTTTTCTTCTGGAACTAAATCAAAATTAAAACCACCTATAAGGTACTTTTCTTCACTTCCTTTCTAGTAAAACTTAAGAATAGAGTCATGGACAAAGAAATTTTTTTCCTATATGCATACACTTCATTGGAAAGAGAAAGGATGAAGAACTCTAACAGTTTACTCTTGCTTTTGAAATCAAATTACTGGATTATATGAGAGGTGACTGGATGGTAAAACTGCAGAAGATGTGAATTTATATGATTATTTTGAAAGAGCACTATTAATAAGAAAGTAATGAGATTATTGTCTAGAAGGAAAACATGTGTAACTAGTTAAACAGGAGCTTAGGGCTTGCGTAACTGTGGATAAATGAGAATAGTAGAGAAAGGGTTACAGGGTGTGGAAAGGAGAAAACAGAAAAAAACCTTAAGATCAAGCAAAGCTTTTGAAGCATTTTGGGTTTCTGACTATTTCCTTCAGCACATCTTTGTTGGAATGGTGGCTGGAAGGAGGCAAAAGGATAGAGACAAGCATTGGCTTTTGTGAGAAAGGATTTGTGGATTTGAATTTTTTTAGGGTTTATTTCATGACAGTGTAAAAAGCATAGACGATAAGTCCATGAAGTAGAAAGCAGTGTCTCATCCTTTTGTGCTGAGTTCTGTGTGTTATTGGTTTCCTTTGTTATACTGTTTTCTGTGAACTTTCTCCAGAGATGTTTGTGACTAGTGAACAATGCCCTCTGAGTCAGTTGCTCTTGGACAAATGGCCTTTCATAAAGTCTTCAACTCTCCTTGGTCTCTCTGTGCACTCTCGGAAGGCAGTTGTAATTGGCAACACCATAAGACTGATATGACTCAGGAGGTATCTAGTTTGGGAATCCCTGACCACTATTTTTAAAATGCCAGTTAAAAAGAAAATAAAAAAAGGTCTTTCTCACAATTCACTTCCTCATACTGGGTCCTTCTAATGTTATCCATCAGTTAGTTTCTGCTCTCTCAGGAAGAGCCCTTGAAGGCAATTTTCTGCCATCTTGTAAAGCATGAACATTTTCATCCTACCCGTACAGCCCATACAGTGTATAATCATGCAGACTTCCTGCTGTGTCTCAGGAGCAAACTTCTCATTTGAGCTGTCATTTGAATCCTGCCAGAAGCACTGCTTTTCTGGGAGAAAACAAGATACTGGTACTACTTCTCTCCTGCAGTTGATAAATACAAAACATGTTGGTAATGTTAAGCCTAAACCAAAGGACAACCCCTTGAAAAAAATGACATTTGAAAAGAATTCAGAGCTCTTTATGTTTTGAATGGAACAAAACTACATTTCTGAGTATGCAGTCTTACTTTCACTAAGGAAGGTCAAACTATTTTAAGAAACAATTTTTATATCTAGAATGCTTATTTATTATTGGGGGGAGGGGCTTGATTTATTTTTGCTGGGTTTTGGGTTTTTTTGGTTTTGTGTGTTTGTGTTTTACCATTGAGAGTTAATATATCTATATATATGCACAAAGGTTTTAGTAAAATGATGATGTTAGTCTGAGAACTCATAAACAAAATGCTTGCTTCATTGATTTCTTGTAGGGATTTAGGGCTGCTTAGGTGTACCTTGGATTAAGTCTTTGAAATTTGATAGGAGTCAGGTTATATATAAATCACTAACAGTGATAAAGTGTAATGTTAATCCAAACAAGGGTAGAATAGGAGGATATCACAAATAGTCCTTTTCAAAATCGCCATTTGAATTTATTTTTCATTCTTTTTTTTTCATCCTCTGTTTTCCCTGGAGAACTTCTCCTAATAAGAACTTGAGTTGGAGTGACAGATCAGATATGCCTTTCCGAGTAACATTATTATGTTGCTTTTAATAAATATAAACCCTTATTTTGACCTTTTTAATCTGTCATGTGATTTTGTATTCCTCTTTGTTACTGAAGGTACAATGATTAAGTTCAAAGTGGATTCCACAGAACTACTTAAAACTTTCAGGGGTCTTTATGAGGTCTTTAGAGTATCTTAACACCAAAAAAATCCACCAAGGAATTATGGTATAAAATTTAGTCTCTCTCATTTACTTCCTTTGTAAAGGTAAGTCTTAAATGATTAACAACTCTAGAGCTGTTTATTCTTGGAAATGTAAAGGAACTAGTGTAAGCCTTGATCTGCTCTTGTAGCCACACTGACCGTACTGGCAACAAATAACAGCACTTTCATGGTGGTTTTGTTCAAAGGCTTTGTTATTCTGCAGCAAGGGGCCATGAAGAACATCCTGTTCTGTAGTATTATTATTTAGGTAATGTGAAAAATTATTACATTGTTCTGTCCCTTTGAAGTAAATTACCCACTGTATTCCCTTTGGCATAGTTTGAAAGTGCTGAACCATTTAAACAACAAATGGAAAAATTCTGTTCTAAATGCTCTCTGCTTTTTACAGTTCTCTGTCCCAGGGAGATCATAAAAAAGACAAAAGGAGTCCTTTCTGCCAGTGTACTTCTAGACTGTATTTCAGTTTGCAGTAAATCCAAGCTCTCTGTATGTGATGAAACACTATTTAAAAGCACTGGAACTAAGATTAATTAGGTGTTGATGATGTATAGAATATTTCAGATATTTTTCATACTAACGATGAATACTATGGAGGTACTTTTTGGGAGAGGTTATGTCATAAATGCAAATCCATGGGAAAAGATTATGAGGAACAAAATTGGCTTCGGGGATCACAGGTGCACCAGATGATATCAGCAAAGAAAATCTGGGTAAAACAGCTATTGTATTATGAATTGCTATAATTCCACACTAGTAAACTACTGGCACCCCATCTTAGTGTCATTAGATAAATATACCCATCTTGTTTATCTGCATATTTTGGTAGTGATTGGCATGGTTCTTGGTAAATGTGTATAGGCATACTTTGAATGGATGTTTGTAATACAATGCACACACGAATGTATTGGCAAAACAATTTGCTCTCTACAGAATGGACAGAAATACATCTCTTAAAACAGTGTACATCTACAGTGCTGCCTAAAGGCCTACAAAATAGTTACATAAGGCTTTAGAAAAATACATTTTTAGAAACCATGCCCTTCTCATGATCTGTGTTTGCTGAAATCTTGAGCTCAGCATGCTAGAAAATCATTAAATACAGTGCAATAATTTTGTAAGAAAAGCAGCAGGGCAGAAAATCTATAAAGGAGTAAAGAGTTCTCTAAATTAATAAATTC